>BSBM01000957.1:0-600000 GCA_027924585.1 Larix kaempferi
ATCATGTCTTTGTTTAGTCGGCATATGTTTTTGGCTTGTCTATGCCCGACAGATTTACTTTTAATATTATGAAACAAGTGGATTAACTTCCTGACATTATCTTCTTTAGTAATAATATTGACCAATTCATTAATATAATTCTGTCAAAATTCTTCATTATCTTCTTGTGCTTCTAGTTCATGAAATATATCGGATGCATTTTTATACAGATATTTTTGCTTGATAGGGTTCGGATAATCGTCTTTATTTATTACTTTACTTATTTGTGGATTATCTTGGCTAGTTCGACTACCTTGTCTTGTTACAATTTGGAGATTCTTTGTTCTAAGCACATCACATTTTGGAACACACGATAAGACATTAACATTCTTTTTATTTGTAATTTTCTCAATCATAGTAGGGAAATCCTCCAAGAAGTGATCCCCTTCTCCACATTTTGTACAAAATTTAAGATCCATTCGATCTTTATAATGACACTCTGCATGGCGATGTCCTTCACTAAGACAAGTATAGCATTTCCTAGGTCGGGGAGGCCGGAAATATCGACTTCCATTGTCACGAACTCGGCCTTGGTATCCTCTGCGTCGGTTGTAGTTATCATTCCGCCGATCGTATCTTCTTCCGCCGTATCTTGGATATCTATCGTTTTCTGTCATTCTGGTTGTACCGATTGTTAGCACTCGAATTTTCCTTGGGCTGTATCAAGGAAACCGGAGGTAACCACAGAACCAGCTTTAGACTGTATTCTGACCTTATACAATGAGAGAGGGATCTCTCAATAATCATAAAACTTTCTCACTCAAAATATTCAATAATAACACTCAGAAGGTCATATTTCTGATAGGAACAAGTTTGCTTTTATATAGTTTGGTAGGAGAGACTTGAAAAGAGACCATTGGGAAATGGAGTTAATATATGTGATTCTAATATTTTTTTAAGAATTTCTAACGAGAGTTTGAACAAAATAAGACAACAAACCTACTTAGGAAAAATTAAAAAGTAAAATATTTAAACTACACTTATAATACTTAACACTTGTGAAAGAACCAAAACCCTGACCCTCCATAGATGACTTTTTAAATCAGTTTTAATATTTAACCTCCTTAGATGACTTTTTAAATCATTATTAATATTTAATTATTTGACTAAACTACTCATTTAACATGTACCCAATTAATTACTCTACTTGATTAAGACTATTCCAACTCGTTCAATTTCATAAGTCAAAATTGTTTTAACTAACTAATTAATCCCTGTGTCACCCAAATTATGCAATGTCCGCAATTAATGTATGTGATTCTAAGATTTTTTTAAGAATTTCTAACCCAACTTTGAACAAAATAAGACAACAAACTTACTTAAAAAAAGTAAAATTTATTTAAACTACACATATACTTTAAAACACTTGTGAAACAACCAAAACCCTAACCCTCCTTAACTATTTAGCTATTTAGTTTTATTAATATTTAACTATTTAACTAAATTACTCATTTAACATGCACCTAATTAATTACTCTACTTTTGGTTGAGAACATTCCAACCCCATCAATTTAATAAGTTTAAAATTGTTTTAACTAACTAATTAACCCCACCTTTTTCGATCTCAATCACACCTAGCGTGAGAATTTGATGGGCAAAATGTATCACGATTTATATTTCAAACTTGTCATACCAGTAACTCCAACCGCAAACGACTTTAATTGGTCCAATTTAATAAGTTAAAATTGTCTTAGCGAGCTAATTGACCCCACATTCTCGGTCTCAATGACACGTATTAAGTCCAAATTTAGATGTAACCTTATTTTATGGTTGTTGAGTTATATATAAATATAAGCTTGTGATACTTCACAAATGAAAACTTGTACCAAAGCAATTCAATCCGTCTATGTTTCTTAATCTGGTCTGTGGGAGTTGTACTCGAGGAATCTATCGGAGTTGTACTGCAGAAATCGCTGATTCGAAGCTGCGAAAGACAGTAACGTTGTCTTTTTATTGAAATAGTAGACTCATGGCTCGTTGTCATGCATATGGATACAATCCATATATTTTGGAAGTGAAAATAGTTGATGAACGGCTAATGGAAATGCAGGTACCTGAGAGGTATATGGACAGCATCATCGGAGAGTTTGCTTATGATCCAGTCCGACTACCAGTGGAGCAAGATCCCACGCAGTGTCTCTACAATAGAAAAACCCTACAGACCATTTTGGGAACTAAACAGCGTGCCAGAAATCCCTATACTCGACAGTGGTTTGACATTAAAAGCGCCATCCCTCAAACAGAACTGAGAAAAGAAATGGAGAATTACATTAAGCTTCACAGTTTTCCTTCAGACACTATAATTGCGGATTATTCAAAGATTCTGACAGAGGGAGAGATGGAGCAACATTTAAAGGAGTTGCGTGAATCTGTTCATGGGGAGAGCGATAACAGCGCATCAATGGGTGAAAATATGGAAGAAAATGAATATAGTGCGCTTGTTTTGTGAGTTTGATTCTCAGAACATCAGAAGTTTCATTTCTGTAAATGGCTTCAAATATTTGGAGAGACTCATGGCCAAAACATTAGAAGCATTAAGAGATTGTGAAGCCAAAGAAGCTGCTCTGGATGTGGGTAAGGAAATAGTGAGGACCATTGCCGTCATAATAAATGAACTGAGATCACGTGGAGACGATTCCGTGGGAACTCTTGGGGAACTTGGAGAATTCCCGAGGGACAGTTTGTGAATTCCAGTTTAATCAAAATTCTCTACCATGTTTATACGAATAATGCAAGCTATTATTTCAAAATCCGGTCCTTTATTTTGAGAGCATTTTCTACAGTATTTGATGAGATTGCCGCGAAGCCTGACATCGTCCCTGAAAACGTGAAACTGGCCGCGTTGGCGGGATATCCGTTTGTGCTGAACACATTGTCTGTATGCAAAGTGAGAGATATCAGCAGCGAGGACTTCAATCATGGGATTGCTATTCTGAGAAGTGTGAAGGCTTCATTTTCAGATTTAAATGAGAACTTGTACAGCAAAGCACTAGGCAACGCTGTGATTATCTGCATCTCTAGAGAAATTGAGAGCTCAAAGGCTATGAAACGCTTTAAGGGGGGACGACTTCTCGAAGCTCAAGTGCAGGCGCAGCACAATGCCAAGGCCCTTGAAAGGGGTGTTAGGCTTATCAGAGATATACTCATGGAAGAAAGTCGATTAGCTACTTGTATTCTGCCAAGAGGTGTGGACATAATAAAGGATCTTCTTCCTATGTTTAAGCGTTTCAGTGATAAGCGAAAGAGAACTGAATTAGTACAGTGTGACGTTCATTACAGAATCGCACAAGATGGATTGGAAATCAAGGAAGCCATAAGCAGGAAAGGAGGTCAGTTGTTGGATGTTGAAATTCTCCTCAAATTCGTGAGTGATCGAAGCTGAACATTAAAGAATCCCTCCTACAGAATTGATCCATGGAGATTTTCAACTTATTGAATATGGTACTTATATGGTCTTCTGGTTATTTAACTTATTGAATATGGTACTTATATGGTCTTCTGGTTATTTAACTTAGTGCATCCATGTGAGAACTTATTGAATATGGTACTTATATGGTCTTCTGGTTATTTAACTTTTTGAATATGGTATTCTGGATACTTTAACTTCTTTTATATTTTCTGTTAAAGATTGTATGATTCGTTGAAGGACATTATTGTCTCATTTGACCAGATATTTCAGAGAACAATGAAAAAATTGGAAAATGCCATTTATGTGACAGACTGTGTGCATTCTTTTTTCCATTATATGGCTTTGCTTGACATGTGGTTTCATTATTATGGGGATTTTGTGTTTTCTCATTATCATGGTGCAGCATGGAAGTTGGTAGATGTTGTATTATGGGGATTTTGTGTTTTGTTATTATCATGATGCAGCATGGAAGTTGGTAGATGTTGTATTATGGGGATTTTGTGTTTTCTCATTATCATGGTGCAACATGGAAGTTGGTAGATGTTGTATTATGGGGATTTTGTGCTGTCATTATCATTATCATTGTGTAGCATGGAATTTGGTAGGTGTTGTGTGTTTAACTTTTTGAATATGGTATTCTGGATACTTTAACTTTTTTATATTTTCTGTTAAAGATTGTATGATTCTTGAATGAAATTAGTGTCCCATTGGAGATCGAAGCTGAACATTAAAGAATCCCTCCTACAGAATTGATGCATGGAGATTTTCATGCAAGTGTTACCAAAACCATCATTGTAGTTATGAAGAATGCTACAGGTTGTACATCCATGTGAGAGCTTACTGAATATGGTACTTTAATTTATTTAAGATGGTATTCTGGTTATTTAACTTTTTGAATATGGTATTCTGGATACTTTAACTTCTTTTCTATTTTCTGTTAAACATTGTGTGATTCGTTGAGTGACGTTAGAGTCCCATTTGACCAGATATTTCAGAGAACAATGAAAATAATGGAAAATGCGATTTATGTGACATACATGTGGCTCATTATTATGGGGATTTTGTGTTTTGTCATTATCATGGTGTAGCATGGAATTTGGTAGATGTTGTGTTATGGGGATTTTGTGTTGGAGTTATCATGGTGCAGCATAGAATTTGGTAGATATTTTGTGCTGGCATTATCATGGTGTAGCATGGAATTTGGTAGATGTTGTGTGTTTGATGTGGTTTTTTTGTGTTATTTATGTGTGGTTATGTGACTATTATATTGGTGTGGAATTTGTTGAGTGGTATGTGTCTTTTATGGGATAAAATTTAATTTCGGGGATATTTTCTTTTTATTTTACCTTAGGACATGTTATTATCTCATAATATCTAAAAAAGAGTTGTATAGAGTTTTCATGCAAGTGTTACGAAAACCATCAGTGTAATTATGAAGAATGCTACAGGTTGTGCATCCATGTGAGAACTTATTGAATATGGTACTTATATGGTCTTCTGGTTTTTTAACTTCTTTTATATTTTCTCTTAAAGATTGCATAATTCGTTGAATGAGATCAATGTCCCATTAGACCAGATATTTCAGAGAACAATGAGAAAATTGGAAAATGCGATTTATGTGACAGACTATGTGCATTCTTTTTTTCATTATATATCTTTGTTTGACATGTGGTTCCATTATTATGGGATTTTGTGTTTTGTCATTATAATGGTGTAACATGGAAGTTGGTAGATGTTGTATTATGGGGATTTTTTGTTTTGTCGTTATCATGGTGTAGCATGGAAGTTGGTAGATGTTGTATTATGGGGATTTTGTGTTGTGATTATCATGGTGTAGCATGGAATTTGGTAGATGTTGCGTGTATGTGTGGTTATGCGACTATCATATTAGTGTGGAATTTGGTGAGTGGTATGTGTTTGTTATTGGATAAAATTCAATTTCATGGATACTTTCTTTTTATTTTACCTTAATTGCATTTTTAAAAATACTTACCCGCTACTATCTCAGAATATTTAAAAAAGAGTTGTGTAGAGTATTTATGTCAAAATAGACTTCGCGAATTATAAAGAGGGAAATAAGGATGTTTTAGGATCCTAGAGATTAATAGGAAGCATTGAATGAGATCAAGAGAGGGAGATAAGGATGTTTTAGGACCCTAGAGCTTAGTAGGAAGCATTGAATGGGATCTGGCCTAGTAGACTCATGAGATCATGTAGCCTAAGTCCCTAGGTAAAAGAATGAAGCTTTGGAGAGGGTTATTCTGATCTATCTTTTAAGGCTACTTTTATCTCCTAGTTGGACACCTCTACCTCCATATCTACATTTATTTCATCACCAATCATCATGGGAAATAGCCTATTGATTTTCATGATTTCCTTATAATATTGAATTCCTTTGTATCTTTATAAAGGTTTTTAAAATGTCCATTTAGATTTTTTTATTCCCAAAATAGTATATGTGTTCCTCTTA
Organism: Larix kaempferi; assembly: GCA_027924585.1. Taxonomy (NCBI): domain Eukaryota; kingdom Viridiplantae; phylum Streptophyta; class Pinopsida; order Pinales; family Pinaceae; genus Larix; species Larix kaempferi. The sequence goes on from BSBM01000957.1 coordinate 5,919, forward strand.
TGACTAGCAAGCTTGTGAAAAAAATTAATATTCATATCACCCTTTGAGAGACACATGGATTCTCTCTTTTTGGATTCATTAAACATTCTCTCTAGCAAGAAAGACTTTCATTTACCTTCAAGATATTTGATAAATTTGAATTTTACATCCAAGACACCCGCACATTGCGAATTAAAATTTTATACTTTTTAGATTTTCCACAAATTGGTTTATAGTAGATTCCCCACTACTATTTCATAGTGCCTCTAATTTATAAAAAACAAAATTTTGAAGTCCTCCTCAGAGAGCCAAGAATAGATTAAATTAAAAGGAGCAGGTAACTTCCTACTAGCACAATTTATTTGTAATAGAAATAGAAGGTGGTGAGATACACATTCTTCATCTACCTTGGATCTTACTCTAACTAATTATTTCATTTGAAACCAAGAATGTATTGCACCCTTTTGAAATTCCATTTCTCCCTCTTCTTCCATTTGTCCATGTAGTGAATCAATTATACACTAATCAGTTTATGAACCTCAAAGAAGTGTGTAAAGAAAATTCAGAAAGCTTTGTCAATCTATCTCACCCCTTCTCTAGTTTTTTCATCATGCCGTGAATCACTATACCAATGGGAAACACATTACACGTGGATACATCCAAAGAGAAAAACATCTAGCGTTTTAAGAAAGAGGACAAGAATTCTAGCACCTTTTCCCTTAATCCCGTAGTTTCTAGGAGAAGTAAGGTCTCTTGATTATAGGAGAAGTAAGGTCTCCTGATTATAGGAGAAGTAAGGTCTCCTGATTATTAGATGGATGGTTTCTTTGGGGAACCACCTACCCCTCTATAATTTAATGAAAGAATGATCTATTTTGGAAACATGGTTAGGGTTTTTTCCTACTTTTAGTTTATTCCCATCCCTAACCTCCTTCTTAGATTTGGTTAGATTTTACTATTGTGGACTTATTTCTTATTGGACATGTGTTGTAGCATTTGTAGGTTCCTAGATCAAGGGGGGTCGTAGGGGGTTGAATCCCCCCCACCCCCCAACCATACTAGGGGGGCGCGACATGGGAGGGGGGGGGTTCCCATGAAATGATATTTTTGGGTTCATGTTTGGTCAATTTTGAGCTACTTTTGACCCCTGGCTTTGTGGCCCATTGTAAACTAATTCGGGTGATGTAAATGCTATGGATGTTGTATGATTGAGAGTCAAATTTATATATTGACCTTGAACCAACATCCTTTGAATAATTTTCTTTTTATGATGAAAATAAAGCAACCATACAAAATGAATATAATTCTCTCACAAAAATGGGACTTGGAAGTTTGTGGATCCTCTACTTGGAACAAAACCAATAAGATGCAAGTTGGTGTACAAGAAAAAGTACAAATGGAATAGTTCACTTTAAAAGCATAAGGAAAGGATCCTAGAAAAATGTTTCGAATAGAAAGAAGGAATTGACTATGGGGAGAATTTATCCCCTACAAAAAAATGGGCTACCATCTATACTCTATTGGATTTAGTTGCACATAATTTTGGAATGTTCATCAAATGGATGTGAATACTGTTTTCTTGAATAGAGACATGAAATAGAATGCCTTCATGTCTCACCCAGAAGGTTGTTGTTGTGAAGAGATGAGAAAAAAAGGTATGCAAACTCATCATGTCTTTGTATGGCTTGTGCATGGTACAAAAATATAACCGGACAACTTCTAAAACTAAATTTCAAACATTTTAACATTGATGATGCAACAATGTTGGTCAAGAAAATTGGAAGATAATTCGTTTTATATCTCATAGTGTATGTAGATGATTTGTTGGCGATAGTGAACAATGGAAGCTACATTTCTTCCATAAATATAGAATTGAGGAAAGCTTTTCATAACACAGATTTGGGACATATTCACTACTACTTGGGAATTTAAGTAACAGAGAATCCCAATTACATATTCATCTCTTAAAATAAGTACATCAGAGGGTTTTTTAATAGGTTTGTCATGACAAATTGTAACCCTCTCTCCACTCTAATAAAACAATACTTGAACCTCATCAAAATAAGAGGATGAGTTTTTTAATGCAATCAAGTTGTAATGTACCTCTTTGAAAAACAGAAAGCACACTAGGAAGAATTTCAAAAACTGGCAAGATTGTTTCAACTTTCTCCAAACACCACCAGAATTTTCCTATTCTTACCAAGCTTGACTTTGAGGTCAACTATAGCCTTAGGACAACCTGCAACACTTTTTGACAGACCAACAAGGTTTGAAGGAAGGTAGACTCAAGTTTTGACTTTAACAGTTTGCAATTTTTCAAGTACATCACACCTAGGCAGACTAATTGGGATAAACCCAATGATCGAAGGAAATTTCCCTCGGAATTATGTGGAAACTCGTCCACTGCTGGTGCAATACTGGAAGTATCCCAAATTTAACATCTCCAACCTGTTATGGAAGACACTAGACTTGAAGATTAGGTGTTATTCTACAATTTGGAGAAAGTAGGAAAAAGTTCAAAATTTGGGACAACTGAATTAGGTGACTTCCAAACGAATCCAAGCAGCACTAGAGGGTCACAATTTTCAGATTTAACACTTGGGATGGGTCCTACTGTTTTTTAATCCATGTCAAATTTCAGAATGATATTTGGATGCACATCATTCTTTTTTTTTATAGGTAAGAGAGAGTGATAGTTCTATTAATAAAAAGGTACATAGAGTACAAAAATGTTACAAAAGTCCATTAAGGACAAGAACCAGCCAGAGACCCATCCCAGAGGGGAGGATGGAGACAAACCAAGTTTTCCACATAATCGACAGGGCGAAACCAACATAATAGAAATAAGCAAGGAAGTCCTCAAAACCTCTATTCTGAGAAGTGTGAAGGCTTCATTTTCAGATTTAAATGAGAACTTGTACAGCAAAGCACTAGGGAACGCTGTGATTATCTGCATCTCTAGAGAAATTGAGAGCTCAAAGGCTATGAAACGCTTTAAGGGGGGATGACTTCTCGAAGCTCAAGTGTAGGCGCAGCACAATGCCAAGGCCCTTGAAAGGGGTGTTAGGCTTATTAGAGATATACTCATGGAATAAAGTCGATTAGCTACTTGTATTCTTCCACGAGGTGTGGACATAATAAAGGATCTTCTTCCTATGTTTAAGCGTTTCAGTGGTAAGCGAAAGAGAATTGAATTAGTACAGTGTGGCGTTCATTACAGAATCACACAAGATGGATTGGAAATCAAGGAAGCCATAAGCAGGAAAGGAGGTCAGGTGTTGGATGTTGAAATTCTCCTCAAATTCGTGAGTGATCGAAGTTGAACATAAAAGAATCCCTCCTACAGAATTGATCCATGGAGATTTTCAACTTATTGAATATGGTACTTATATGGTCTTCTGGTTATATAACTTAGTGCATCCATGTGAGAACTTATTGAATATGCTACTTATATGGTCTTCTAGTTATTTAACTTTTTGAATATGGTATTCTAGATACTTTAACTTCTTTTATATTTTCTGTTAAAGATTGTATGATTCGTTGAAGGACATTATTGTCCCATTTGACCACATATTTTAGAGAACAATGAAAAAATTGGAAAATGCCATTTATGTGATAGACTATGTGCATTCTTTTTTTCATTATATGGCTTTGTTTGACATGCGGTTTCATTATTATGGGGATTTTGTGTTTTGTCATCATCATGGTGCAGCATGGAAGTTGGTAGATGTTGTATTATGGGGATTTTGTGTTTTCTCATTATCATGATGCAGCATGGAAGTTGGTAGATGTTGTATTATGGGGATTTTGTGTTTTGTCATTATCATGGTGCAGCATGGAAGTTGGTAGATGTTGTATTATGGGGATTTTGGGCTGTCATTATCATTATCATTATCATTGTGTAGCATGGAATTTGCTAGATGTTGTGTGTTTAACTTTTTGAATATGGTATTCTGGATACTTTAACTTTGTTTATATTTTCTGTTAAAGATTGTATGATTCGTTGAATGACATCAGTGTCCCATTTGACCAGATATTTCAGAGAACAATGAAAAAAATGGAAAATGCGATTTATGTGAGACTGTGTGCATTCTTTTTTTATTACATGGCTTTGTTCGACATGTGGTTCCATTATTATGGGGATTTTGTGTTTTGTCATTGTCATGGTGTAGCATTGAATTTGGTAGATGTTGTGTTATGGGGATTTTGTGTTGGCATTATCATGGTGTATCATGGAATGTTGTAGATGTTTTGTTATGGGGATTTTGTGTGGGCATTATCATGATGTAGCATGGAATTTGGTAGATATTGTAGCATTATCATGGTGTAGCATGGAATTTGGTAGATATTGTGTGACTCATGTGGTTTTTTTTGTGTTATTTATTAGATGGATGGTTTCTTTGGGGAACACCTAGCCCTCTATAATTTAAGGAAAGGATGATATTTTGGAAACATAGTAAGTGTTTTTTCCTACGTTGGACTTATTTCCTATGATGATATTTTGGTGTTGGATTTTCCTATGTTGGACTTATTTCCTATTGGACATGTGTTGTAGCATTTGTAGGTTCCTAGATCAAGGGCAGTCTTAAGGGGTTGAATCCCCCACCCCCACCCCTACTAGGGGGGGGAGATAGCGGGGGGGGGGGGTTCCCACAAAATAATATTTTTGGGTTCATGTTCAGTCCATTTTGAGCTTCTTTTGATCCATGGCTTTGTGGCCCATTGTAAACTAATTAGGGTGATGTAAATGGTATGGATGTTGTATGATTGAGAACCAAATTTATCTACTAACCTTGAACCAACATCCTTTGAAGAATTTATTTCTTATGATGAATATAAAGCAACCATACAAAATGAATACGATTCTCTCATAAAAATAGGACTTGGAAGTTGGTGCATCATCCAATTGGAACTAAACCAATCAGATGCAAGTTGGTGTACAAGAACAAGTGCAAATGGAATAGTTCACTTTAAAAGCATAAGGCAAGGCTCCTAGAAAAATGTTTCGAATAGAAAGAAGGAATTTACTATGGGGAGAATTTCTCCCCTGCAAAAAAATGGGCTACCATATATACTCTATTTCCTTTGGCTACACATAATTGTTGGAAATTTCATCAAATGGAAGTGAATACTGCTTTCTTGAATAGAGACATGAAAGAGAATGTCTTCATGTATCATCCAGGACGTTATTGTTGTGAAGGGATGAGAAAAAAAGGTATGCAACTCATCATGTCTTTGTTTAGTCGGCATATGTTTTTGGCTTGTCTATGCCCGACAGATTTACTTTTAATATTATGAAACAAGTGGATTAACTTCCTGACATCTTCTTCTTTAGTAATAATATTGACCAATTCATTAATATAATTCTGTCAAAATTCTTCATTATCTTCTTGTGCTTCTAGTTCATGAAATATATCGGATGCATTTTTATACAGAGATTTTTGCTTGATAGGGTTCGGATAATCGTCTTTATTTATTACTTTACTTATTTGTGGATTATCTTGGCTAGTTCGACTACCTTGTCTTGTTACAATTTGGAGATTCTTTGTTCTAAGCACATCACATTTTAGAACACACGATAAGACATTAACATTCTTTTTATTTGTAATTTTCTCAATCATAGTAGGGAAATCCTCCAAGAAGTGATCCCCTTCTCCACATTTTGTACAAAATTTAAGATCCATTCGATCTTTATAATGACACTCTGCATGGCGATGTCCTTCACTAAGACAAGTATAGCATTTCCTAGGTCGGGGAGGCCGGAAATATCGACTTCCATTGTCGCGAACTCGGCCTTGGTATCCTCTGCGTCGGTTGTAGTTATCATTCCGCCGATCGTATCTTCTTCCGCCGTATCTTGGATATCTATCGTTTCTGTCATTCTGGTTGTACCGATTGTTAGCACTCGAATTTTCCTTGGGCTGTATCAAGGAAACCCGGAGGTAACCACAGAACCAGCTTTAGACTGTATTCTGACCTTATACAATGAGAGAGGGATCTCTCAATAATCATAAAACTTTCTCACTCAAAATATTCAATAATAACACTCAGAAGGTCATATTTCTGATAGGAACAAGTTTGCTTTTATATAGTTTGGTAGGAGAGACTTGAAAAGAGACCATTGGGAAATGGAGTTAATATATGTGATTCTAATATTTTTTTAAGAATTTCTAACGAGAGTTTGAACAAAATAAGACAACAAACCTACTTAGGAAAAATTAAAAAGTAAAATATTTAAACTACACTTATAATACTTAACACTTGTGAAAGAACCAAAACCCTGACCCTCCATAGATGACTTTTTAAATCATTTTTAATATTTAACCTCCTTAGATGACTTTTTAAATCATTATTAATATTTAATTATTTGACTAAACTACTCATTTAACATGTACCCAATTAATTACTCTACTTGATTAAGACTATTCCAACTCGTTCAATTTAATAAGTCAAAATTGTTTTAACTAACTAATTAACTAATTAATCCCTATGTCACCCAAATTATGCAATGTCCGCAATTAATGTATGTGATTCTAAGATTTTTTTAAGAATTTCTAACCCAACTTTAAACAAAATAAGACAACAAACCTACTTAAAAAAAAAAAGTAAAATTTATTTAAACTACACATATACTTTAAAACACTTGTGAAACAACCAAAACCCTAACCCTCAACTATTTAGCTATTTAATTTTATTAATATTTAACTATTTAACTAAATTACTCATTTAACAAGCACCTAATTAATTACTCTACTTTTGGTTGAGAACATTCCAACCCCATCAATTTAATAAGTTAAAATTGTTTTAACTAACTAATTAACCCCACCTTTTCGATCTCAATCACACCTAGCGTGAGAATTTGATGGGCAAAATGTACCACGATTTATATTTCAAACTTGTCATACCAGTAACTCCAACCGCAACGACTTTAATTGGTCCAATTTAATAAGTTAAAATTGTCTTAGCGAGCTAATTGACCCCACATTCTCGGTCTCAATGACACGTATTAAGTCCAAATTTAGATGTAACCTTATTTTATGGTTGTTGAGTTATATATAAATATAAGCTTGTGATACTTCACAAATGAAAACTTGTACCAAAGCAATTCAATCCGTCTATGTTTCTTAATCTGGTCTGTGGGAGTTGTACTCGAGGAATCTATCGGAGTTGTACTGCAGAAATCGCTGATTCGAAGCTGCGAAAGACAGTAACGTTGTCTTTTTATTGAAATAGTAGACTCATGGCTCGTTGTCTTGCATATGGATACAATCCATATATTTTGGAAGTGAAAATAGTTGATGAACGGCTAATGGAAATGCAGGTACCTGAGAGGTATATGGACAGCATCATCGGAGAGTTTGCTTATGATCCAGTCCGACTACCAGTGGAGCAAGATCCCACGCAGTGTCTCTACAATAGAAAAACCCTACAGACCATTTGGGAAACTAAACAGCGTGCCAGAAATCCCTATACTCGACAGTGGTTTGACATTAAAAGCGCCATCCCTCAAACAGAACTGAGAAAAGAAATGGAGAATTACATTAAGCTTCACAGTTTTCCTTCAGACACTATAATTGCGGATTATTCAAAGATTCTGACAGAGGGAGAGATGGAGCAACATTTAAAGGAGTTGCGTGAATCTGTTCATGGGAGAGCGATAACAGCGCATCAATGGGTGAAAATATGGAAGAAAATGAATATAGTGCGCTTGTTTTGTGAGTTTGATTCTCAGAACATCAGAAGTTTCATTTCTGTAAATGGCTTCAAATATTTGGAGAGACTCATGGCCAAAACATTAGAAGCATTAAGAGATTGTGAAGCCAAAGAAGCTGCTCTGGATGTGGGTAAGGAAATAGTGAGGACCATTACCGTCATAATAAATGAACTGAGATCACGTGGAGACGATTCCGTGGGAACTCTTGGGGAACTTGGAGAAATTCCCGAGGGACAGTTTGTGAATTCCAGTTTAATCAAAATTCTCTACCATGTTTATACGAATAATGCAAGCTATTATTTCAAAATCCGGTCCTTTATTTTGAGAGCATTTTCTACAGTATTTGATGAGATTGCCGCGAAGCCTGACATCGTCCCTGAAAACGTGAAACTGGCCGCGTTGGCGGGATATCCGTTTGTGCTGAACACATTGTCTGTATGCAAAGTGAGAGATATCAGCAGCGAGGACTTCAATCATGGGATTGCTATTCTGAGAAGTGTGAAGGCTTCATTTTCAGATTTAAATGAGAACTTGTACAGCAAAGCACTAGGCAACGCTGTGATTATCTGCATCTCTAGAGAAATTGAGAGCTCAAAGGCTATGAAACGCTTTAAGGGGGGACGACTTCTCGAAGCTCAAGTGCAGGCGCAGCACAATGCCAAGGCCCTTGAAAGGGGTGTTAGGCTTATCAGAGATATACTCATGGAAGAAAGTCGATTAGCTACTTGTATTCTGCCAAGAGGTGTGGACATAATAAAGGATCTTCTTCCTATGTTTAAGCGTTTCAGTGATAAGCGAAAGAGAACTGAATTAGTACAGTGTGACGTTCATTACAGAATCGCACAAGATGGATTGGAAATCAAGGAAGCCATAAGCAGGAAAGGAGGTCAGTTGTTGGATGTTGAAATTCTCCTCAAATTCGTGAGTGATCGAAGCTGAACATTAAAGAATCCCTCCTACAGAATTGATCCATGGAGATTTTCAACTTATTGAATATGGTACTTATATGGTCTTCTGGTTATTTAACTTATTGAATATGGTACTTATATGGTCTTCTGGTTATTTAACTTAGTGCATCCATGTGAGAACTTATTGAATATGGTACTTATATGGTCTTCTGGTTATTTAACTTTTTGAATATGGTATTCTGGATACTTTAACTTCTTTTATATTTTCTGTTAAAGATTGTATGATTCGTTGAAGGACATTATTGTCTCATTTGACCAGATATTTCAGAGAACAATGAAAAAATTGGAAAATGCCATTTATGTGACAGACTGTGTGCATTCTTTTTTCCATTATATGGCTTTGCTTGACATGTGGTTTCATTATTATGGGGATTTTGTGTTTTCTCATTATCATGGTGCAGCATGGAAGTTGGTAGATGTTGTATTATGGGGATTTTGTGTTTTGTTATTATCATGATGCAGCATGGAAGTTGGTAGATGTTGTATTATGGGGATTTTGTGTTTTCTCATTATCATGGTGCAACATGGAAGTTGGTAGATGTTGTATTATGGGGATTTTGTGCTGTCATTATCATTATCATTGTGTAGCATGGAATTTGGTAGGTGTTGTGTGTTTAACTTTTTGAATATGGTATTCTGGATACTTTAACTTTTTTTATATTTTCTGTTAAAGATTGTATGATTCTTGAATGAAATTAGTGTCCCATTGGAGATCGAAGCTGAACATTAAAGAATCCCTCCTACAGAATTGATGCATGGAGATTTTCATGCAAGTGTTACCAAAACCATCATTGTAGTTATGAAGAATGCTACAGGTTGTGCATCCATGTGAGAGCTTACTGAATATGGTACTTTAATTTATTTAAGATGGTATTCTGGTTATTTAACTTTTTGAATATGGTATTCTGGATACTTTAACTTCTTTTCTATTTTCTGTTAAACATTGTGTGATTCGTTGAGTGACGTTAGAGTCCCATTTGACCAGATATTTCAGAGAACAATGAAAATAATGGAAAATGCGATTTATGTGACATACATGTGGCTCATTATTATGGGGATTTTGTGTTTTGTCATTATCATGGTGTAGCATGGAATTTGGTAGATGTTGTGTTATGGGGATTTTGTGTTGGAGTTATCATGGTGCAGCATAGAATTTGGTAGATATTTTGTGCTGGCATTATCATGGTGTAGCATGGAATTTGGTAGATGTTGTGTGTTTGATGTGGTTTTTTTGTGTTATTTATGTGTGGTTATGTGACTATTATATTGGTGTGGAATTTGTTGAGTGGTATGTGTCTTTTATGGGATAAAATTTAATTTCAGGGATATTTTCTTTTTATTTTACCTTAGGACATGTTATTATCTCATAATATCTAAAAAAGAGTTGTATAGAGTTTTCATGCAAGTGTTACGAAAACCATCAGTGTAATTATGAAGAATGCTACAGGTTGTGCATCCATGTGAGAACTTATTGAATATGGTACTTATATGGTCTTCTGGTTTTTTAACTTCTTTTATATTTTCTCTTAAAGATTGCATAATTCGTTGAATGAGATCAATGTCCCATTAGACCAGATATTTCAGAGAACAATGAGAAAATTGGAAAATGCGATTTATGTGACAGACTATGTGCATTCTTTTTTTCATTATATATCTTTGTTTGACATGTGGTTCCATTATTATGGGATTTTGTGTTTTGTCATTATAATGGTGTAACATGGAAGTTGGTAGATGTTGTATTATGGGGATTTTTTGTTTTGTCGTTATCATGGTGTAGCATGGAAGTTGGTAGATGTTGTATTATGGGGATTTTGTGTTGTGATTATCATGGTGTAGCATGGAATTTGGTAGATGTTGCGTGTATGTGTGGTTATGCGACTATCATATTAGTGTGGAATTTGGTGAGTGGTATGTGTTTGTTATTGGATAAAATTCAATTTCATGGATACTTTCTTTTTATTTTACCTTAATTGCATTTTTAAAAATACTTACCCGCTACTATCTCAGAATATTTAAAAAAGAGTTGTGTAGAGTATTTATGTCAAAATAGACTTCGCGAATTATAAAGAGGGAAATAAGGATGTTTTAGGATCCTAGAGATTAATAGGAAGCATTGAATGAGATCAAGAGAGGGAGATAAGGATGTTTTAGGACCCTAGAGCTTAGTAGGAAGCATTGAATGGGATCTGGCCTAGTAGACTCATGAGATCATGTAGCCTAAGTCCCTAGGTAAAAGAATGAAGCTTTGGAGAGGGTTATTCTGATCTATCTTTTAAGGCTACTTTTATCTCCTAGTTGGACACCTCTACCTCCATATCTACATTTATTTCATCACCAATCATCATGGGAAATAGCCTATTGATTTTCATGATTTCCTTATAATATTGAATTCCTTTGTATCTTTATAAAGGTTTTTAAAATGTCCATTTAGATTTTTTTATTCCCAAAATAGTATATGTGTTCCTCTTATGACTAGCAAGCTTGTGAAAAAAATTAATATTCATATCACCCTTTGAGAGACACATGGATTCTCTCTTTTTGGATTCATTAAACATTCTCTCTAGCAAGAAAGACTTTCATTTACCTTCAAGATATTTGATAAATTTGAATTTTACATCCAAGGACACCCGCACATTGCGAATTAAAATTTTATACTTTTTAGATTTTCCACAAATTGGTTTATAGTAGATTCCCCACTACTATTTCATAGTGCCTCTAATTTATAAAAAACAAAATTTGAAGTCCTCCTCAGAGAGCCAAGAATAGATTAAATTAAAAGGAGCAGGTAACTTCCTACTAGCACAATTTATTTGTAATAGAAATAGAAGGTGGTGAGATACACATTCTTCATCTACCTTGGATCTTACTCTAACTAATTATTTCATTTGAAACCAAGAATGTATTGCACCCTTTTGAAATTCCATTTCTCCCTCTTCTTCCATTTGTCCATGTAGTGAATCAATTATACACTAATCAGTTTATGAACCTCAAAGAAGTGTGTAAAGAAAATTCAGAAAGCTTTGTCAATCTATCTCACCCCTTCTCTAGTTTTTTCATCATGCCGTGAATCACTATACCAATGGGAAACACATTACACGTGGATACATCCAAAGAGAAAAACATCTAGCGTTTTAAGAAAGAGGACAAGAATTCTAGCACCTTTTCCCTTAATCCCGTAGTTTCTAGGAGAAGTAAGTTCTCTTGATTATAGGAGAAGTAAGGTCTCCTGATTATAGGAGAAGTAAGGTCTCCTGATTATTAGATGGATGGTTTCTTTGGGGAACCACCTACCCCTCTATAATTTAATGAAAGAATGATCTATTTTGGAAACATGGTTAGGGTTTTTTCCTACTTTTAGTTTATTCCCATCCCTAACCTCCTTCTTAGATTTGGTTAGATTTTACTATTGTGGACTTATTTCCTATTGGACATGTGTTGTAGCATTTGTAGGTTCCTAGATCAAGGGGGGTCGTAGGGGGTTGAATCCCCCCCACCCCCCAACCATACTAGGGGGGCGCGACATGGAGGGGGGGGGTTCCCATGAAATGATATTTTTGGGTTCATGTTTGGTCAATTTTGAGCTACTTTTGACCCCTGGCTTTGTGGCCCATTGTAAACTAATTCGGGTGATGTAAATGCTATGGATGTTGTATGATTGAGAGTCAAATTTATATATTGACCTTGAACCAACATCCTTTGAATAATTTTCTTTTTATGATGAAAATAAAGCAACCATACAAAATGAATATAATTCTCTCACAAAAATGGGACTTGGAAGTTTGTGGATCCTCTACTTGGAACAAAACCAATAAGATGCAAGTTGGTGTACAAGAAAAAGTACAAATGGAATAGTTCACTTTAAAAGCATAAGGAAAGGATCCTAGAAAAATGTTTCGAATAGAAAGAAGGAATTGACTATGGGGAGAATTTATCCCCTACAAAAAAATGGGCTACCATCTATACTCTATTGGATTTAGTTGCAATAATTTTGGAATGTTCATCAAATGGATGTGAATACTGTTTTCTTGAATAGAGACATGAAATAGAATGCCTTCATGTCTCACCCAGAAGGTTGTTGTTGTGAAGAGATGAGAAAAAAAAGGTATGCAAACTCATCATGTCTTTGTATGGCTTGTGCATGGTACAAAAATATAACCGGACAACTTCTAAAACTAAATTTCAAACATTTTAACATTGATGATGCAACAATGTTGGTCAAGAAAATTGGAAGATAATTCGTTTTATATCTCATAGTGTATGTAGATGATTTGTTGGCGATAGTGAACAATGGAAGCTACATTTCTTCCATAAATATAGAATTGAGGAAAGCTTTTCATAACACAGATTTGGGACATATTCACTACTACTTGGGAATTTAAGTAACAGAGAATCCCAATTACATATTCATCTCTTAAAATAAGTACATCAGAGGGTTTTTTAATAGGTTTGTCATGACAAATTGTAACCCTCTCTCCACTCTAATAAAACAATACTTGAACCTCATCAAAATAAGAGGATGAGTTTTTTAATGCAATCAAGTTGTAATGTACCTCTTTGAAAAACAGAAAGCACACTAGGAAGAATTTCAAAAACTGGCAAGATTGTTTCAACTTTCTCCAAACACCACCAGAATTTTCCTATTCTTACCAAGCTTGACTTTGAGGTCAACTATAGCCTTAGGACAACCTGCAACACTTTTTGACAGACCAACAAGGTTTGAAGGAAGGTAGACTCAAGTTTTGACTTTAACAGTTTGCAATTTTTCAAGTACATCACACCTAGGCAGACTAATTGGGATAAACCCAATGATCGAAGGAAATTTCCCTCGGCATTATGTGGAAACTCGTCCACTGCTGGTGCAATACTGGAAGTATCCCAAATTTAACATCTCCAACCTGTTATGGAAGACACTAGACTTGAAGATTAGGTGTTATTCTACAATTTGGAGAAAGTAGGAAAAAGTTCAAAATTTGGGACAACTGAATTAGTGTGACTTCCAAACGAATCCAAGCAGCACTAGAGGGTCACAATTTTCAGATTTAACACTTGGGATGGGTCCTACTGTTTTTAATCCATGTCAAATTTCAGAATGATATTTGGATGCACATCATTCTTTTTTTTTATAGGTAAGAGAGAGTGATAGTTCTATTAATAAAAAGGTACATAGAGTACAAAAATGTTACAAAAGTCCATTAAGGACAAGAACCAGCCAGAGACCCATCCCAGAGGGGAGGATGGAGACAAACCAAGTTTTCCACATAATCGACAGGGCGAAACCAACATAATAGAAATAAGCAAGGAAGTCCTCAAAACCTCTATTCTGAGAAGTGTGAAGGCTTCATTTTCAGATTTAAATGAGAACTTGTACAGCAAAGCACTAGGGAACGCTGTGATTATCTGCATCTCTAGAGAAATTGAGAGCTCAAAGGCTATGAAACGCTTTAAGGGGGGGATGACTTCTCGAAGCTCAAGTGTAGGCGCAGCACAATGCCAAGGGCCCTTGAAAGGGGTGTTAGGCTTATTAGAGATATACTCATGGAATAAAGTCGATTAGCTACTTGTATTCTTCCACGAGGTGTGGACATAAATAAAGGATCTTCTTCCTATGTTTAAGCGTTTCAGTGGGTAAGCGAAAGAGAATTGAATTAGTACAGTGTGGCGTTCATTTCAGAATCACACAAGATGGATTGGGAAATCAAGGAAGCCATAAGCAGGAAAGGAGGTCAGGTGTTGGATGTTGAAATTCTCCTCAAATTCGTGAGTGATCGAAGTTGAACATAAAAGAATCCCTCCTACAGAATTGATCCATGGAGATTTTCAACTTATTGAATATGGTACTTATATGTCTTCTGGTTATATAACTTAGTGCATCCATGTGAGAACTTATTGAATATGCTACTTATATGGTCTTCTAGTTATTTAACTTTTTGATATGGTATTCTAGATACTTTAACTTCTTTTATATTTTCTGTTAAAGATTGTATGATTCGTTGAAGGACATTATTGTCCCATTTGACGACATATTTTAGAGAACAATGAAAAAATTGGAAAATGCCATTTATGTGATAGACTATGTGCATTCTTTTTTTCATTATATGGCTTTGTTTGACATGCGGTTTCATTATTATGGGGATTTTGTGTTTTGTCATCATCATGGTGCAGCATGGAAGTTGGTAGATGTTGTATTATGGGGATTTTGTGTTTTCTCATTATCATGATGCAGCATGGAAGTTGGTAGATGTTGTATTATGGGGATTTTGTGTTTTGTCATTATCATGGTGCAGCATGGAAGTTGGTAGATGTTGTATTATGGGGATTTTGGGCTGTCATTATCATTATCATTATCATTGTGTAGCATGGAATTTGCTAGATGTTGTTGTGTTTAACTTTTTGAATATGGTATTCTGGATACTTTAACTTTGTTTATATTTTCTGTTAAAGATTGTATGATTCGTTGAATGACATCAGTGTCCCCATTTGACCAGATATTTCAGAGAACAATGAAAAAAATGGAAAATGCGATTTATGTGAGACTGTGTGCATTCTTTTTTTATTACATGCTTTGTTCGACATGTGGTTCCATTATTATGGGGATTTTGTGTTTTGTCATTGTCATGGTGTAGCATGGAATTTGGTAGATGTTGTGTTATGGGGATTTTGTGTTGGCATTATCATGGTGTATCATGGAATGTTGTAGATGTTTTGTTATGGGGATTTTGTGTGGGCATTATCATGATGTAGCAGGAATTTGGTAGATATTGTAGCATTATCATGGTGTAGCATGGAATTTGGTAGATATTGTGTGACTCATGTGGTTTTTTTTGTGTTATTTATTAGATGGATGGTTTCTTTGGGGAACACCTAGCCCTCTATAATTTAAGGAAAGGATGATATTTTGGAAACATAGTAAGTGTTTTTTCCTACGTTGGACTTATTTCCTATGATGATATTTTGGTGTTGGATTTTCCTATGTTGGACTTATTTCCTATTGGACATGTGTTGTAGCATTTGTAGGTTCCTAGATCAAGGGCAGTCTTAAGGGGTTGAATCCCCCACCCCCACCCCTACTAGGGGGGGGAGATAGCGGGGGGGGGGGGGGGGGTTCCCACAAAATAATATTTTTGGGTTCATGTTCAGTCCATTTTGAGCTTCTTTTGATCCATGGCTTTGTGGCCCATTGTAAACTAATTAGGGTGATGTAAATGGTATGGATGTTGTATGATTGAGAACCAAATTTATCTACTAACCTTGAACCAACATCCTTTGAAGAATTTTCTTCTTATGATGAATATAAAGCAACCATACAAAATGAATACGATTCTCTCATAAAAATAGGACTTGGAAGTTGGTGCATCATCCAATTGGAACTAAACCAATCAGATGCAAGTTGGTGTACAAGAACAAGTGCAAATGGAATAGTTCACTTTAAAAGCATAAGGCAAGGCTCCTAGAAAAATGTTTCGAATAGAAAGAAGGAATTTACTATGCGGAGAATTTCTCCCCTGCAAAAAAATGGGCTACCATATATACTCTATTTCCTTTGGCTACACATAATTGTTGGAAATTTCATCAAATGGAAGTGAATACTGCTTTCTTGAATAGAGACATGAAAGAGAATGTCTTCATGTATCATCCAGGACGTTATTGTTGTGAAGGGATGAGAAAAAAAGGTATGCAACTCATCATGTCTTTGTTTAGTCGGCATATGTTTTTGGCTTGTCTATGCCCGACAGATTTACTTTTAATATTATGAAACAAGTGGATTAACTTCCTGACATCTTCTTCTTTAGTAATAATATTGACCAATTCATTAATATAATTCTGTCAAAATTCTTCATTATCTTCTTGTGCTTCTAGTTCATGAAATATATCGGATGCATTTTTATACAGAGATTTTTGCTTGATAGGGTTCGGATAATCGTCTTTATTTATTACTTTACTTATTTGTGGATTATCTTGGCTAGTTCGACTACCTTGTCTTGTTACAATTTGGAGATTCTTTGTTCTAAGCACATCACATTTTAGAACACACGATAAGACATTAACATTCTTTTTATTTGTAATTTTCTCAATCATAGTAGGGAAATCCTCCAAGAAGTGATCCCCTTCTCCACATTTTGTACAAAATTTAAGATCCATTCGATCTTTATAATGACACTCTGCATGGCGATGTCCTTCACTAAGACAAGTATAGCATTTCCTAGGTCGGGGAGGCCGGAAATATCGACTTCCATTGTCGCGAACTCGGCCTTGGTATCCTCTGCGTCGGTTGTAGTTATCATTCCGCCGATCGTATCTTCTTCCGCCGTATCTTGGATATCTATCGTTTCTGTCATTCTGGTTGTACCGATTGTTAGCACTCGAATTTTCCTTGGGCTGTATCAAGGAAACCCGGAGGTAACCACAGAACCAGCTTTAGACTGTATTCTGACCTTATACAATGAGAGAGGGATCTCTCAATAATCATAAAACTTTCTCACTCAAAATATTCAATAATAACACTCAGAAGGTCATATTTCTGATAGGAACAAGTTTGCTTTTATATAGTTTGGTAGGAGAGACTTGAAAAGAGACCATTGGGAAATGGAGTTAATATATGTGATTCTAATTTTTTTTAAGAATTTCTAACGAGAGTTTGAACAAAATAAGACAACAAACCTACTTAGGAAAAATTAAAAAGTAAAATATTTAAACTACACTTATAATACTTAACACTTGTGAAAGAACCAAAACCCTGACCCTCCATAGATGACTTTTTAAATCAGTTTTAATATTTAACCTCCTTAGATGACTTTTTAAATCATTATTAATATTTAATTATTTGACTAAACTACTCATTTAACATGTACCCAATTAATTACTCTACTTGATTAAGACTATTCCAACTCGTTCAATTTCATAAGTCAAAATTGTTTTAACTAACTAATTAATCCCTGTGTCACCCAAATTATGCAATGTCCGCAATTAATGTATGTGATTCTAAGATTTTTTTAAGAATTTCTAACCCAACTTTGAACAAAATAAGACAACAAACTTACTTAAAAAAAAGTAAAATTTATTTAAACTACACATATACTTTAAAACACTTGTGAAACAACCAAAACCCTAACCCTCCTTAACTATTTAGCTATTTAGTTTTATTAATATTTAACTATTTAACTAAATTACTCATTTAACAAGCACCTAATTAATTACTCTACTTTTGGTTGAGAACATTCCAACCCCATCAATTTAATAAGTTAAAATTGTTTTAACTAACTAATTAACCCCACCTTTTCGATCTCAATCACACCTAGCGTGAGAATTTGATGGGCAAAATGTACCACGATTTATATTTCAAACTTGTCATACCAGTAACTCCAACCGCAACGACTTTAATTGGTCCAATTTAATAAGTTAAAATTGTCTTAGCGAGCTAATTGACCCCACATTCTCGGTCTCAATGACACGTATTAAGTCCAAATTTAGATGTAACCTTATTTTATGGTTGTTGAGTTATATATAAATATAAGCTTGTGATACTTCACAAATGAAAACTTGTACCAAAGCAATTCAATCCGTCTATGTTTCTTAATCTGGTCTGTGGGAGTTGTACTCGAGGAATCTATCGGAGTTGTACTGCAGAAATCGCTGATTCGAAGCTGCGAAAGACAGTAACGTTGTCTTTTTATTGAAATAGTAGACTCATGGCTCGTTGTCTTGCATATGGATACAATCCATATATTTTGGAAGTGAAAATAGTTGAACGGCTAATGGAAATGCAGGTACCTGAGAGGTATATGGACAGCATCATCGGAGAGTTTGCTTATGATCCAGTCCGACTACCAGTGGAGCAAGATCCCACGCAGTGTCTCTACAATAGAAAAACCCTACAGACCATTTGGGAAACTAAACAGCGTGCCAGAAATCCCTATACTCGACAGTGGTTTGACATTAAAAGCGCCATCCCTCAAACAGAACTGAGAAAAGAAATGGAGAATTACATTAAGCTTCACAGTTTTCCTTCAGACACTATAATTGCGGATTATTCAAAGATTCTGACAGAGGGAGAGATGGAGCAACATTTAAAGGAGTTGCGTGAATCTGTTCATGGGAGAGCGATAACAGCGCATCAATGGGTGAAAATATGGAAGAAAATGAATATAGTGCGCTTGTTTTGTGAGTTTGATTCTCAGAACATCAGAAGTTTCATTTCTGTAAATGGCTTCAAATATTTGGAGAGACTCATGGCCAAAACATTAGAAGCATTAAGAGATTGTGAAGCCAAAGAAGCTGCTCTGGATGTGGGTAAGGAAATAGTGAGGACCATTGCCGTCATAATAAATGAACTGAGATCACGTGGAGACGATTCCGTGGGAACTCTTGGGGAACTTGGAGAAATTCCCGAGGGACAGTTTGTGAATTCCAGTTTAATCAAAATTCTCTACCATGTTTATACGAATAATGCAAGCTATTATTTCAAAATCCGGTCCTTTATTTTGAGAGCATTTTCTACAGTATTTGATGAGATTGCCGCGAAGCCTGACATCGTCCCTGAAAACGTGAAACTGGCCGCGTTGGCGGGATATCCGTTTGTGCTGAACACATTGTCTGTATGCAAAGTGAGAGATATCAGCAGCGAGGACTTCAATCATGGGATTGCTATTCTGAGAAGTGTGAAGGCTTCATTTTCAGATTTAAATGAGAACTTGTACAGCAAAGCACTAGGCAACGCTGTGATTATCTGCATCTCTAGAGAAATTGAGAGCTCAAAGGCTATGAAACGCTTTAAGGGGGGACGACTTCTCGAAGCTCAAGTGCAGGCGCAGCACAATGCCAAGGCCCTTGAAAGGGGTGTTAGGCTTATCAGAGATATACTCATGGAAGAAAGTCGATTAGCTACTTGTATTCTGCCAAGAGGTGTGGACATAATAAAGGATCTTCTTCCTATGTTTAAGCGTTTCAGTGATAAGCGAAAGAGAACTGAATTAGTACAGTGTGACGTTCATTACAGAATCGCACAAGATGGATTGGAAATCAAGGAAGCCATAAGCAGGAAAGGAGGTCAGTTGTTGGATGTTGAAATTCTCCTCAAATTCGTGAGTGATCGAAGCTGAACATTAAAGAATCCCTCCTACAGAATTGATCCATGGAGATTTTCAACTTATTGAATATGGTACTTATATGGTCTTCTGGTTATTTAACTTATTGAATATGGTACTTATATGGTCTTCTGGTTATTTAACTTAGTGCATCCATGTGAGAACTTATTGAATATGGTACTTATATGGTCTTCTGGTTATTTAACTTTTTGAATATGGTATTCTGGATACTTTAACTTCTTTTATATTTTCTGTTAAAGATTGTATGATTCGTTGAAGGACATTATTGTCTCATTTGACCAGATATTTCAGAGAACAATGAAAAAATTGGAAAATGCCATTTATGTGACAGACTGTGTGCATTCTTTTTTCCATTATATGGCTTTGCTTGACATGTGGTTTCATTATTATGGGGATTTTGTGTTTTCTCATTATCATGGTGCAGCATGGAAGTTGGTAGATGTTGTATTATGGGGATTTTGTGTTTTGTTATTATCATGATGCAGCATGGAAGTTGGTAGATGTTGTATTATGGGGATTTTGTGTTTTCTCATTATCATGGTGCAACATGGAAGTTGGTAGATGTTGTATTATGGGGATTTTGTGCTGTCATTATCATTATCATTGTGTAGCATGGAATTTGGTAGGTGTTGTGTGTTTAACTTTTTGAATATGGTATTCTGGATACTTTAACTTTTTTTATATTTTCTGTTAAAGATTGTATGATTCTTGAATGAAATTAGTGTCCCATTGGAGATCGAAGCTGAACATTAAAGAATCCCTCCTACAGAATTGATGCATGGAGATTTTCATGCAAGTGTTACCAAAACCATCATTGTAGTTATGCAGAATGCTACAGGTTGTGCATCCATGTGAGAGCTTACTGAATATGGTACTTTAATTTATTTAAGATGGTATTCTGGTTATTTAACTTTTTGAATATGGTATTCTGGATACTTTAACTTCTTTTCTATTTTCTGTTAAACATTGTGTGATTCGTTGAGTGACGTTAGAGTCCCATTTGACCAGATATTTCAGAGAACAATAAAAATAATGGAAAATGCGATTTATGTGACATACATGTGGCTCATTATTATGGGGATTTTGTGTTTTGTCATTATCATGGTGTAGCATGGAATTTGGTAGATGTTGTGTTATGGGGATTTTGTGTTGGAGTTATCATGGTGCAGCATAGAATTTGGTAGATATTTTGTGCTGGCATTATCATGGTGTAGCATGGAATTTGGTAGATGTTGTGTGTTTGATGTGGTTTTTTTTGTGTTATTTATGTGTGGTTATGTGACTATTATATTGGTGTGGAATTTGTTGAGTGGTATGTGTCTTTTATGGGATAAAATTTAATTTCAGGGATATTTTCTTTTTATTTTACCTTAGGACATGTTATTATCTCATAATATCTAAAAAAGAGTTGTATAGAGTTTTCATGCAAGTGTTACGAAAACCATCAGTGTAATTATGAAGAATGCTACAGGTTGTGCATCCATGTGAGAACTTATTGAATATGGTACTTATATGGTCTTCTGGTTTTTTAACTTCTTTTATATTTTCTCTTAAAGATTGCATAATTCGTTGAATGAGATCAATGTCCCATTAGACCAGATATTTCAGAGAACAATGAGAAAATTGGAAAATGCGATTTATGTGACAGACTATGTGCATTCTTTTTTTCATTATATATCTTTGTTTGACATGTGGTTCCATTATTATGGGATTTTGTGTTTTGTCATTATAATGGTGTAACATGGAAGTTGGTAGATGTTGTATTATGGGGATTTTTTGTTTTGTCATTATCATGGTGTAGCATGGAAGTTGGTAGATGTTGTGTTATGGGGATTTTGTGTTGTGATTATCATGGTGTAGCATGGAATTTGGTAGATGTTGCGTGTATGTGTGGTTATGCGACTATCATATTAGTGTGGAATTTGGTGAGTGGTATGTGTTTGTTATTGGATAAAATTCAATTTCATGGATACTTTCTTTTTATTTTACCTTAATTGCATTTTTAAAAATACTTACCCGCTACTATCTCAGAATATTTAAAAAAGAGTTGTGTAGAGTATTTATGTCAAAATAGACTTCGCGAATTATAAAGAGGGAAATAAGGATGTTTTAGGATCCTAGAGATTAATAGGAAGCATTGAATGAGATCAAGAGAGGGAGATAAGGATGTTTTAGGACCCTAGAGCTTAGTAGGAAGCATTGAATGGGATCTGGCCTAGTAGACTCATGAGATCATGTAGCCTAAGTCCCTAGGTAAAAGAATGAAGCTTTGGAGAGGGTTATTCTGATCTATCTTTTAAGGCTACTTTTATCTCCTAGTTGGACACCTCTACCTCCATATCTACATTTATTTCATCACCAATCATCATGGGAAATAGCCTATTGATTTTCATGATTTCCTTATAATATTGAATTCCTTTGTATCTTTATAAAGGTTTTTAAAATGTCCATTTAGATTTTTTTATTCCGAAAATAGTATATGTGTTCCTCTTATGACTAGCAAGCTTGTGAAAAAAATTAATATTCATATCACCCTTTGAGAGACACATGGATTCTCTCTTTTTGGATTCATTAAACATTCTCTCTAGCAAGAAAGACTTTCATTTACCTTCAAGATATTTGATAAATTTGAATTTTACATCCAAGACACCCGCACATTGCGAATTAAAATTTTATACTTTTTAGATTTTCCACAAATTGGTTTATAGTAGATTCCCCACTACTATTTCATAGTGCCTCTAATTTATAAAAAACAAAATTTTGAAGTCCTCCTCAGAGAGCCAAGAATAGATTAAATTAAAAGGAGCAGGTAACTTCCTACTAGCACAATTTATTTGTAATAGAAATAGAAGGTGGTGAGATACACATTCTTCATCTACCTTGGATCTTACTCTAACTAATTATTTCATTTGAAACCAAGAATGTATTGCACCCTTTTGAAATTCCATTTCTCCCTCTTCTTCCATTTGTCCATGTAGTGAATCAATTATACACTAATCAGTTTATGAACCTCAAAGAAGTGTGTAAAGAAAATTCAGAAAGCTTTGTCAATCTATCTCATCCCTTCTCTAGTTTTTTCATCATGCCGTGAATCACTATACCAATGGGAAACACATTACACGTGGATACATCCAAAGAGAAAAACATCTAGCGTTTTAAGAAAGAGGACAAGAATTCTAGCACCTTTTCCCTTAATCCCGTAGTTTCTAGGAGAAGTAAGGTCTCTTGATTATAGGAGAAGTAAGGTCTCCTGATTATAGGAGAAGTAAGGTCTCCTGATTATTAGATGGATGGTTTCTTTGGGGAACCACCCACCCCTCTATAATTTAATGAAAGAATGATCTATTTTGGAAACATGGTTAGGGTTTTTTCCTACTTTTAGTTTATTCCCATCCCTAACCTCCTTCTTAGATTTGGTTAGATTTTACTATTGTGGACTTATTTCCTATTGGACATGTGTTGTAGCATTTGTAGGTTCCTAGATCAAGGGGGGTCGTAGGGGGTTGAATCCCCCCCACCCCCCAACCATACTAGGGGGGCGCGACATGGGAGGGGGGGGTTCCCATGAAATGATATTTTTGGGTTCATGTTTGGTCAATTTTGAGCTACTTTTGACCCCTGGCTTTGTGGCCCATTGTAAACTAATTCGGGTGATGTAAATGCTATGGATGTTGTATGATTGAGAGTCAAATTTATATATTGACCTTGAACCAACATCCTTTGAATAATTTTCTTTTTATGATGAAAATAAAGCAACCATACAAAATGAATATAATTCTCTCACAAAAATGGGACTTGGAAGTTTGTGGATCCTCTACTTGGAACAAAACCAATAAGATGCAAGTTGGTGTACAAGAAAAAGTACAAATGGAATAGTTCACTTTAAAAGCATAAGGAAAGGATCCTAGAAAAATGTTTCGAATAGAAAGAAGGAATTGACTATGGGGAGAATTTATCCCCTACAAAAAAATGGGCTACCATCTATACTCTATTGGATTTAGTTGCACATAATTTTGGAATGTTCATCAAATGGATGTGAATACTGTTTTCTTGAATAGAGACATGAAATAGAATGCCTTCATGTCTCACCCAGAAGGTTGTTGTTGTGAAGAGATGAGAAAAAAAGGTATGCAAACTCATCATGTCTTTGTATGGCTTGTGCATGGTACAAAAATATAACCGGACAACTTCTAAAACTAAATTTCAAACATTTTAACATTGATGATGCAACAATGTTGGTCAAGAAAATTGGAAGATAATTCGTTTTATATCTCATAGTGTATGTAGATGATTTGTTGGCGATAGTGAACAATGGAAGCTACATTTCTTCCATAAATATAGAATTGAGGAAAGCTTTTCATAACACAGATTTGGGACATATTCACTACTACTTGGGAATTTAAGTAACAGAGAATCCCAATTACATATTCATCTCTTAAAATAAGTACATCAGAGGGTTTTTTAATAGGTTTGTCATGACAAATTGTAACCCTCTCTCCACTCTAATAAAACAATACTTGAACCTCATCAAAATAAGAGGATGAGTTTTTTAATGCAATCAAGTTGTAATGTACCTCTTTGAAAAACAGAAAGCACACTAGGAAGAATTTCAAAAACTGGCAAGATTGTTTCAACTTTCTCCAAACACCACCAGAATTTTCCTATTCTTACCAAGCTTGACTTTGAGGTCAACTATAGCCTTAGGACAACCTGCAACACTTTTTGACAAACCAACAAGGTTTGAAGGAAGGTAGACTCAAGTTTTGACTTTAACAGTTTGCAATTTTTCAAGTACATCACACCTAGGCAGACTAATTGGGATAAACCCAATGATCGAAGGAAATTTCCCTCGGAATTATGTGGAAACTCGTCCACTGCTGGTGCAATACTGGAAGTATCCCAAATTTAACATCTCCAACCTGTTATGGAAGACACTAGACTTGAAGATTAGGTGTTATTCTACAATTTGGAGAAAGTAGGAAAAAGTTCAAAATTTGGGACAACTGAATTAGGTGACTTCCAAACGAATCCAAGCAGCACTAGAGGGTCACAATTTTCAGATTTAACACTTGGGATGGGTCCTACTGTTTTTTAATCCATGTCAAATTTCAGAATGATATTTGGATGCACATCATTCTTTTTTTTTATAGGTAAGAGAGAGTGATAGTTCTATTAATAAAAAGGTACATAGAGTACAAAAATGTTACAAAAGTCCATTAAGGACAAGAACCAGCCAGAGACCCATCCCAGAGGGGAGGATGGAGACAAACCAAGTTTTCCACATAATCGACAGGGCGAAACCAACATAATAGAAATAAGCAAGGAAGTCCTCAAAACCTCTATTCTGAGAAGTGTGAAGGCTTCATTTTCAGATTTAAATGAGAACTTGTACAGCAAAGCACTAGGGAACGCTGTGATTATCTGCATCTCTAGAGAAATTGAGAGCTCAAAGGCTATGAAACGCTTTAAGGGGGGATGACTTCTCGAAGCTCAAGTGTAGGCGCAGCACAATGCCAAGGCCCTTGAAAGGGGTGTTAGGCTTATTAGAGATATACTCATGGAATAAAGTCGATTAGCTACTTGTATTCTTCCACGAGGTGTGGACATAATAAAGGATCTTCTTCCTATGTTTAAGCGTTTCAGTGGTAAGCGAAAGAGAATTGAATTAGTACAGTGTGGCGTTCATTTCAGAATCACACAAGATGGATTGGAAATCAAGGAAGCCATAAGCAGGAAAGGAGGTCAGGTGTTGGATGTTGAAATTCTCCTCAAATTCGTGAGTGATCGAAGTTGAACATAAAAGAATCCCTCCTACAGAATTGATCCATGGAGATTTTCAACTTATTGAATATGGTACTTATATGGTCTTCTGGTTATATAACTTAGTGCATCCATGTGAGAACTTATTGAATATGCTACTTATATGGTCTTCTAGTTATTTAACTTTTTGAATATGGTATTCTAGATACTTTAACTTCTTTTATATTTTCTGTTAAAGATTGTATGATTCGTTGAAGGACATTATTGTCCCATTTGACCACATATTTTAGAGAACAATGAAAAAATTGGAAAATGCCATTTATGTGATAGACTATGTGCATTCTTTTTTTCATTATATGGCTTTGTTTGACATGCGGTTTCATTATTATGGGGATTTTGTGTTTTGTCATCATCATGGTGCAGCATGGAAGTTGGTAGATGTTGTATTATGGGGATTTTGTGTTTTCTCATTATCATGATGCAGCATGGAAGTTGGTAGATGTTGTATTATGGGGATTTTGTGTTTTGTCATTATCATGGTGCAGCATGGAAGTTGGTAGATGTTGTATTATGGGGATTTTGGGCTGTCATTATCATTATCATTATCATTGTGTAGCATGGAATTTGCTAGATGTTGTGTGTTTAACTTTTTGAATATGGTATTCTGGATACTTTAACTTTGTTTATATTTTCTGTTAAAGATTGTATGATTCGTTGAATGACATCAGTGTCCCATTTGACCAGATATTTCAGAGAACAATGAAAAAAATGGAAAATGCGATTTATGTGAGACTGTGTGCATTCTTTTTTTATTACATGGCTTTGTTCGACATGTGGTTCCATTATTATGGGGATTTTGTGTTTTGTCATTATCATGGTGTAGCATGGAATTTGGTAGATGTTGTGTTATGGGGATTTTGTGTTGGCATTATCATGGTGTATCATGGAATGTTGTAGATGTTTTGTTATGGGGATTTTGTGTGGGCATTATCATGATGTAGCATGGAATTTGGTAGATATTGTAGCATTATCATGGTGTAGCATGGAATTTGGTAGATATTGTGTGACTCATGTGGTTTTTTTTGTGTTATTTATTAGATGGATGGTTTCTTTGGGGAACACCTAGCCCTCTATAATTTAAGGAAAGGATGATATTTTGGAAACATAGTTAGTGTTTTTTCCTACGTTGGACTTATTTCCTATGATGATATTTTGGTGTTGGATTTTCCTATGTTGGACTTATTTCCTATTGGACATGTGTTGTAGCATTTGTAGGTTCCTAGATCAAGGGCAGTCTTAAGGGGTTGAATCCCCCACCCCCACCCCTACTAGGGGGGGGAGATAGCGGGGGGGGGGGTTCCCACAAAATAATATTTTTGGGTTCATGTTCAGTCCATTTTGAGCTTCTTTTGATCCATGGCTTTGTGGCCCATTGTAAACTAATTAGGGTGATGTAAATGGTATGGATGTTGTATGATTGAGAACCAAATTTATCTACTAACCTTGAACCAACATCCTTTGAAGAATTTTCTTCTTATGATGAATATAAAGCAACCATACAAAATGAATACGATTCTCTCATAAAAATAGGACTTGGAAGTTGGTGCATCATCCAATTGGAACTAAACCAATCAGATGCAAGTTGGTGTACAAGAACAAGTGCAAATGGAATAGTTCACTTTAAAAGCATAAGGCAAGGCTCCTAGAAAAATGTTTCGAATAGAAAGAAGGAATTTACTATGGGGAGAATTTCTCCCCTGCAAAAAAATGGGCTACCATATATACTCTATTTCCTTTGGCTACACATAATTGTTGGAAATTTCATCAAATGGAAGTGAATACTGCTTTCTTGAATAGAGACATGAAAGAGAATGTCTTCATGTATCATCCAGGACGTTATTGTTGTGAAGGGATGAGAAAAAAAGGTATGCAACTCATCATGTCTTTGTTTAGTCGGCATATGTTTTTGGCTTGTCTATGCCCGACAGATTTACTTTTAATATTATGAAACAAGTGGATTAACTTCCTGACATCTTCTTCTTTAGTAATAATATTGACCAATTCATTAATATAATTCTGTCAAAATTCTTCATTATCTTCTTGTGCTTCTAGTTCATGAAATATATCGGATGCATTTTTATACAGAGATTTTTGCTTGATAGGGTTCGGATAATCGTCTTTATTTATTACTTTACTTATTTGTGGATTATCTTGGCTAGTTCGACTACCTTGTCTTGTTACAATTTGGAGATTCTTTGTTCTAAGCACATCACATTTTAGAACACACGATAAGACATTAACATTCTTTTTATTTGTAATTTTCTCAATCATAGTAGGGAAATCCTCCAAGAAGTGATCCCCTTCTCCACATTTTGTACAAAATTTAAGATCCATTCGATCTTTATAATGACACTCTGCATGGCGATGTCCTTCACTAAGACAAGTATAGCATTTCCTAGGTCGGGGAGGCCGGAAATATCGACTTCCATTGTCGCGAACTCGGCCTTGGTATCCTCTGCGTCGGTTGTAGTTATCATTCCGCCGATCGTATCTTCTTCCGCCGTATCTTGGATATCTATCGTTTCTGTCATTCTGGTTGTACCGATTGTTAGCACTCGAATTTTCCTTGGGCTGTATCAAGGAAACCCGGAGGTAACCACAGAACCAGCTTTAGACTGTATTCTGACCTTATACAATGAGAGAGGGATCTCTCAATAATCATAAAACTTTCTCACTCAAAATATTCAATAATAACACTCAGAAGGTCATATTTCTGATAGGAACAAGTTTGCTTTTATATAGTTTGGTAGGAGAGACTTGAAAAGAGACCATTGGGAAATGGAGTTAATATATGTGATTCTAATTTTTTTTAAGAATTTCTAACGAGAGTTTGAACAAAATAAGACAACAAACCTACTTAGGAAAAATTAAAAAGTAAAATATTTAAACTACACTTATAATACTTAACACTTGTGAAAGAACCAAAACCCTGACCCTCCATAGATGACTTTTTAAATCAGTTTTAATATTTAACCTCCTTAGATGACTTTTTAAATCATTATTAATATTTAATTATTTGACTAAACTACTCATTTAACATGTACCCAATTAATTACTCTACTTGATTAAGACTATTCCAACTCGTTCAATTTCATAAGTCAAAATTGTTTTAACTAACTAATTAATCCCTGTGTCACCCAAATTATGCAATGTCCGCAATTAATGTATGTGATTCTAAGATTTTTTTAAGAATTTCTAACCCAACTTTGAACAAAATAAGACAACAAACTTACTTAAAAAAAAAGTAAAATTTATTTAAACTACACATATACTTTAAAACACTTGTGAAACAACCAAAACCCTAACCCTCCTTAACTATTTAGCTATTTAGTTTTATTAATATTTAACTATTTAACTAAATTACTCATTTAACAAGCACCTAATTAATTACTCTACTTTTGGTTGAGAACATTCCAACCCCATCAATTTAATAAGTTAAAATTGTTTTAACTAACTAATTAACCCCACCTTTTCGATCTCAATCACACCTAGCGTGAGAATTTGATGGGCAAAATGTACCACGATTTATATTTCAAACTTGTCATACCAGTAACTCCAACCGCAACGACTTTAATTGGTCCAATTTAATAAGTTAAAATTGTCTTAGCGAGCTAATTGACCCCACATTCTCGGTCTCAATGACACGTATTAAGTCCAAATTTAGATGTAACCTTATTTTATGGTTGTTGAGTTATATATAAATATAAGCTTGTGATACTTCACAAATGAAAACTTGTACCAAAGCAATTCAATCCGTCTATGTTTCTTAATCTGGTCTGTGGGAGTTGTACTCGAGGAATCTATCGGAGTTGTACTGCAGAAATCGCTGATTCGAAGCTGCGAAAGACAGTAACGTTGTCTTTTTATTGAAATAGTAGACTCATGGCTCGTTGTCTTGCATATGGATACAATCCATATATTTTGGAAGTGAAAATAGTTGATGAACGGCTAATGGAAATGCAGGTACCTGAGAGGTATATGGACAGCATCATCGGAGAGTTTGCTTATGATCCAGTCCGACTACCAGTGGAGCAAGATCCCACGCAGTGTCTCTACAATAGAAAAACCCTACAGACCATTTGGGAAACTAAACAGCGTGCCAGAAATCCCTATACTCGACAGTGGTTTGACATTAAAAGCGCCATCCCTCAAACAGAACTGAGAAAAGAAATGGAGAATTACATTAAGCTTCACAGTTTTCCTTCAGACACTATAATTGCGGATTATTCAAAGATTCTGACAGAGGGAGAGATGGAGCAACATTTAAAGGAGTTGCGTGAATCTGTTCATGGGAGAGCGATAACAGCGCATCAATGGGTGAAAATATGGAAGAAAATGAATATAGTGCGCTTGTTTTGTGAGTTTGATTCTCAGAACATCAGAAGTTTCATTTCTGTAAATGGCTTCAAATATTTGGAGAGACTCATGGCCAAAACATTAGAAGCATTAAGAGATTGTGAAGCCAAAGAAGCTGCTCTGGATGTGGGTAAGGAAGTAGTGAGGACCATTGCCGTCATAATAAATGAACTGAGATCACGTGGAGACGATTCCGTGGGAACTCTTGGGGAACTTGGAGAAATTCCCGAGGGACAGTTTGTGAATTCCAGTTTAATCAAAATTCTCTACCATGTTTATACGAATAATGCAAGCTATTATTTCAAAATCCGGTCCTTTATTTTGAGAGCATTTTCTACAGTATTTGATGAGATTGCCGCGAAGCCTGACATCGTCCCTGAAAACGTGAAACTGGCCGCGTTGGCGGGATATCCGTTTGTGCTGAACACATTGTCTGTATGCAAAGTGAGAGATATCAGCAGCGAGGACTTCAATCATGGGATTGCTATTCTGAGAAGTGTGAAGGCTTCATTTTCAGATTTAAATGAGAACTTGTACAGCAAAGCACTAGGCAACGCTGTGATTATCTGCATCTCTAGAGAAATTGAGAGCTCAAAGGCTATGAAACGCTTTAAGGGGGGACGACTTCTCGAAGCTCAAGTGCAGGCGCAGCACAATGCCAAGGCCCTTGAAAGGGGTGTTAGGCTTATCAGAGATATACTCATGGAAGAAAGTCGATTAGCTACTTGTATTCTGCCAAGAGGTGTGGACATAATAAAGGATCTTCTTCCTATGTTTAAGCGTTTCAGTGATAAGCGAAAGAGAACTGAATTAGTACAGTGTGACGTTCATTACAGAATCGCACAAGATGGATTGGAAATCAAGGAAGCCATAAGCAGGAAAGGAGGTCAGTTGTTGGATGTTGAAATTCTCCTCAAATTCGTGAGTGATCGAAGCTGAACATTAAAGAATCCCTCCTACAGAATTGATCCATGGAGATTTTCAACTTATTGAATATGGTACTTATATGGTCTTCTGGTTATTTAACTTATTGAATATGGTACTTATATGGTCTTCTGGTTATTTAACTTATTGAATATGGTACTTATATGGTCTTCTGGTTATTTAACTTAGTGCATCCATGTGAGAACTTATTGAATATGGTACTTATATGGTCTTCTGGTTATTTAACTTTTTGAATATGGTATTCTGGATACTTTAACTTCTTTTATATTTTCTGTTAAAGATTGTATGATTCGTTGAAGGACACTATTGTCTCATTTGACCAGATATTTCAGAGAACAATGAAAAAATTGGAAAATGCCATTTATGTGACAGACTGTGTGCATTCTTTTTTCCATTATATGGCTTTGCTTGACATGTGGTTTCATTATTATGGGGATTTTGTGTTTTCTCATTATCATGGTGCAGCATGGAAGTTGGTAGATGTTGTATTATGGGGATTTTGTGTTTTGTTATTATCATGATGCAGCATGGAAGTTGGTAGATGTTGTATTATGGGGATTTTGTGTTTTCTCATTATCATGGTGCAACATGGAAGTTGGTAGATGTTGTATTATGGGGATTTTGTGCTGTCATTATCATTATCATTGTGTAGCATGGAATTTGGTAGGTGTTGCGTGTTTAACTTTTTGAATATGGTATTCTGGATACTTTAACTTTTTTTATATTTTCTGTTAAAGATTGTATGATTCTTGAATGAAATTAGTGTCCCATTGGAGATCGAAGCTGAACATTAAAGAATCCCTCCTACAGAATTGATGCATGGAGATTTTCATGCAAGTGTTACCAAAACCATCATTGTAGTTATGCAGAATGCTACAGGTTGTGCATCCATGTGAGAGCTTACTGAATATGGTACTTTAATTTATTTAAGATGGTATTCTGGTTATTTAACTTTTTGAATATGGTATTCTGGATACTTTAACTTCTTTTCTATTTTCTGTTAAACATTGTGTGATTCGTTGAGTGACGTTAGAGTCCCATTTGACCAGATATTTCAGAGAACAATGAAAATAATGGAAAATGCGATTTATGTGACATACATGTGGCTCATTATTATGGGGATTTTGTGTTTTGTCATTATCATGGTGTAGCATGGAATTTGGTAGATGTTGTGTTATGGGGATTTTGTGTTGGAGTTATCATGGTGCAGCATAGAATTTGGTAGATATTTTGTGCTGGCATTATCATGGTGTAGCATGGAATTTGGTAGATGTTGTGTGTTTGATGTGGTTTTTTTGTGTTATTTATGTGTGGTTATGTGACTATTATATTGGTGTGGAATTTGTTGAGTGGTATGTGTCTTTTAGGGGATAAAATTTAATTTCAGGGATATTTTCTTTTTATTTTACCTTAGGACATGTTATTATCTCATAATATCTAAAAAAGAGTTGTATAGAGTTTTCATGCAAGTGTTACGAAAACCATCAGTGTAATTATGAAGAATGCTACAGGTTGTGCATCCATGTGAGAACTTATTGAATATGGTACTTATATGGTCTTCTGGTTTTTTAACTTCTTTTATATTTTCTCTTAAAGATTGCATAATTCGTTGAATGAGATCAATGTCCCATTAGACCAGATATTTCAGAGAACAATGAGAAAATTGGAAAATGCGATTTATGTGACAGACTATGTGCATTCTTTTTTTCATTATATATCTTTGTTTGACATGTGGTTCCATTATTATGGGATTTTGTGTTTTGTCATTATAATGGTGTAACATGGAAGTTGGTAGATGTTGTATTATGGGGATTTTTTGTTTTGTCGTTATCATGGTGTAGCATGGAAGTTGGTAGATGTTGTATTATGGGGATTTTGTGTTGTGATTATCATGGTGTAGCATGGAATTTGGTAGATGTTGCGTGTATGTGTGGTTATGCGACTATCATATTAGTGTGGAATTTGGTGAGTGGTATGTGTTTGTTATTGGATAAAATTCAATTTCATGGATACTTTCTTTTTATTTTACCTTAATTGCATTTTTAAAAATACTTACCCGCTACTATCTCAGAATATTTAAAAAAGAGTTGTGTAGAGTATTTATGTCAAAATAGACTTCGCGAATTATAAAGAGGGAAATAAGGATGTTTTAGGATCCTAGAGATTAATAGGAAGCATTGAATGAGATCAAGAGAGGGAGATAAGGATGTTTTAGGACCCTAGAGCTTAGTAGGAAGCATTGAATGGGATCTGGCCTAGTAGACTCATGAGATCATGTAGCCTAAGTCCCTAGGTAAAAGAATGAAGCTTTGGAGAGGGTTATTCTGATCTATCTTTTAAGGCTACTTTTATCTCCTAGTTGGACACCTCTACCTCCATATCTACATTTATTTCATCACCAATCATCATGGGAAATAGCCTATTGATTTTCATGATTTCCTTATAATATTGAATTCCTTTGTATCTTTATAAAGGTTTTTAAAATGTCCATTTAGATTTTTTTATTCCCAAAATAGTATATGTGTTCCTCTTATGACTAGCAAGCTTGTGAAAAAAATTAATATTCATATCACCCTTTGAGAGACACATGGATTCTCTCTTTTTGGATTCATTAAACATTCTCTCTAGCAAGAAAGACTTTCATTTACCTTCAAGATATTTGATAAATTTGAATTTTACATCCAAGACACCCGCACATTGCGAATTAAAATTTTATACTTTTTAGATTTTCCACAAATTGGTTTATAGTAGATTCCCCACTACTATTTCATAGTGCCTCTAATTTATAAAAAACAAAATTTTGAAGTCCTCCTCAGAGAGCCAAGAATAGATTAAATTAAAAGGAGCAGGTAACTTCCTACTAGCACAATTTATTTGTAATAGAAATAGAAGGTGGTGAGATACACATTCTTCATCTACCTTGGATCTTACTCTAACTAATTATTTCATTTGAAACCAAGAATGTATTGCACCCTTTTGAAATTCCATTTCTCCCTCTTCTTCCATTTGTCCATGTAGTGAATCAATTATACACTAATCAGTTTATGAACCTCAAAGAAGTGTGTAAAGAAAATTCAGAAAGCTTTGTCAATCTATCTCACCCCTTCTCTAGTTTTTTCATCATGCCGTGAATCACTATACCAATGGGAAACACATTACACGTGGATACATCCAAAGAGAAAAACATCTAGCGTTTTAAGAAAGAGGACAAGAATTCTAGCACCTTTTCCCTTAATCCCGTAGTTTCTAGGAGAAGTAAGGTCTCTTGATTATAGGAGAAGTAAGGTCTCCTGATTATAGGAGAAGTAAGGTCTCCTGATTATTAGATGGATGGTTTCTTTGGGGAACCACCTACCCCTCTATAATTTAATGAAAGAATGATCTATTTTGGAAACATGGTTAGGGTTTTTTCCTACTTTTAGTTTATTCCCATCCCTAACCTCCTTCTTAGATTTGGTTAGATTTTACTATTGTGGACTTATTTCCTATTGGACATGTGTTGTAGCATTTGTAGGTTCCTAGATCAAGGGGGGTCGTAGGGGGTTGAATCCCCCCCACCCCCCAACCATACTAGGGGGGCGCGACATGGGAGGGGGGGGTTCCCATGAAATGATATTTTTGGGTTCATGTTTGGTCAATTTTGAGCTACTTTTGACCCCTGGCTTTGTGGCCCATTGTAAACTAATTCGGGTGATGTAAATGCTATGGATGTTGTATGATTGAGAGTCAAATTTATATATTGACCTTGAACCAACATCCTTTGAATAATTTTCTTTTTATGATGAAAATAAAGCAACCATACAAAATGAATATAATTCTCTCACAAAAATGGGACTTGGAAGTTTGTGGATCCTCTACTTGGAACAAAACCAATAAGATGCAAGTTGGTGTACAAGAAAAAGTACAAATGGAATAGTTCACTTTAAAAGCATAAGGAAAGGATCCTAGAAAAATGTTTCGAATAGAAAGAAGGAATTGACTATGGGGAGAATTTATCCCCTACAAAAAAATGGGCTACCATCTATACTCTATTGGATTTAGTTGCACATAATTTTGGAATGTTCATCAAATGGATGTGAATACTGTTTTCTTGAATAGAGACATGAAATAGAATGCCTTCATGTCTCACCCAGAAGGTTGTTGTTGTGAAGAGATGAGAAAAAAAGGTATGCAAACTCATCATGTCTTTGTATGGCTTGTGCATGGTACAAAAATATAACCGGACAACTTCTAAAACTAAATTTCAAACATTTTAACATTGATGATGCAACAATGTTGGTCAAGAAAATTGGAAGATAATTCGTTTTATATCTCATAGTGTATGTAGATGATTTGTTGGCGATAGTGAACAATGGAAGCTACATTTCTTCCATAAATATAGAATTGAGGAAAGCTTTTCATAACACAGATTTGGGACATATTCACTACTACTTGGGAATTTAAGTAACAGAGAATCCCAATTACATATTCATCTCTTAAAATAAGTACATCAGAGGGTTTTTTAATAGGTTTGTCATGACAAATTGTAACCCTCTCTCCACTCTAATAAAACAATACTTGAACCTCATCAAAATAAGAGGATGAGTTTTTTAATGCAATCAAGTTGTAATGTACCTCTTTGAAAAACAGAAAGCACACTAGGAAGAATTTCAAAAACTGGCAAGATTGTTTCAACTTTCTCCAAACACCACCAGAATTTTCCTATTCTTACCAAGCTTGACTTTGAGGTCAACTATAGCCTTAGGACAACCTGCAACACTTTTTGACAGACCAACAAGGTTTGAAGGAAGGTAGACTCAAGTTTTGACTTTAACAGTTTGCAATTTTTCAAGTACATCACACCTAGGCAGACTAATTGGGATAAACCCAATGATCGAAGGAAATTTCCCTCGGAATTATGTGGAAACTCGTCCACTGCTGGTGCAATACTGGAAGTATCCCAAATTTAACATCTCCAACCTGTTATGGAAGACACTAGACTTGAAGATTAGGTGTTATTCTACAATTTGGAGAAAGTAGGAAAAAGTTCAAAATTTGGGACAACTGAATTAGGTGACTTCCAAACGAATCCAAGCAGCACTAGAGGGTCACAATTTTCAGATTTAACACTTGGGATGGGTCCTACTGTTTTTTAATCCATGTCAAATTTCAGAATGATATTTGGATGCACATCATTCTTTTTTTTTATAGGTAAGAGAGAGTGATAGTTCTATTAATAAAAAGGTACATAGAGTACAAAAATGTTACAAAAGTCCATTAAGGACAAGAACCAGCCAGAGACCCATCCCAGAGGGGAGGATGGAGACAAACCAAGTTTTCCACATAATCGACAGGGCGAAACCAACATAATAGAAATAAGCAAGGAAGTCCTCAAAACCTCTATTCTGAGAAGTGTGAAGGCTTCATTTTCAGATTTAAATGAGAACTTGTACAGCAAAGCACTAGGGAACGCTGTGATTATCTGCATCTCTAGAGAAATTGAGAGCTCAAAGGCTATGAAACGCTTTAAGGGGGGACGACTTCTCGAAGCTCAAGTGTAGGCGCAGCACAATGCCAAGGCCCTTGAAAGGGGTGTTAGGCTTATTAGAGATATACTCATGGAATAAAGTCGATTAGCTACTTGTATTCTTCCACGAGGTGTGGACATAATAAAGGATCTTCTTCCTATGTTTAAGCGTTTCAGTGATAAGCGAAAGAGAATTGAATTAGTACAGTGTGGCGTTCATTACAGAATCACACAAGATGGATTGGAAATCAAGGAAGCCATAAGCAGGAAAGGAGGTCAGTTGTTGGATGTTGAAATTCTCCTCAAATTCGTGAGTGATCGAAGTTGAACATAAAAGAATCCCTCCTACAGAATTGATCCATGGAGATTTTCAACTTATTGAATATGGTACTTATATGGTCTTCTGGTTATATAACTTAGTGCATCCATGTGAGAACTTATTGAATATGCTACTTATATGGTCTTCTAGTTATTTAACTTTTTGAATATGGTATTCTAGATACTTTAACTTCTTTTATATTTTCTGTTAAAGATTGTATGATTCGTTGAAGGACATTATTGTCCCATTTGACCACATATTTTAGAGAACAATGAAAAAATTGGAAAATGCCATTTATGTGACAGACTATGTGCATTCTTTTTTTCATTATATGGCTTTGTTTGACATGCGGTTTCATTATTATGGGGATTTTGTGTTTTGTCATCATCATGGTGCAGCATGGAAGTTGGTAGATGTTGTATTATGGGGATTTTGTGTTTTCTCATTATCATGATGCAGCATGGAAGTTGGTAGATGTTGTATTATGGGGATTTTGTGTTTTGTCATTATCATGGTGCAGCATGGAAGTTGGTAGATGTTGTATTATGGGGATTTTGGGCTGTCATTATCATTATCATTATCATTGTGTAGCATGGAATTTGCTAGATGTTGTGTGTTTAACTTTTTGAATATGGTATTCTGGATACTTTAACTTTGTTTATATTTTCTGTTAAAGATTGTATGATTCGTTGAATGACATCAGTGTCCCATTTGACCAGATATTTCAGAGAACAATGAAAAAAATGGAAAATGCGATTTATGTGAGACTGTGTGCATTCTTTTTTTATTACATGGCTTTGTTCGACATGTGGTTCCATTATTATGGGGATTTTGTGTTTTGTCATTGTCATGGTGTAGCATGGAATTTGGTAGATGTTGTGTTATGGGGATTTTTTGTTGGCATTATCATGGTGTATCATGGAATGTTGTAGATGTTGTGTTATGGGGATTTTGTGTGGGCATTATCATGATGTAGCATGGAATTTGGTAGATATTGTAGCATTATCATGGTGTAGCATGGAATTTGGTAGATATTGTGTGACTCATGTGGTTTTTTTTGTGTTATTTATTAGATGGATGGTTTCTTTGGGGAACACCTAGCCCTCTATAATTTAAGGAAAGGATGATATTTTGGAAACATAGTAAGTGTTTTTTCCTACGTTGGACTTATTTCCTATGATGATATTTTGGTGTTGGATTTTCCTATGTTGGACTTATTTCCTATTGGACATGTGTTGTAGCATTTGTAGGTTCCTAGATCAAGGGCAGTCTTAAGGGGTTGAATCCCCCACCCCCACCCCTACCAGGGGGGGGAGATAGCGGGGGGGGGGGGGGGTTCCCACAAAATAATATTTTTGGGTTCATGTTCAGTCCATTTTGAGCTTCTTTTGATCCATGGCTTTGTGGCCCATTGTAAACTAATTAGGGTGATGTAAATGGTATGGATGTTGTATGATTGAGAACCAAATTTATCTACTAACCTTGAACTAACATCCTTTGAAGAATTTTCTTCTTATGATGAATATAAAGCAACCATACAAAATGAATACGATTCTCTCATAAAAATGGGACTTGGAAGTTGGTGCATCATCCAATTGGAACTAAACCAATCAGATGCAAGTTGGTGTACAAGAACAAGTGCAAATGGAATAGTTCACTTTAAAAGCATAAGGCAAGGCTCCTAGAAAAATGTTTCGAATAGAAAGAAGGAATTTACTATGGGGAGAATTTCTCCCCTGCAAAAAAATGGGCTACCATATATACTCTATTTCCTTTGGCTACACATAATTGTTGGAAATTTCATCAAATGGAAGTGAATACTGCTTTCTTGAATAGAGACATGAAAGAGAATGTCTTCATGTATCATCCAGGAGGTTATTGTTGTGAAGGGATGAGAAAAAAGGGTATGCAACTCATCATGTCTTTGTTTAGTCGGCATATGTTTTTGGCTTGTCTATGCCCGACAGATTTACTTTTAATATTATGAAACAAGTGGATTAACTTCCTGACATTATCTTCTTTAGTAATAATATTGACCAATTCATTAATATAATTCTGTCAAAATTCTTCATTATCTTCTTGTGCTTCTAGTTCATGAAATATATCGGATGCATTTTTATACAGAGATTTTTGCTTGATAGGGTTCGGATAATCGTCTTTATTTATTACTTTACTTATTTGTGGATTATCTTGGCTAGTTCGACTACCTTGTCTTGTTACAATTTGGAGATTCTTTGTTCTAAGCACATCACATTTTGGAACACACGATAAGACATTAACATTCTTTTTATTTGTAATTTTCTCAATCATAGTAGGGAAATCCTCCAAGAAGTGATCCCCTTCTCCACATTTTGTACAAAATTTAAGATCCATTCGATCTTTATAATGACACTCTGCATGGCGATGTCCTTCACTAAGACAAGTATAGCATTTCCTAGGTCGGGGAGGCCGGAAATATCGACTTCCATTGTCGCGAACTCGGCCTTGGTATCCTCTGCGTCGGTTGTAGTTATCATTCCGCCGATCGTATCTTCTTCCGCCGTATCTTGAATATCTATCGTTTCTGTCATTCTGGTTGTACCGATTGTTAGCACTCGAATTTTCCTTGGGCTGTATCAAGGAAACCCGGAGGTAACCACAGAACCAGCTTTAGACTGTATTCTGACCTTATACAATGAGAGAGGGATCTCTCAATAATCATAAAACTTTCTCACTCAAAATATTCAATAATAACACTCAGAAGGTCATATTTCTGATAGGAACAAGTTTGCTTTTATATAGTTTGGTAGGAGAGACTTGAAAAGAGACCATTGGGAAATGGAGTTAATATATGTGATTCTAATTTTTTTTAAGAATTTCTAACGAGAGTTTGAACAAAATAAGACAACAAACCTACTTAGGAAAAATTAAAAAGTAAAATATTTAAACTACACTTATAATACTTAACACTTGTGAAAGAACCAAAACCCTGACCCTCCATAGATGACTTTTTAAATCAGTTTTAATATTTAACCTCCTTAGATGACTTTTTAAATCATTATTAATATTTAATTATTTGACTAAACTACTCATTTAACATGTACCCAATTAATTACTCTACTTGATTAAGACTATTCCAACTCGTTCAATTTCATAAGTCAAAATTGTTTTAACTAACTAATTAATCCCTGTGTCACCCAAATTATGCAATGTCCGCAATTAATGTATGTGATTCTAAGATTTTTTTAAGAATTTCTAACCCAACTTTGAACAAAATAAGACAACAAACTTACTTAAAAAAAAAGTAAAATTTATTTAAACTACACATATACTTTAAAACACTTGTGAAACAACCAAAACCCTAACCCTCCTTAACTATTTAGCTATTTAGTTTTATTAATATTTAACTATTTAACTAAATTACTCATTTAACAAGCACCTAATTAATTACTCTACTTTTGGTTGAGAACATTCCAACCCCATCAATTTAATAAGTTAAAATTGTTTTAACTAACTAATTAACCCCACCTTTTCGATCTCAATCACACCTAGCGTGAGAATTTGATGGGCAAAATGTACCACGATTTATATTTCAAACTTGTCATACCAGTAACTCCAACCGCAACGACTTTAATTGGTCCAATTTAATAAGTTAAAATTGTCTTAGCGAGCTAATTGACCCCACATTCTCGGTCTCAATGACACGTATTAAGTCCAAATTTAGATGTAACCTTATTTTATGGTTGTTGAGTTATATATAAATATAAGCTTGTGATACTTCACAAATGAAAACTTGTACCAAAGCAATTCAATCCGTCTATGTTTCTTAATCTGGTCTGTGGGAGTTGTACTCGAGGAATCTATCGGAGTTGTACTGCAGAAATCGCTGATTCGAAGCTGCGAAAGACAGTAACGTTGTCTTTTTATTGAAATAGTAGACTCATGGCTCGTTGTCTTGCATATGGATACAATCCATATATTTTGGAAGTGAAAATAGTTGATGAACGGCTAATGGAAATGCAGGTACCTGAGAGGTATATGGACAGCATCATCGGAGAGTTTGCTTATGATCCAGTCCGACTACCAGTGGAGCAAGATCCCACGCAATGTCTCTACAATAGAAAAACCCTACAGACCATTTGGGAAACTAAACAGCGTGCCAGAAATCCCTATACTCGACAGTGGTTTGACATTAAAAGCGCCATCCCTCAAACAGAACTGAGAAAAGAAATGGAGAATTACATTAAGCTTCACAGTTTTCCTTCAGACACTATAATTGCGGATTATTCAAAGATTCTGACAGAGGGAGAGATGGAGCAACATTTAAAGGAGTTGCGTGAATCTGTTCATGGGAGAGCGATAACAGCGCATCAATGGGTGAAAATATGGAAGAAAATGAATATAGTGCGCTTGTTTTGTGAGTTTGATTCTCAGAACATCAGAAGTTTCATTTCTGTAAATGGCTTCAAATATTTGGAGAGACTCATGGCCAAAACATTAGAAGCATTAAGAGATTGTGAAGCCAAAGAAGCTGCTCTGGATGTGGGTAAGGAAATAGTGAGGACCATTGCCGTCATAATAAATGAACTGAGATCACGTGGAGACGATTCCGTGGGAACTCTTGGGGAACTTGGAGAAATTCCCGAGGGACAGTTTGTGAATTCCAGTTTAATCAAAATTCTCTACCATGTTTATACGAATAATGCAAGCTATTATTTCAAAATCCGGTCCTTTATTTTGAGAGCATTTTCTACAGTATTTGATGAGATTGCCGCGAAGCCTGACATCGTCCCTGAAAACGTGAAACTGGCCGCGTTGGCGGGATATCCGTTTGTGCTGAACACATTGTCTGTATGCAAAGTGAGAGATATCAGCAGCGAGGACTTCAATCATGGGATTGCTATTCTGAGAAGTGTGAAGGCTTCATTTTCAGATTTAAATGAGAACTTGTACAGCAAAGCACTAGGCAACGCTGTGATTATCTGCATCTCTAGAGAAATTGAGAGCTCAAAGGCTATGAAACGCTTTAAGGGGGGACGACTTCTCGAAGCTCAAGTGCAGGCGCAGCACAATGCCAAGGCCCTTGAAAGGGGTGTTAGGCTTATCAGAGATATACTCATGGAAGAAAGTCGATTAGCTACTTGTATTCTGCCAAGAGGTGTGGACATAATAAAGGATCTTCTTCCTATGTTTAAGCGTTTCAGTGATAAGCGAAAGAGAACTGAATTAGTACAGTGTGACGTTCATTACAGAATCGCACAAGATGGATTGGAAATCAAGGAAGCCATAAGCAGGAAAGGAGGTCAGTTGTTGGATGTTGAAATTCTCCTCAAATTCGTGAGTGATCGAAGCTGAACATTAAAGAATCCCTCCTACAGAATTGATCCATGGAGATTTTCAACTTATTGAATATGGTACTTATATGGTCTTCTGGTTATTTAACTTATTGAATATGGTACTTATATGGTCTTCTGGTTATTTAACTTAGTGCATCCATGTGAGAACTTATTGAATATGGTACTTATATGGTCTTCTCGTTATTTAACTTTTTGAATATGGTATTCTGGATACTTTAACTTCTTTTATATTTTCTGTTAAAGATTGTATGATTCGTTGAAGGACATTATTGTCTCATTTGACCAGATATTTCAGAGAACAATGAAAAAATTGGAAAATGCCATTTATGTGACAGACTGTGTGCATTCTTTTTTCCATTATATGGCTTTGCTTGACATGTGGTTTCATTATTATGGGGATTTTGTGTTTTCTCATTATCATGGTGCAGCATGGAAGTTGGTAGATGTTGTATTATGGGGATTTTGTGTTTTGTTATTATCATGATGCAGCATGGAAGTTGGTAGATGTTGTATTATGGGGATTTTGTGTTTTCTCATTATCATGGTGCAACATGGAAGTTGGTAGATGTTGTATTATGGGGATTTTGTGCTGTCATTATCATTGTGTAGCATGGAATTTGGTAGGTGTTGTGTGTTTAACTTTTTGAATATGGTATTCTGGATACTTTAACTTTTTTTATATTTTCTGTTAAAGATTGTATCATTCTTGAATAACATTATTGTCCCATTTGACCAGATATTTTAGAGAACAATGAAAAAAATGGAAAATGTGATTTATGTGAGACTGTGTGCATTCTTTTTTTATTATATGGCTTTGTTCGACATGTGGTTCCATTATTTTGGGGATTTTGTGTTTT
The DNA here is from genome assembly GCA_027924585.1 of Larix kaempferi. Lineage (NCBI taxonomy): Eukaryota > Viridiplantae > Streptophyta > Pinopsida > Pinales > Pinaceae > Larix > Larix kaempferi. The sequence continues at coordinate 48,821 of BSBM01000957.1, forward strand.
GTCATTGTCATGGTGTAGTATGGAATTTGGTAGATGTTGTGTTATGGGGATTTTGTGTTGGCATTATCATGGTGTATCATGGAATGTGGTAGATGTTGTGTTATGGGGATTTTGTGTGGGCATTATCATGATGTAGCATGGAATTTGGTAGATATTGTAGCATTATCATGGTGTAGCATGGAATTTGGTAGATATTGTGTGACTCATGTGGTTTTTTTTGTATTATTTATTAGATGGATGGTTTCTTCGGGGAAACACCTAGCCCTCTATAATTTAAGGAAAGGATGATATTTTGGAAACATAGTAAGTGTTTTTTCCTACTTTTAGTTTATTCCCCTCCCTAACCTCCATCCTAGCTTTGGTGTTGGATTTTCCTATGTTGGACTTATTTCCTATTGGACATTTGTTGTAGCATTTGTAGGTTCCTAGATCAAGGGTAGTCTTAGGGGGTTGAACCCCCCCACCCCCCACCCCTACTAGGGGGGTTGATAGCGGGGGGGGGGGGGGGGGGTTCCCACAAAATAATATTTTTGGGTTCATGTTCATGTTCAATCCATTTTGAGCTTCTTTTAACCCATGGCTTTGTGGCCCATTGTAAACTAATTCGGGTGATGTAAATGCTATGGATGTTGTATGATTGAGAACCAAATTGATCTACTAACCTTGAACCAACATCCTTTGAAAAATTTTCTTCTTATGATGAATATAAAGCAACCATACAAAACAAATACGATTCTCTCATAAAAATGGGACTTGGAAGTTGGTGCATCATCCAATTGGAACTAAACCAATCAGATGCAAGTTGGTGTACAAGAACATGTACAAATGGAATAGTTCACTTTAAAAGCATAACGCAAGGCTCCTAGAAAAATGTTTCGAATAGAAAGAAGGAATTGACTATGGGGAGAATTTCTCCCCTACAAAAAAATGGGCTACCATATATACTCTATTTCCTTTGGCTAGACATAATTGTTGGAAAGTTCATCAAATGGAAGTGAATACTTGGCGGGCCATCACCTCCGTCCATCGAGCCATATGAGGATCCTTGGCATTTCTATCATCCAAGGTCACCTGCGGGCGTAAGAGAGGAACCCGCTCCAACAAGAAAGAGATCACTACTGATCCATAACTGAACTGCTTGAGTTCACCACACCGACACTTGGTTAGCTGAGCTTGAAGGTTGGTGAGGAGTCCCTCGCACCAGTTAAACACCTTCGGAGACATACAGTCCTCCACATATAATATTTGGGACTTGGTAGCCAGATGAGCCACTTGGCTCCCTGCTATCCTCACTATAGTGAAGAGTATAACATGCAATGGACGTTCTCGAACCTCTTTAATGGGAATTTTCTCACTAGAGGCACAAGCATGTGGAGTACAATGCTGGGCGATCAAGTCATCCATCGTCTGGTCACTCTTGTGTGATCTAGTGAGAGACACATTAGCCCCCCTCTGGGATAGTCTTGTCAAGAAGTAGATGTTATCGACATCTATATTTAGCGTGTGTTCCCCGATCATGAAGTACTATTGCACTGCATCCCAACTCCGGAGCATGTGCTCCAGTAGTGGGACTTGGGCCCTCATGTCGTGGACCTGGAATAACTTCAATAGTCCACAGTTTCTCAATGCATCCACACACAATGGATCATTTGCTGCTTGTACATATTCTATTTCATGTTCACGCTCATGCCATTCAAGAACCATGGTGACGGCCACAAACCTGTCAAAGGAAGCATTTAAACACTATTAGAACTCACCCTAACCATTGAAAGTTTTTATTCTGGGCTAGGTTTGTATTTGGAGATGGACGTTTCTGCCATCGCACCCTGTATTTGCTGACAGGGAGATATCGTCGCAAGACGCCCTTACAAGTTTTGCGACGACCCAGGTTTGTCGTAATTCCCGTAAAGGAGACCTGCAATGACCCAAGGTTGCAAAACCCCCTCACAAATCAACCTAAAAACCTAAAAAATGAACAAAAAATGAAATTGTAAACCACTAGAAAGTTGTTGGCTGAGATTTAGGTTTACCTCCTCCTGCCGGTACATGAAATGGTCAATCGTAGCTCTGGCAATCGACAAATGAAAATCTGCTCTAAATGGCACTTTCTTCTCCCCATACTTGGCAAATGACAATCGTAACTATTTTTGCTTTTTTCCTATTTTATAAACAAAAAGGGAATATTCTTTTTCAAATTTAGATGCTTTATGGGTTATTTGCTATAGTTTGGATTGTTTTACTGCATTTTAATACCTGGTTGACTATTTGACCTAGTTTTCAAGCATGCAGGAGACGTTAAGTGTTTCATTTGTGCCATTCTCGCATCGTAGCGATCATCTCATAAATGTTGTCAAGTACAAACAACCCGTTGAATATTTGTGTTATTATTTTTACACGTTAGAATTCGGTTATTTAATGATAACGAGCTAACTCTTTGTTCTTTCTCGTGCACGTAAAACCATGAGAATAAGTCACCGAGTTATGGTTTATCACTTTTTCGGGCTCGTTAAACTCCTACGGAAAAGGAATCCCCCCGGAGTCTATCTTTAAGCTCTTTTCAGGCTCTCTAAATACGGAAATATTGTCAAGCGAACTTGTCATGTTCATGCTTGTTAAAGTATTTGAATGGTCGTCTCCCTAGTGATATTTTACCCCTTTTTCGGGCCAGGTGGCACTACTTACAAAAAATGAATACTCCAGCCAATCATGACTTGAAGAGTCCTCTTTGGCGTTGATTTACCCTTTTTCGGGAGAAGAGGCTAACTTTACGAAAAAGGACCATTAGAGTCTTTCTTTAATTCTTTTCAGACTCTCTAAACATGAAATGACGACCAAGTTTACCTTCTATGGGCTCGTTAAAATTTAACATTGAAGGGACCACTATGGGACGAACCCCTCCTCTCCCAGCCTTGGAAAATATTTGGGATTGGACTCATCTATGAGATGAGCTATACCGAGCACCTGGTTACCCTCATCAAGCTCGTAAAAAACACATGAGGCACTCATGAGTCATGATGGGGTAAAAGGAAAGATTTTATGTTACATTGTTTACCTGTGGCAGTACTTAGTCGTTCTTGAACATGGCACTCATTTACATTTGCATGCCATACTTGGGTCATCCGTTTGTCCTCGATTTTTTCCTACTTCCTGAGTCTTGTTACTCCTTTGAGTCATTCAAAGAACGTTTCTATCATCATTTGCATTAGGAGTTGGCATCATACTCGTCAAGTCAAGTCAATATTTCCAAGTCATGCCATGTCCATGTTCAAGAATACTTTCACCACTCATTATCTGCAGTCAGTACACCATCCACCATGTCGGTCTACTCTGAGTCAGTCTTGCATATTACTGTATCATATGATCTACTTCAAAACATCCTTTGTCGTGTTTCGTGTCGATTATGGGGGATTCATCATGGCCCTCCTTCGATGGATTCATCCTTGTCGACTTCAACACATCATCCAAGGATTGAATCTAGAAACCAACCAAGTACCTTGGACCTGCATGCCTCAATGGCAGGTTACCTCGCTTTCGACAAGAGTTTACATCATTGACTCTTGATTGAAAGATTTTGTTAAGCGTTCGACTTCAACTTATTTATTCGCACTTGATGATATGTACTATGATACCTTGGGGATCATTGACATTAATGGTGATTTCCCTCGTGCTTGTTAATGGTATACATCAATGACTAGTAATCAAGTGGTTTCTACCATGTTCGATGTCAAGACATTTGTAATCACATGGATAGATTCGTATCATTGCGGGTTCAGCTTGAAGACCCTGGGGAATCATGTTTTACCTAGTTTGCGATGGAGATTTTTTTGAATCATGTTACATGGATCCACTTTTATATTGGTTGTGGCTGTGTTATCATATCATCATGGATCTACGCTTGTGTCTAGTAGCCATGATTGTGTTCAGTCGATCATTACTACCATGGATCTGCATTGTATTGGTTGGCAGCCATGTTGTGAGTCATGTGAGACTGTGTACTAAGAGTCAGTTGTACTACAACAGAATCCTTTGTCTAACAAGTCCATTTCCATTCCTTCTGTCATAGCATTTCACCTGTCAAGTTCCAACAGCTCCATGCTTTGGGGGGCATTTTGTTACACCTAAATCTTACTACCATGAGACTCAGTGTAAACATCCCTAAAGTTTCCCATGACTGGAGGGATTAACTGACCCATTTTTATAGGTCGTCACAGTTCACCCTTGTGCAACATGCGACGTCGCAGGTTTTCCTAATGCATCCTGCGATGATGTAATTTAATTGGATAAAAGAACATCGTCTAGCCCATTCTTGAAGTTGAGTGATGTGGATCCCTATCCCTAGCCTATAGGGGAACTAACATTCGGTTCCTATCCTTTTGGATGGATCCCCTAACTCTCTCCTACCATATCTCAACATATCCTATCCTTTTAGTCCTATATAAGTGAAGCTCATTCCCATTCCAAAGGGAGGAATTCTATAGTATGTACATGATGGTGAAATTAGCTTATGAGATCCCTACTCATCTATTGGGAGACTCATACTTCCTTGGGAGGCTTTGGCATTGGCTTGTTTGGAGAAGATTACTACGTTAATCCTTGGTTGTAATCAATTCTTTCTATGTACTTTCCCTTTTTATACAGTAATATAAATGCTTTCCACCGAATGTTGTTGCATTGATGATGTTTGTGTAGTTTTCCTGCTTAACTGCTTACTTAGATCTGTTATTGTTTAGATGCATTTCACTACTTGTGTTGTTTTGTATGCCTTGACAGGTTTTGCAGCTGAGATTTGAAGACCATCAAGCTTGGGACAAACATGAAGGAGAAAGGATCAGTGATCTGAAAGGTAAAGCATCTAGTCACTCGATCTCTAATTAGATCTAGGAAAGTTATCTTATATTTTGTCTCATTTGTTCTAGAATTGCATTAAGCTAGGGAGATCGGGCCTTGTGTCCGCTCTTGGTAGAATGTCCATCAAACATTCAACAACAATTAAAAACATTATTACAAAGTATTTAAACTTTAACTAAGGTTATAGGGGTATTACAATGCCACATGGGAAGATGGACAAAATTTGCATCATCCTAATTTGGAATTGCTTGAGGACAAGCAATCTTGGGTGGGGAGGACTGTAATGTCCCCATACAAATTAATAATATGAAGGGAAATTTCCACCAATCTACTATTTCCATAGGTTGGGGTGGAAACATTTAGACTTGGAATAAGGGATCTATAAGACCCCAAATGGAGATTAGATTGATAAATATACATTAAAGGGGATAAATAAATAATAATAAGAAGAAAATAAGGTGGCTCTTGGTCCTGAGGGCGCATAGGTGGTGTGGGACCCACACAAGGAAATATTTTCCATGCCACATGGAATTCTATTCTCACCCATTTGAATCCAAGATGGAGTCTAACATTCTTAGGGGAGTTGGAGGGGCATTATTCATGGAATTAATCAAGGAGGGTCGAATTAGAGTGGAAAAGTATCTCCCATGGAAGAGAAAGAGGAATCTTAGAAGTATTGTGACACTTGGAGCTAGATTCCCTAACCTCTATGACAACAATGATGAAGATTCTATGACACGTATGACAAATATCAGACCTGATTACTGACATCTGACCTATATAACATGCCAGGTCTAAAAATATCCCCCAAGAGGGCTCACAAGGGGATTTATGGCAGCTAAGACTCCCCCCATTCGAATTGATGGAAGAGGAAGGCTAGGAAGTGTTGGACAAGTGGCACTCATGGAAATCTCTACCTAATTTGAGTTCAGATGAAGCTCTTGGAGGGAATTAGATCCATGGATGCCTTGGGAGGTTAATAAAATACAAGAAGAAATAAGGATACCATCTTTTTATCATTTTATGATTTGGAAAAAATTGGAGAGCTTAGCTTGTCCTTGCACAGTAGATGCTTATCCTCCCTGCCTTAGAACCAATTTCGAGGGTGCAAGATTCCCATCCTAGTTGGTTGATGGAGAGGCCATTCAGACCTATCAACATAGATTCATGGATATTTTTTGATGCAGGTTCAAACCCCAACTGAGTTCGTGGTCATCTTCTCTCATTCTTCTCTATGACTATTCTACTATCTTTCTGTCAATGTCATGTAAATGTGCAAGGGTGCACTTCTTGTTGCATATAGTTAGTGGAGGATTGTTATTTAGAATTCATCGACATGTTAGTTGCTGCATATATCTGTAATAATAATATCATGAGACACACAACTCGAAAAACCATGTATTTCAAGTGATATTTCCAATCAAGAAAGAGATTCAAGCCATTTTCCCCATAGCATTTGCATAGTGAATTTGGAATAATGTTGTACATGTTTTGTATTAGAGTTTTCTGAGATATTTATCCATGTTATGAGCTGTATATGCAGTTAATTTGTTGTTCCAAATGATGTTTACATCCACCTGAAGTGTTACTATGTTTTATGATTAAATTCGAGACTCCTTGTCCACCATTTTCACCACAAATCTTAGACTATAGAAGTTGTTGTTCATTGGGTTACCTATTCGACCCTAAAACAAAATATAATGATGCAAACATATTGTCCTTAATGTATTCTAATAGAGCCAATTCCTAGAACAAGAATTAGTGAAGTCCGTACAGTGTTTCGAAAAGCATTTAATGGAAGAGCTACGGGGGATTTCCACTTCTCAAATTAACTAGTCTTGTCCTGAAACTTCTTTGCTTGCAAATTTCAGACCATGGATGGGTATATAAGTTGTTTGGGTGTCTTATAGATGTGTTAATGTGTCCTATTCCCCATCAAGACCTTCCTCCCCAACTTCAAAAGCATTTGGAACTGTTTGGAACCAGTTGTAAACTACAACCCTACAGTTGAAACAAGGTGAACCCAAGCATTCTCCTTTGGAGAGATATTATAGAGATGAAGTGATTCCTGAAGATGAATATAAAGAATCCTTAATTGAAGAAACTGAAGAATATAAATAAATGGTGAATTCTCCATATCTGCAGGTTGCAGTTTCTTATGATATTTTGGCTCTCTTGGAAGAAAATCACAGGTTTATGAAAGACGATGATTATTGGAAGTTCCTTGGCCCACCGATGTACGATTCTTAAAGACCTTGTAGCATCATGGTAGACCCTCTCCCAAGCATAGGTGTGGTTGAAGAATTCTACTTTTCCATCAATGAAGAATGGATCAACCCTTTTTTCTTTTCTCGATGATGCAATAGTACAAGATGTGGTGCCTGCTGACGATGGCCATATGCAGAGTTTATCCATTGCCTCTCACTCTAGGGTATGCTCTAATCAACAACATTTTACAAGAAATGTTCAACCTTTTTTTTCCAGTATCGGTAAGTTGTCAACGATACGTTTCAATAAAACCAATATAGGTATGTGGATAGGTATGACATTCTTCTCAGATTGTCAGGATTTCTATTGTTTATCTTTTCGCTTGAAATGTGAAGGCATAAATTATGTGGTTGCCAATTTCAAAATTTTAAAGATCATTGGGGGTACTAACATGATAATTATAAAGAAGAAAAATATGCTTGTATTTCCAAAGGAATGTTTAAACAAGTTGCATTTGACATACATATATTTGCAAGGTCCACCTACACGGATGGTCTCTCAAATTGATAATAAGGAAACAAATTTTGGGAATTTTTTTTCTCAATGCCAGTGTATGATGAAGATGGTCCATACCTTAGCCCGGTAGAATCCTGGATAGATAGATCTTGCAAAATAAATCCTTATCCGTGGCAGCAATTCCAAAGCTTCCAGGCCCCTGCAGTCACATTTCATCTCCTATCCTGAGGAAGGCCTTGGTACATATTTTCTTCGTGATCGATGAGGTCTTATCATGGATTCATTCTAAAGACAAAGGTAAAGGATCAGGTATGAATTACTTACTTGAATGGTTACATTGGTGGTATTATTTTACTTAACCCTTCCCGATTCTTATGTTTAGCATAGGTACGATTATTTCACTTGACTTAGGCATATATGGTTACCCATGCATTGCATTTGACGTTCTTCATATCTACATAGGTTAGTCACTTGTTTATTCAGTTTTGATTTTAATAGTGTCGTGATGAGAAGGGAAAGACATAAATGTCTGCCTCATGGTAGTTTGATTTCCTTGGCTATTTGATATGTGTATAGGTCTACAAGTACCCATATGATTCATGGATTTTCGAGCACCCTCGGGAGGATTACTCATCCAGCAATTGGAGCCAATGTTACGTGGTACCAATACGAGCACGCCTACATATGTGCCCCAGGGAGAGAGGGTTATTTTTTTTTATTTTATATTTTCTGACCAAGAGGGGTGTGTAGCCATCTTTTTCTGAGCGATGGTTATGGAAAGGCCCTCTGGTTTCTCCCTTGGAAGTACTGTCGCTTAGTGGCATTTTTTATTGCCTCATGAAAGGGCTTGAATTCCTAAGGTTGGTGTTCGGGGCTTCTAGGGGTGGATCACTGGGTCACATGACCCCAACCTTGATTTATAATTATGGTGACATATCTTTTAGTATTGAGGCATATGTTTCTCCTCTAGGTCACCTCCCACACCATCCTAGTCTTCCAATTCACCAGCACCCTCTATCCTTGTGCTCCTCTTGATGATGATGTCATCCTCAAGGCAGGATGCAGTGCTTGATTGAGGGGGGGCATTGAGGTATTTTCTCTACTATTAGGGTTATATTGAGCATGGCGACCGCCCCTCCGCGGTTTGACCTTCAGGATGGACCGATATGATCATTTTAAGCTATTTTAGTCATGTGTGGGTTAATTCTAGGGAAAATGCCCCAAATTAACCACAAGTTTGATTATTTTATATTATTATTGTTTTAATTTTAAGTTGGCATTTAAAATTTCAAATTTAAAATTTAAAAGGAATGCCGGCCTGGATATTTTTTTATTTTTGTAAAGTGAGTGTGATAAAAGTATAAATACACTTCTCCTCAATTAATTTTAACATAAAAACTTATGGGATAAAATACTATGTGATATTTTTGCTCTAACTATGACTCCTTGATTGATGAACACTTCTTGAGGAAAGGCTATTTTGTGGTTTGGAGCATTTTCTTGGAGTCTCTTTTTCTCATTCTTGTTGCTAATGGTGATGCTAGAGTTGTCGGTTTAACACATGCACAAGGATGTATATGTGTTCTTTTTATGTCTTTTTGTTAATTGTTGGAGAATGATGCTTTTTTAGGATTGAATGGTAGCCATAAATGTTACATTTTGTCTCAGCTAGTTCATTTTCTGATTTTAGTCACCATAGCATTGCTAGGACCTACCCTAAAGGAGTCTTTCTTAGGCTTGATATTTAGGTCTTCAAGCTTTGCTACAACTAGGTCTCCTTTAACCAACCCTTGGGGTTGTTAAAGTAGGCCCTAGTTCCAAGATTTCCAAGTACCATCTCAAGAGGGGAGGTATCTTTCTTGGATGCCCTAGGGTTGTGTAGATATTCATTCAAACCCTAGGTTTCTCTTTTAAAATCCTAATTTCTGAATTTGTATTCTTTTGTATATATTATGATAGCTTAGTTTTCTTTTTATTTTGTAATTTAGGTGTAATTTTTACATTAGTTTTTAAGTTTTTTTATAAGTTAAAACTCTAAAAAAGGGACTAATATTTCAAGTTTACCCTAGCTATAGTCTCCTTAGCCCTAGTGACCCCTATTATCTCTCCTTCCTATCATCGCTCCACCTTTTTCTAGCTCGCCTTCCCTCAATATCCATTCTGATACCTTCACTCTCCCTTTTTCATTTCTAGTTCCTCTTTGTTTCCCTATATCCCTCCTTTCCTCTCTGCTTTCCCATCTCTTCACCTTCATTGCTCATCCTCCTCCACTACCCTGTACCCTTCATCACTTCCTTTTGGTCTTGGTCATCATCCTTTTGGTTTTCCCAAAGCCCTAACAGGAAACCCTTAGCCCACTTACCAGGTTCTGTGATAATTTTGGACTGTCAAACTCGGCTTCCCATACAAGACCATCATTACACCTATACATGACAAGAAATTAAAAGGGCGAGTTGAGACTTGATTTATTGTCTCTGGTGTGGTTATTATTTGTCAAAAGGAAGTATGAGATTAACCTACTTCAAGTCTGAAAGTTCCATTTCATAGAGCATACTAAAAACTTGTTCTCAATTATTGATAAGAAACACGAATAATATTTCTGACTATCAATGTTGAATTTCTTTATCTTCTATCCTTAATGACAAACACTCACTGCTGCTGATCATTACAGTATAAGGAAGTAGTTCTGGTGTCACATCTAATTGGTAGTCATCATATTTCCACAGATCTTTGATATATTGTTAGTGCTGATATGATTTTGTAGTTCTCTTGGTTTGAAGTGACTTGGGATATTTTTCGTGGATGATAGCTTTCTTATTTCCTATGATACATTTTAAAGCAAATATGATATGTTAGTAAATGTCTAATGGTTTGGTAAGGGACTGATTCATTGTTGAAGTTTGATGCTACTTTAGTTGCATAAACTTTGAAGTTAATCTGAAGAGTTATTATTACTTTACCTACATGTGTATAACATTGTTCTAAATAACATTGAAAGGGTTAGTGATTGAAGAATGAAAATACTTACGAATGCTATCTACTACATGAATGATTGATAATATCACTTGCTCGTTAAATGAGATCTCTTGGTTTTGTCTCACTCACTGACTCCATAAAGGAACTGGTCAAACTAACAATCGCATAGAGTATAGTATTTTTTTCGCATCGATGCACTATAGGATATCATAAGGGTCCTTCCCCTTGGAGGTTCCGACACTCTGAAGAAGTTAGAATCGTGATAGAGGTGATATTGGGTCATAGTTCTTATATTTGATTGCTGGGAACTAGCTCTGCTAGTTTGACCGGTAAAACCAGATTCACTAGGTAATCCACATTAATATTTTAAAGAAGTTAACAAACATCTTTATAGAATTGAAGCATAAATAACACCATAGGACACCACATGCAATGATCAAATTTGAATGGTTGGTCTTATATTCAATTTTAAGGGCATATATTTAGCTAACCCTTCAGTGATGAAGGGCTCTAAAATAATTTTACTTCTTACTGACAAGTGTGAATTAATTAAACCCTTCATATAAAAATTATTTTTGGTAAGTTTCTCATAGAATTAGTAAATATTGTACTTTTAACAATAAAACTTTATATATATTTTTTAAACTGGTGGTTTGTGCTACAATGTCAAGGGTTACATCCACCAAGAGAAATGCCGATAGCTGGTATTCTGGAGAATCAAGGTATGGATAGAATTACATAATCCACTCAATGATGACATATGTTAACTTTTTAAATCTAAATGCAAAATTATAGTAGATATTTAAATCAATGAGTAATCAAAAGAATAAGCATTCACATGAGATAAAGTATTTACCATGGGGAAACCCTCTAGTACTTGAGGGAGAAAACCCCAAAAAAATCTTCCTTAGAATATTGATAGATAGTATATAATGTATTTACAATGTGCGGATTACATCAGGCACCCCCAATTCATTATCAAAGAGAAATACCAAGCACCTTTGGTGCAATCATAGAGTTAGAGAGAAGAGAGAATAATAGAAGAATCTAACAATTGACTCTACACTAAGACCAATTCACAGTTTTGGTCACATGTACACTTCCTTCAAGAGAGATTCGTTCTCAACCTTGATCTCATCAAATCCTGCATTCCAACTGTATCATACTTCTCATTCTTGGCTTAATTTATTTCCTTTTTAATTTAATATGAACTCGCCTTCCAACTACATGCTAGATCACTTAGTTAGGTTACTAACTCAAGTGTCGTCATGTAACCACTTAATTAGTTATATCTTCTACTTCATGATGAACTCTCCCTTCTACTGGATGTTGGAACACTCAACTGTTGTATTTTAGTTTAGCTCAAGTGTCATCATGCAAATACTTAGTTAACTCAATTGTTATCATGCAAATACTTTGTTAACTAGATATTCTTTGTTATCACTTAGCAATTAATTTTGATTGACAGGTTGTCAACTCCTCGTCCGGTGCACTTCAAATTTTCTTCTCTTCATGTCGGTCTCCATGAATGCTTCTTTCTGTCTTCTCTTCGTCGGTGTGGTGAAGGTGCACTTCCTTCGACTTGTCTTGTCGGCCAGAAATAAGTCGGCGTGGTCAAGGATCTCTTTCGTTCAGTACTCATCAGTCTGGTCTTTCTTTTCGATGTCTGGCATATCAGTGGTCATGCATGGGGATCTTGTCTCTATAGCTCCATTCATTTCCTTTGCTAGAATTATTTCTCCAATCCTTCATCATTGTGCAATTTATAAGACTTTCCTTCGAAATATTGCTTATAATGCTTCTCTCCCGAAGTAGTTATAATCATTTTTTTTTATTGTTCATTCCTTGTATCGCTTCATTTGGGCGCCATTAACAAGTTTATTGAATACACTTCCTTGTAAGTTTTTTAGTCGGACTGAGCCATCTGTATTGATTCCTTCGACAATAAACGAACTTATCCATTCTGTGTGCAACTTCTTCGGCTTACCTTTTACACGGCTTTTATATAGCAATTCCAAGTCACCAACTGACAGGTTTTTGTGCTTGATATTTCTGTCGTGCCGGGCTTTCTGCTGTTGCTTTTGGATTTCTTGGTGATGGATTGCTATCTGTCGGGTCTCGTCGAGCTTCGACAGTTGAGATAGGCATTCTTTTCTTGCATCTTCAACATCAATGTGTAAGACTTCATCAATTATTGGAGCTTGTCGTCGAAAGTGTAAGGGGACGATTGCTTCTTAACCATATATAAGTGTGAAAGGGGTCTGGCCTATTGTTCTTTTATATGTTGTTTTGTATGCCCATAACACGAAAGGTATCTTGTCATCCCAGTCGTCTTTGTCGATGTTTCCCATTTTTGTTAAGCCTTTGGTAAGTGTTTTATTAAATGCTTCTACGACTCCATTCGACTAAGGGTGATATGAAGTACTTATCCTGTGTTTGATTGAAAATTCTTTTGTAAGACTAGCAATTTATTTTGCAGACAAAGTGAGTCCCCTGATTGTTGATCAATGTAATTGGGAATCTGAATTGTGTGATAATATTCTCATATATGAATTTTGCAACTATCTCGCTTGAACATGTTTCGACAGGTTCTTCCTCAGCCCATTTGGTGACATATTCTATTGCGGTGATGATGTATCTCGCACCTGTTCGTCTTCCAAGTATTGGAAATGGTCCAATAAAATCGATTTCCCACATTTTGAATGTTCGACTTGGATTTACTAGAACAAGGGGAATTTATATGCTTGGCAGCGGTCGACCCATCCGTTGACATCTATCACATTTTCTTACAAAATCTCAACAGCCTTTGTGTGTTGTCGACCACCAAAGTCCAGATTGCATAATCTTTCTCGCTGTGATGTTGCCGTGATAATGTCCTCCTGTCGGTCCATAATGTGCCTTTGAGTATACTCTTTGTTGTTGTATATGTAACTTTGGAATGTATTTCACATATATGTATATTGTATTCCTATAGAGATGTTATTATTCCTCTATACGGAAGTGTCGTCATTTATATTGTAAGTGTCGTAACTTATACTTGATGGGTTATTAGACCACCTTGTTGGGGTCGGCCCTGTATAAGTCATGTGGGTCAAAGGGTTATTAGACCATCCTATTGGGGGTTGGCCATGTGGGTCAAAGGGTTATTAGACCACCCTAGTGGGGGTCAACCCAGTCAGCATTATTTTAAGTGGTTAAGTTGAGGCCGACCTAGTTGAGTAAAGGTCAAGTCAAGTTAATGTATAAATAGAGAGTGTGTCTCTCTCATTTTACACATTATATTCTCACTCACACTTGGGAGAGTGGCGCACTTGTGGAGGAGGAGGCTCTGCTGCTAGGAGAAGACTATCTCTTGTATTCTGGTTGTATCATTTCTCTATCTATCTCTGAGGAAGTTATTGGGGTTTTTCACCTTTATGGTTTTCCCCAAGTAAACTCTGTGTCTCTTGTGTGCTTGCATTATTGTGTCCATGATTGATATGCTGTAGATTTGCTGTACATGTTGTTCTCTCAGTTAAGATCCTAGATTAGATTGAAGTAAATTCTGAAAATTTAACATGGTATCAGAGCTAGCCTGAAAGAAGGCATGATATGGCATGTATGACACTTGTTGCACTTACGATGCTAGGGCTTGATATAGCAAAAACCAGTCATCGGAGCACTTTCACTATAAATCCGTTTTCGCAAGATTTTCGGGTCTGAAACTTTTACAGGTCGAATATTAGATCCCCATGTACCTTGTGTCCAAAGGAAAACCTCTAATTCGTTAAAATTTGTGATTTATGATCTGTACAATATAGGGTTTCTGCCTCTTCTAGATCTGAGTCAAAAACAGGTGACCTTGGAAAAAAGATCATAACTTGGGCTAGGAAGCTCCAAATGAAATTTCGAAAAAGTGACAGGTAGTACACAGATTTTACTATCTGAGGAAACTTGTTCAAAGGCCTAAGTTGAACCAGTGACATGTGGCATGCCGTACAAGTTTGATCTCCTTTTTTATCCCATAAATAGGTCACGTTTCGACACTTGGCGTAACTATCTATCAGAGAATCCAATTGAGGTCAGACCTGTCGGGATAGAAAGATGACAGGTCGGGCTATCTTAGAAAAAAATTTCAGACCCTGTGGATTGAAAAGTACGGAGTTACACTAGAAACAATTAGGTACATATTTCTGTCAAAACAGAATTATTTTTTAGCACCTTCACTCATGGCTTCCAGAATTTAGGGTTTCCGAGAAAGTTGGAATTCTTGTAATCAGACACCATGGCTGAATGATACTCATCAAAATCGAAATTTAGAGACCAAGATCAGAATTTTTGGTTGGGCAGAAGGCCGGGCTTGATCAGACCCTAGTTCGGGACTTTGATTAGAAAAGTGGAAAATTAGGGCTTCTGTAAAAATGGAAATTTTTGAAATCTATGACCACGGCTAGAAGCTCCTCAGAAAAATAGAAGCTTAGAGCTTTGGATCAAACCTTTTGATTGGGCAGAAGAGTGGGATTCATCAAACCCTAGTTCAGGGTCACGTCCAGTGAATCCGGAAGTTTCAAAGGCAAAATCGAGGAGTGAAACTTTGCAGTTTTCAAATTCTGAATATACCAACTTGATCAGCTCATCAAGGCACATATTTCTATCCTTTCAGAAGTTTGAAATTCAAAGTTTGAATTTTTGGGGTTTCTCTAACAAACCCTAATCTAGCTCCAGGTCTAGTTCTTGCAAATCAAGTGGGTTGAGTTAATCCTAGAAGAAGATGGATTGGTCACCTACATAAGTGAAGAAGTTCCTGTTTCAGAGGGAAATGAGGCTAAGGCCTTACATAAGAAGATTACAAGCGATCTCGACAGGTATGACTCATCGAGGTATGTTTCGAGATTTGTTCATGATTAAGTTTATGGTATGTTTGTCTTCATGTTATTACAGTTAGTACAATCTTGATTTTAGATTTGTCGTATCACCTTAACAAAATTATGAATGCATGATAGAAGATATTCATTGGTTAGGGTGTTGACACTTATGATTGTACTAATGCATTATGGTGTTGTATGAGGTTTATGTTGTCTGCTAACGTAAAAGGTACACCAAGAAAGACAAAACATGTTATACTTCAAGAACATATGATCATGGTGACATGAAGATAAAGATTCATCCATTGTCATGGATCACGTAGAAGATCTACTTTCGAGGTATGTATAACTTGGTTCTACAATGGTTAACTTATGAGACATGCAGGTTACTAGCACAAGTCACTGAAGAGAACCATAATACCTTATGCGGGTATGTTAGACATGACTAGCTAGCATGCTAATCCAAGTATGTTTTTCCTATATCAAGCTAGAATCCTACCTTGTGTTAGGATCTTATACTGTTGTGTTGTTGATAATGGTTATTCATGAAGTCATACGTTTGAATAGTCATGGTTGTATGCATATTATGTGTCTTACCATAATTGATGATATGACTAACCAGAAGAATCATGAAGGCATAGGTTTGAGTAATCACAGATTTAGGCATATTATGTTTCTTACTTTAATTTATGATATGACTAACCATAAGAGTCCTATACAAACCTTGAATACTAATGCTTATTGTTTCTGTTTGAAATGATCATGACTATACATGCTTAAGATTATTATGTTTTGATAGTATTAAGAATATACTAATAAATGTGTGATTATGTATGAGACCTCAAGGATAACACAATGATGATACTATTAAGCATACATAGTGATTAAGGATGGATATAAGTTCAAGGACAGGTAATCCAGGAGGCAACGATCAAGAGGGAGCACACTCCAGTTGTTCCTGCAAGAAAGCAAAGGAGCACACTTCAGTAGTTTCTGCAAGGATGCAGATATTCAGAGGGAGTTGACCACTTCTCACAATCCTCATCAGAATGGAGTTGCAAAGATTCAGAGGGAGTCCACCCAGCAACCAAACAAAGATAAGTATTTGAATTGTCATTTCTTACATAATGTTATTCAATGATGTATATGCTTATGTTCCTAGAATTAGGTTGTGTATTATGCATATTAGAATAGTTGCATTGATGAACAATATACTACTAATATACATGGGTAAGTGGCCTATGGCACTGTACAACATTCCATTGCTACTTATCTAGAATGAAACCTCTTTGCTGACATGTTAGGAGTTGCGCACACTCTTAACAATGTTCTGGTAGAGATTGGAAGGCATCTAGAAAGTTATGGAATATGGATAAATGTTGTATTGAAGCATTGGCTAAGATAATTGCATGACTGTATGACATATTTCTTTATGTGTAAGAATTTGTTCTGAAAACTATGAGATGTTTTCTAATCATGCAATTTAACTTGTTGTGTAGGAAAGATCGTATACCATCACCTACAAAAGAAGGACTACAACATTTGTTCAGCAACAAAGTTATCTATTGAAAATATTGAAGTTCCCAGGATCTGGGAAGAATGCCATGATCGAGGAGTACCAGTCGATCATGGAGATGTTTGGGATGCAGTCCTAAGACCTGAAGGGGAGTCTGTAGTGACTTCCAAGAGGATCTACAAGATCAAGCATGCTGCAGTGATGAAGAGGAAGATACACTTTCTTGAATGTTGTAGTTGAAGAAGAAGTGTATGTGGTGCAGCCATTTGGTTCTGAGACACATGAGAGGGAGTCATATATGTGCAGAACTTGGTATGGTAGGATAGACAGATTTCTATCCAGTTTGGGATTTACCAAGAATAAAGCGAATTCCAACCTTTACTACAAGGTTGAGGAAGGCAATCCAGTGATACTACTATGTGGATGACCTGTTTGTAACAGGTGAGGATAGATTGGTTTCCGACATGAAGCGGAAGCTTGCTGCTGAGTTTGAGTTGAAGAACTTGGGGATGATGCACTATTTGTTTTTGACATGGAGGTGTGGCAGAGTGCAGATGGAATCTTCCTTGGAAAAGGGAACTATGCAGTAGAGATCTTGAAGAGGTTCGGGATGATGGACTGCAAGGCTATGGCCACACCTATGGCATCGAACCTGAAGCTTCTGTGTGATGCTTCATCTGAGCCGGTTGATATCACTATGTATCGTCAGATGATTGGGTCCTTGATGTACCTGACGAACACGAGACCAGATATTTGCTTTGCTGTGAACACATTGAGCCAGATCCTGACGGATCCGAGGAGTGTTCACCTGGTTGTTGTAAAGCATATTCTGAGGTACCTGAAGGGTGCAATTGATTATGGGCTCAAGTATGATGCGAATCAAAAGTTTAACCTACAGGGTTATGTTGATTCAGATTGGGCAGGCAGTGCTGCAGATAGGGATTAGGTGTGATCTCTTGGTTTAGCAGGAAGCAGTCCTACGTAGCACTAAGTACAGCCGAAGTAGAGTATGTTGCGACGGATGAGTAGGTTGCAGATGTATTGACCAATCCATTGGCCGGAGTGTAGTTTGAGTACTTCAGAGAGAGGCTTGGTGCACTTCAGATCGAGGTTCCTTCCAAAGGAAAGTGATGAGTCCGGAAGATGCAGATGCACATGAGCTTTTCTGACATGGTTGATGTGTTATCCCTTGGTCGTGATGTAATTGCTGAGCCATTTTTCACATGGTGGTAGATGTGTTCTCCCATGGTGAAAAAGTAAGGGCTGGAGCCTTCCCCGAATGGTGGTAGATGTGTTCTCCCATGTTGGTGGTGTAAGTGTTGGATGATGTGCATCTGGGCTGTGCTTCGTGGACGATGAGATGATCTGAAGAGGACGATGCTATGATGATCAGGAGGATCATGGATGATGAGCATCAGGATGATGCTCCAGTTACTACTCTGTATATGTATATGCATCATGTTGGATGCTTGTTATGATCAGTTGGATCATTTATATATATATATATGCATCATGTTGGATGCTAGATATGATCAGTTGAATCATTTATGTATGTATGCATCATGTTGGATGTTGGATATGATCAGTTGGATCATTTGTATGTATTTTTTATATGCATCATGTTGGATGCTTGTACCATGTATCTGTATATGTATCAGGTGGATACTGAGATCATGTATGTTGATATGTATCAGGTGGATGCATTGTGTGGATCATGTATCTGTGTATGTATCAGGTGGATACATTGTATGATCAGGTAGATCATATAAGATGATATGTATCAGGTAAATACTTGGTATGCATCAGGTGGATGCATTGTATGATCAGGATGATCGTGGATGACGAGCTTCTCTAGATGACATGCATCAGGACGATGCAGTGATGATGATAAGGATGATCATGTGTACATTAGGATGATGTATGGTGAGTATCAGGATGATACTTTGTGGCCATGGATCAGGTTGTGCAGATGAGCATGTCTGGGAGATCCTATAGGTCGGAGTTGTAGTACCCGTAACATCCTGGGATGCTCTTTCGAGACATTGCTCTGGGAGGACATGTAATTTGTGCCTTGGGAGATCTTCAGGTCTGATTTGTGTACCCGTAACATCCTGAGATGCTCTTGCGATATTTTGTCCTATGGCATATAATTTGCTCCTGGGAGATTTGGATAGGATGAAAAAGGCCTCAGATGCTTCAGCCAGGTTTTGCCATGACCACATGTAATTTGATCCTGGGAGATCTAGATAGGATGAAAAATGCCTCAGATGCTTCACCTAGGTTTTATGGTGGACCACATGTAATGTGCTCCTGGGAGATCCGACAGGTAGAGCTATGTGCTCGTAACAGACTGGGATTCTTCAGCAAGGTTTTGTGGTGAGATCACATGTAATGTGCTCCTGGGAGATCCGACAAGTAGTGCTGTGTGCTCGTAACAGCCTGGGATGCTTCAGCCAGGTTTTGTGATGGGTCACATGTAATGTGCTCCTGGGAGATCTGACAGGTAGAGCTGTGTGCTCGTAATAGCCTGGGATGCTACAGCCAGGTTTTGTGACGCACGTAATAAGTCCTGAGGATTCCACAGTATTTCCAGTGATGACGAAGACCAGTAGGTGGTGTGCCTACATCCAGTATGAAAAAGGATTGGCTCTATAGAACTTCCTATGACGAGTATATGTAGAGATTGATTGAGATAGCAGCAGCAGTGACGATGATGATGACTCGATGACGATTATTCGCTGATGATGATCCAGAGAAGAAGACTTGTGCTAGCAGACCTGTGTCGAGAAATACCTTCCTAGTTAAGAGGGAGTGTTGATGTATATGTAACTTCGGAATGTATTTCACATTTATGTATATTGTATTCCTATAGTGATGTTATTATTCCTATATACAGAAGTGTCGTCATTTATATTGTAAGTGTCGTAACTTATACTTGATGGGTTATTAGACCACCTTGTTGGGGTCAACCCTATATAAGTCATGTGGGTCAAAGGGTTATTAGACCACCCTATTGGGGGTCGGCCATGTGGGTCAAAGGGTTATTAGACCACCCTAGTGGGGGTCGGCCTAGTCAGCATTATGTTAAGTGGTTAAGTTGAGGCCGACCTAGTTGAGTAAAGGTCAAGTCAAGTTAGAGTATAAATAGAGAGTGTGTCTCTCTCATTTTACACATTCTATTCTCACTCACACTTGGGAGAGTGGCGCACTTGTGGAGGAGGAGGCTCTGCTGCTAGGAGAAGACTATCTCTTGTATTCTGGTTGTATCATTGCTCTATCTATCTCTGAGGAAGTTATTGGGGTTTTTCACCTTTATGGTTTTCCCCAAGTAAACTCTGTGTCTCTTGTGTGCTTGCATTATTGTGTCCATGATTGATATGCTGTAGATTTGTTGTACATGTTGTTCTCTCAGTTAAGATGCTAGATTAGATTGAAGTAAAGTCTGAAAATTTAACACTCTGTCACTCATGTTCAAGCACACATCATCGTAATATGTCGTCCAGGCCAAGGTTATAAAGGAATCCATTGATTAGAGTGTAAGGTGCAACTTTCTTTGTGAAAATCTTCTTTTCCTTTTCCGGTGTTCCTTCTGGTACATGTCCATCCTCGAGGAATTGTGAAATATCCACTAAATATGTGGGGACAACTTCAATTCTAAACAAGTGTGCATCTGTTAGTTCGTCTTTAATACCTGTCGGCTCTTCTCCCGTGTCGATTTGTGACAAGTTGTCAGGTCCGACATTTTCCTTTCCTGGTCGGACTATGACTTCAAATTCAAAATCCTGGAATAATTGTAAAGAACGACATAATCTTCCATGGTGCAATGGCTTATTGACTAACTACTTTAATGCTTGATGATCTGTATAAAATACAAAAGGGTTAGCCAATAGATATTGTCGCTATTTCTGCAATACAAATACCATACCCAATGCCTCTCTTTCTGTCATGGAATAATTTCTTTCCGCTTTGTTCAGCTTTCTGCTGCTAAAGGCATTAGGATAGTCCAATCCATCACCACTAGGTTGCGTTAAAATTGCATCAACTGCTATGTCCGATGCATCGATATGTACATGGAAATTGATTGACCAGTTCGGGAAACAAAGTGTAGGAGCTTTGACAAGTTTTCTTTTCAAGATGTCAAACGATGTATTACATTTGTCGGTCCACTTGTACTATTTATTTTCTTTGAGTAATTCATCCAAGGGATACGTCATGTCAGAATAATGTCATATGAACTTCCTATAGTATCTCGTCTGGCCCAACAGAATTCCCACTTGCTTAGAATTGACCAAAGGATTTAGGTTGAGAATGATCTTGATTTTGGCATAGTCGACTTTTATCCCTTCCTTGCACACGACATGGACCAGTAATATTCCGATAGGAGTTGCGAAAATGCATTTCTTGATGTTCATTGAGAGTTGGATTTGTTGACATCTTTCGAGCATCAGCCGAAGCCATTTGGAATGATCTTTCAGCATGGAGTACATTTTCCAATCATCAAAGTAGACAACCATAGTTTTGTAGATGTATTCTTGAAAAGCTTTGACGACAATTCTAGAAAATACTGCTAGTGCATTCTTCAGTCCGAATGGAATGAATTTATACGCAAATGATCCGAAATCACACATGAATGTGGTCTTCTTCTGATCTTCTTTGGAAATGGGTACTTGATTGTACCCGAAAAATCCATCTATGAATGAATAGCACTCATGCCCTGCAACTTCATTAATGATTTTGTCAACGAAAGGAGTAGGAAAAGCGTTAGTGAGTGTTACTTTATTAAGTTCACAAAAGTTTACGCATATTCGCAATCGCGTCGGATCATGCTTCTTCGGTTGTACAACCATCAGACTCTCCCATTCTCACTAATCAATAGGATAGATGATTCCTCCTGCAAGCATACTATCAATCTCCTTTTTTACAATGTCTTTATATTTGTGAGCAAGTTTATATGGCCTTTTATTTACTGGTTTGGTGTCTAGAATGATATCAATCTTCATTTCTCCCATCTCCTGTACAAGTCCTTTCAAGTCTTTATAATCTCATGCAAATACATCCTCGAATTTTATATGGAGTCTAGTGATCTCTGCAGTTTGCTCTTCATTCTAGTAATCACCAATTTTTCGCCATTTTCGGTATGTCGTCGTTAGATATATCAGCTTATTTGATTTTCACTTTGGCATCCATTCACTCTGGTGCTCGGCTGTCATTGATTGGGCGTTCTCCTTCTTTGATCTACGTGAACGCAGGAGGAAAGGATTTTTCTGTTAATCTTTCAGGGTCCTCTTTCTTTGCGGTCTCCACTTTGAAAGTTGTTCTTACTAGCTTCGACATAGCTAGATGATCTTATTTCCATTAGAAACTTTTTTCGACTATTTTCTCTGTTTCTAGTTGCAATCGTGTCAAGTGCTGGACTTCTTTTGACTGAATATTATGGCAGACAACGGTTTGTTGAAAAAATGGTGCTTCTCTACTGGTACTCTGCACTTTTCGTTGGTTGCAGAAACTGTTTGATTTGGTTACTCGCCTCAGATAGCTGTTCATCCTTCGGAGAAAATTGGAAGTCTTTGATGAAATTTTCTTTTAGTTCTTTCCAAACGAAGGTCTATCCTCTTTCCTCTTCCATCTTGTACAATTTATTTGGCAAGTCCTCGAGCATGTTCGGAAAGAGATGCATCCATGCTCTTTCATTTTTATGTCCCAGTCTTCTCCACTCCTTTTCGCACTTGTCGATGTGAGCTTCAGGGTACTGTCCTTGTGTGAAAATTGGGATTTCATCCTGAGTTGTCAGTTTCTTATCTCCAAATCTTTCAATAAAATATGTCGAGGAAGTGGTCCATGTTTGGAGTTTTGACTGATGTGTGTCCCACCATCTCGCAACTTTTCCTGTAAATGTCTCGACCAGACTCTGGAATCTCGCTTGTTCTCCGACATGCTTTGAAACCTCCTCGACATGTACTGACATAGATTCTCGTTCTATGTATCGCAGCGCAGGAGTATGTGTCGAGTCACTTTTCATTGATGCTAGAGTTGGATATTCGTGAATTTTTCTCTCAAATATCTTTGGAGTGGTCGATATAGAGAAGCATTTCTTAGTTTTCTTTTAAGATATGGCTTCAATTGTCCAACACTCTTTCGCTTGATGTTCATAATTTTCCATTTTCTAGTCATACAGTTCAACATCGAAATTGTATCTAGCTGATGTAGGGTCTTCAAGATAGATTTCTCCTTGTGCATTTGGTTTGATATAATCTTCATTATTGTTAATTTTATATAGCTGTCATATACCATTTTCATCCTCCATAGGTTCTGACCATGGTCCTCCTTGAGATGGGAAGATAGGAACTATCACCTTTTGGCCATTTCCTTTGAGTTTGATGCGACCTTTGTCTAGAGATATTGATGCTTTCATTTTTCGACCCCACGGTCGACCAAACAGGGCTGGGAATGAACTAGCTCCATATTTTGTATTTATAATCTTGAAGTCGACTCTTGTCACTATGCCTTTGATGGAAGTTTCGACATTTCTCCACACACCAATTGGTTCAATCAGTCCTTGATCGGCAAGTTTCATATAAATTCCTGATTCTTGAAGCTGAGGTCGACCTAATTGTTCCCAAGTATCACGAGTCATGATATTAACTTGCGAACCAAAATCGAGTACAACTTGTTGGACATGGTATCTGTGTATTTCAAGGTTGACGAGAGGGTCAACATCGTTCTTATATTTTTGGTTTAGTTGGCATATGTTTTTGGCTTGTCTATGCCCAACATATTTACTTTTAATATTATGAAACAAGTCAATTAAATTCCTGACATATTCTTCTTTAGTTATAAGATTGACCAATTCATTAATATCATTATGTCAAACTTCCTCATTATCTTCTTGTGCTTCTAGTTCAAGAAATATATCAGTTTAATTTTTATACAGATATTTTTTTTATTGATAGGGTTCAAATAATCCTCTTTATTTATTACTTTACTTATTTGTGGATTATCTTGGCTAGTTCAAGTACCTTGTCTGGTTACAATTTGCAGATTCTTTGTTGTAAGCACATCACATTTTGGAACACACGACAAGACATTAACATTCTTTTTATTTGTAATTTTCTCAATCATAGTAGGGAAATCCTCCTAGAAGTGATCCCCCACTCCACATTTTGCACAAAATTTAAGATATGTTCGATCTTTATAAGGACACTATGCATGCCGATGTCCTTCACTAAGACAAGTATAGCATTTCCCAGGTCGACGAGGTCAGAAATCTTGACTGCCATTGTCGCAACCTCAGCCTTTGTATCCACCATGTCAGTTGTAGTTATCATTCCGTCGTTCGTATCTTCTTCCGTCGTATCTTGGATATCTATCGTTTATATCATTCTAGTCGTACCGATTGTTAGCACTCGGATTTTCCTTGGGCTGTATCAAGGAAACCCGAAGGTAACCACAGAACCAACTTTAGACTGTATTCTGACCTTATACAATGAGAGAGGGATCTCTCAATAATCATAAAACTTTCTCACTCAAAATATTCAATAATAACACTCAGAAGGTCATATTTCTGATAGGAACAAGTTTGCTTTTATAAAGTTTGGTAGGAGAGACTTGAAAAGAGACCATTGGGCAATGGAGTTAATATATGTGATTCTAATATTTTTTTAAGAATTTCTAACGAGAGTTTGAACAAAATAAGACAACAACCCTACTTAGAAAAAATTAAAAATTAAAATATTTAAACTACCCTTATACTTAACACTTGTGAAACAACCAAAACCTTGACCCTCCTTAGATCACTTTTTAAATCATTATTAATATTTAACCTCCTTAGATGACTTTTTAAATCATTATTAATATTTAAATATTTGACTAAACTACTCATTTAACATGTACCCAATTAATTACTATACTTGATTAAGACTATTCCAACTAGTTCAATTTAATAAGTTAAAATTGTTTTAACTAACTAATTAATCCCTATTTCACCCAAATTATGCAATGTCCATAGTTAATATATGTGATTCTAAGATTTTTTTAAGAATTTCTAACCAGACTTTGAACAAAATAAGACAACAAACCTACTTAAAAAATAATTAAAAAGTAAAATTTATTTAAACTACACATATACTTAACACTTTCACTTGTGAAACAACCAAAACCCTAACCCTCCTTAACCCTCCTTAGATGACTTTTTAAATCATTATTGATATTTAATTTTTTAACTAAATTACTCATTTAACCTACACCCAATTAATTACTCTACTTGGTTGAGACCATTCCAACCCAGTGAATTTAATAAGTTAAAATTGTTTTAACTAACTAATTAACCCCACCTTTTTGATCTCAATCACACCTAGGGTGGGAATTTGATGGGAAAAATGTACAATTTGACAATTTATATTTCAAACTTGCCTTAACAAACAAATGTATTGTAAAAATGACAAGCGAAAACTATTCTAAATTCCTACCATTAACTCCAACCGCAACGACTTTAATTGGTCCAATTTAATAAGTTAAAATTGTCTTAGCCAACTAATTGACCCCCATCCCCACATTCTCGATCTCAATGACACGTATTAATTCCAAATTTAGATATAACCTTATTTTATGGTTGTTGAGTTATATATAAATATAACCTTGTTATACTTTACAAATCAAAACTTGTACCAAAGGAATTCAATCCGTCTATGTTATACTTAATTTGTCTGTGGCTGTTGTACTCGAGGAATCTATTGGAGTTGTACTGCAGAAATTGCTAATTCGAAGCTGCGAAACACAATATCACGTTGTCTTTTTATTGAAATAGTTGACTCATGGCTCGCTATCTTGGATATAATCCATCGTTTCTAGTTGCAATCGTGTCGAGTGCTAGACTTCTTTTGACTTAATATTATGGCAGACATCAGTTTTTCGAACAAGTGGCTGCTTCTCTTCTGGTATTGCACTTTTCATCTGTTGCAGAAACTGTTTGATTTGGTTACTCGCCTCAGATAGTTGTTCATCCTTTAGAGAAAATTGAAAGTCTTTGATGAAATTTTCTTTTAGTTCTTTCCAAACGAAGGTCTCTCCTCTTGCCTATTCCATTTTGTACAATTTATTTGGCAAGTCATCGAGCATGTTCGGAAAAAGATGCGGCCATGCTATTTCATCTTTATGTCTCAGTCTTCTCCACTCCTTTTCGCACTTGTCGAATTGAGCTTCAGGTCCTGTCCTTCTGTGAAAATCGGGATTTCAGGCTGAGCAGTCAGTTTCTTATCTCCAAACCTTTCAATAAAACATGTCAAGGAAGTGGTCCATGTTTGGAGTTTTGACTGATGCATGTCTAACCATCTCGCAGCTTGTCCTGTAAATGTCATGACCAGACTCTACAATCTCCCTTGATCTCCGACATGCTTTGAAACCTCCTCGACATGTACTGACGAAGATTCTAGTTCTTTGTATCGCAGCGTAGGAGTATGTGTCGAGTCACTTTTCATTGATGCTACAGTTGGATATTCGTGAATTTTTATCTCGAATATCTTTAGAGTGGTCAAGATAGAGAAGCATTTCTTAGTTTTCCTTTTAGATATGGCTTCAATTGTCCAACACTTTCACTTGAAGTTCATAATTTTCCATTTTCCAGTCATACAATGTAGCATCGAAATTGTATCTAAATGTTGTAGGGTCTCCAAGATAGAGTTCTCCTTGTGCATTTCGTTCGATATAATCTTCATTATTTCTAATTTTATATAGCTGCTGTATATCATTTTCATCCTCCATAGGTTCTAACCATGGTTCTCCTTGAGATGGGAAGATAGGAACTATCACCTTTTGGCCATTGCCTTTGAGTTTGATGCGACCTTTGTCGATAGATATCGATGCTTTCCTTTTTCGGCCCCATGGTCGACCAACCAGTCATGGGAATGAAATAGCTCCATATTTTTGATTTATAATCTCGAAGTCGACTCTTGTCACTATGCCTTTGATGGAAGTTTTGACATTTCTCCACACACCAATAGGTTCAATCAGTCCTTGATCGGCAAGTTTCAAATAAATACCCAATTCTTGAAGTTGAGGTCGACCTAATTGTTCCCAAGTATCACGAGTTATGATATTAACTTGCGAACCAAAATCCAGTACAACTTGTCTGACACATCCACATATTTCGAGGTCGACGAGAGGGTCGACATCGTTCTTATATTTTTGGTTTATTCGGCATATGTTTTTGGCTTGTCTATGCCCGACAAATTTACTTTTAATATTATGAAACAAGTCGATTAACTTCCCGACATATTCTTCTTTAGTTATAATATTGACCAATTCATTAATAACATTCTAACAAACTTCCTCGTTATCTTATTGTGCTTCTAGTTCATGAAATATATCGGATGCATTTTTATACAAAGATTTTTGCTTGATAGGGTTCAGATAATCCTCTTTATTTAGTTAAAGAGACCCTTGAGAAATGGAGTTAATATATGTGATTCTAATATTTTTTTGATAATTTCTAACGAGAGTTTGAACAAAATAAGACAACAAACCTACCTAGAAAAAATTAAAAAGTAAAATATTTAAGCGACACTTATACTTAACACTTGTGAAACAACCAAAACCCTCACCCTCCTTAGATGACTTTTTAAATCATTATTAATATTTAACCTCCTTAGATGACTTTTTAAATCATTATTAATATTTAATTATTTGACTAAACTACTCATTTAACATGTACCCAATTAATTACTCTACTAGATTAAGACTATTCCAACTCGTTCAATTTAATAAGTTAAAATTATTTTAACTAACTAATTAATCCCTGTCACCCAAATTATGCAATGTCCATAGTTAAGAATTTCTAACCAAACTTTGAACAAAATACGACAACAAACCTACTTAAAAAAAATTAAAAATTAAAAATTATTTAAACTACACGTATACTTAACACTTGTGAAACAATCAAAACCCTAACCCTCCTTAACCCTCCTTAGATGACTTCTTAAATCATTATTAATATTTAATTATTTAACTAAATTACTCATTTAACATGCACCCAATTAATTACTCTACTTGGTTGAGACCATTCCAACCCGGTCAATTTAATAAGTTAAAATTGTTTTAACTAACTAATTAACCCCACCTTTTCGATCTCAATCACACCTAGGGTGAGAATTTGATGGGAAAAATGTACCATTTGACGATTTATATTTCAAACTCGCCATCACAAACAAACGTATTGTAAAAATGACAAGCGAAACTGTTCCTAATTCCTACCATTAACTCCAACGGCAACGACTTTAATTGGTCCAATTTAATAAGTTAAAATTGTCTTAGCCCCATATTCTCGGTCTCAATGACACGTATTAACTCCAAATTTAGATAGAACCTTATTTTATGGTTGTTGAGTTATATATAAATATAACCTTATTATACTTCACAAATCAAAACTTGTAGCAAAGGAATTCAATCCGTTTATGTTACTTAATCTATCTGTGGGAGTTGTACTCGAGGAATCTATCGGAGTTGTACTGCAGAAATCGCTGATTCGAAGCTGTGAAAGACAGTAACGTTGTCTTTTTATTGAAATAGTAGACTCATGGCTCGTTGTCTTGGATATGGATATAATCCATATATTTTGGAAGTGAAAATAGTTGATGAACGGCTAATGGAAATGGTACCTGAGAGGTATATGGACAGCATCATCGGAGAGTTTGCTTATGATCCAGTCCGACTACCACTTGAGAAAGATCCCACGCAGTGTCTCTACAATAGAAAAACCCTACAGACCATTTGGGAAACTAAACAGCGTGCCAGAAATCCCTATACTCGACAGTGGTTTGACATTAAAAGCGTCATCCCTCAAACAGAACTGAGAAAAGAAATGGAGCATTACATTAAGCTTCACAGTTTTCCTTCAGACACTATAATTGCGGATTATTGAAAGATTCTGACAGAGGGAGAGATGGAGCAACATTTAAAGGAGTTGCGTGAATCTGCTCATGGGAGAGCAATAACAGCGCATCAATGGGTGAAAATATGGAAGAAAATGAATATAGTATGCTTGTTTTGTGAGTTTGATTCTCAGAACATAAGAAGTTTCATTTCTGTAAATGGCTTCAAATATTTTGAGAGACTCGTGGCCAAAACATTAGAAGCATTAAGAGATTGTGAAGCCAAAGAAGCTGCTCTGAATGTGGGTAAGGAAATAGTGAGGACCATTGCCGTCATAATAAATGAACTGAGATCACGTGTAGACGATTCCGTGGGAACTCTTGGGGAACTTGGAGAAATTCCCGAGGGATAGTTTGTGAATTCCAGTTTAATCAAAATTCTCTACCATGTTTATAGGAACAATGCAAGCTATTATTTCAAAATCCGGTCCTTTATTTTGAGAGCATTTTCTACAGTATTTGATGAGATTGCCGCGAAGCCTGACATCATCCTTGAAAACGTGAAACTGGTCGCGTTGGCGGGATATCTGTTTGTGCTGAACACATTGTGTGTACGCAAAGTGAGAGATATCAGCAGCGAGGACTTCAATCATGGGATTGCTATTCTGAGAAGTGTGAAGGCTTCATTTTCAGATTTAAATGAGAACTTGTACAACAAAGCACTAGGCAACGCTGTGATTATCTGCATCTCTAGAGAAATTGAGAGATCAAAGGCTATGAAACGCTTTAAGGGGGGACGACTTCTCGAAGCTCAAGTGCAGGCGCAGCACAATTCCAAGGCCCTTGAAAGGGGTGTTAGGCTTATCAGAGATATACTCATGGAAGAAAGTCGATTAGCTACTTGTATTTTGCCACGAGGTGTGGACATAATAAAGGATCTTCTTCGTATGTTTGAGCGTTTCAGTGCTAAGCTGGCACATCCTGTCTGTAATTGTGAAAAAAGCATTGAATTAGTACAGTGTGTTCATTACAGAATCGCACAAGATGGATTGGAAATCAAGGAAGCCATAAGCAGGAAAGGAGGTCCATTGTTGGATGTTGAAATTCTCCTCAAATTCGTGAGTGATCGAAGCTGAAATAAAAGAACTTATTGAATATGGTACTTATATGGTCTTCTGGTTATTTAACTTTTTGAATATGGTATTCTGGATACTTTAACTTGTTTTATATTTTTTGTTAAAGATTGTATGATTCGTTGAATGACCTTATTGTCCCATTTGACAAGATATTTCAGAGAAACAAAGAAAAAATTGGAAAATGCGATTTATGTGACAGACTATGTGCATTCTTTTTTTCATTATATGGCTTTGTTTGACACGTGATTCCATTATTATCGAGATTTTGTGTGTTTTGTCATTATCATGGTCCAGCATGGAAGTTGGTAGATGTTGTATCATGGGGATTTTTTGTTTTTTCATTATCATGCTGTAACATGGAAGTTGGTAGATGATGTATTATGGGGATTTTGTGCTCTCATTATTATGGTGTAGCATGGAATTTGGTAGATGTTGTGTGTATGATGTGGTTTTTTTGTGTTATTTATGTGTGGTTATATGACTATCATATTAGTGTGAAATTTGGTGAGTGGTATGTTGGAATACCCCATTTTGACCCTTAGGATATATTGGCTTTTAATGTAAATATTGTATACATGTGATGTATGTTTTCCTATCGTGGAGCTTAGGGCCAAGGCCCTGCTAGTGGAAGCTCAAATTTTATTTAAAAGGCAAGTATTAGACATTATGTTACCCATGTGCTATTTAGCCATGGAACATTGTAAAAATGATGTAACTAAACGTCATGCAATAAAATAACAAAACTGGCTATGGAGGCAACGAATGAAAAGGGGCCATGTGTATCCACTAGGGAGTGGTGAGGGGGTTGTGAGATTGTACCATAGGTCAACAAATGTCATCTCGAGAACCCATTTGACTTTCTTTGCTAGCATTTAATTCTGTGTACGGAAGTGGTTGAAGAAATCAATCCATGGCTTCAATGGAGCATGGGCAACACAGAAATTCGTATGGCAGGGTGTGGGATCTGTTTCCTTGACCAACAAGTCACTCTACCTCACAAGAGTTGCTTCTTCCTCATTCCCATTCCAGTGTGGAACAACCGGCCAACAACAATTTTCATCCAAAAACGAATTCCCAACAAGGAGAAAAACCAGAAATCGCAACTGTGAAAGAACCCACGTTTTGAAGAGCCATAAACGCCCAGAATTCGTATTGGACAGTGAAATCCAATGGGGGATCCATAGGTATGAACCTTGGGGCGAATTTGGGAACATTAGCTACCCCGAAATCCATTGAAAAACCCAGTTTTTATAGCCCAGAAAACCAGTGACGGGATTGAGTTATTCGTTGACAGAATGGTGAGAAATCTAAGTGTGGATGTTTGAACAGAGGATTGGATTGCTTGAATTTAGCTTGAGATGTCTGTAGCTCTGTGGTTGAGCTCACTAAGGATCCTCCTCTTTTCCTATTGCATGCTTGCTAAACCCAACTGTGTGTTGGATTGGCATGACTGTTTGAGTGAAACTGATACACAACCCAGCTTGGGGGTGATCTCTCAGCGAAATAATACAAGTTGGACAGAGATCTATGGTTGAGTGGAACGTTGCTGTCACATAGCCAGTTATTTGGACGTTTACGTTTCAAGATAAGTATTCTTTGTGGTTCAATTTATATGCATTATGTGTTCTGAAATGTGTTAATTCTGAATGTTAATTGTGCATGTTAATAAGATGAAATGATTATCTTAAGTTAGTTGGCGTGATGCCTGCGCATAACAAGAGGATGGGATTGATTATTATGTGATTGTTTTATTATTCTGCCTGGAAGAAATAGGCTGATGCATCTCCTTCTGTGTGTATGTTATTATGGTTATTCCGCTGTGTTATTAATTGAGTTATGTTAATTATATGTTCTGCAATGTTTTAATTAATGGTTGTTGTTTACATGTGGAATGCATGATAAAACTGTGTGCATATATCGTGTTTAATTCCGCTATGCTTTCTGAGTATGAATATGTATACACAAGTTTTTATTTATTATGAATTTCTTAGTAAGGTATGGGGCTGAGCTTATCCAATAAGCCCGGTAGGGTTGGTCACGTTTCCCTTACTTGCACCGGGTTGATGGAAGGGGACGTCACATATGTGTTTGTTATTGGTTAAAATTCAATTTCATGGATACTTTCTTTTTATTTTACCTTCATAACATTTTTAAAATTACTTACCTGCTGCTATCTCATAATATCTAAAAAGAGTTGTATAGAGTTTATATGCCAAAATAGACTTCACCAATTCAAAACAAAGAGATAAGGATGTTTTAGGATCCTAGAGTTTAATAGGAAGCATTGAATGAGATCAAATGGGGAGATAATGATGTTCTAGGACCCTAGAGCTTAATAGGAAGCATTGAATGGGATTTGGCCCAGTAGAATCATGAGATCATGTAGCCTAAGTCCCTAAGTAGAAGAATGAAGCTTTGGACAAGGTTATTCTGCATTATCTTTTAAGGCTATTTTTTATCTCCTACTTAAACACCTCTACCTCCATATCTGCATTTATTTCATCATCAATCATCATTGCAAATAGTCTATTGATTTTCAAGATTTCCTTAGAATATTGGATTCCTTTGTATCTTTATAAAGGTTTTTAAATTGTTCATTTAGAATTTTTTATTCCAAAAATAGTATATGTGTTCCTCTTATGACTATCAAGCTTGTGAAAAAAATTAGTATTCATATTACCCTTTGAGAGCCACATGGATTATCTTTTTTTGGATTCATTAAAAATTCTCTCTAGCAAGAAGACTTTCATTCTACCTTCAAGATATTTGGTAGAGTTGAATTTTCCATCCAAGAAAGGACTGTGATAATCTACAGGAATTTAGCAACTGTAACAAACTGACTCTCAAGATTATTTGCAAAGAGGAAGAAGCATGCATTCAATAGTCACTCATAAACACAGAAATAATGGACAATGTCAATATCATACAATGAAGAATGAATGTAGCGAATGTGTTACAATAATCAATGATGAGATATCATATAGGATTCGAATTAGCCAAGTAGGGAATTCGAATTCTGAGCTCAAAGTCTAACATGAATAACTATGGAGTCATCATCCAGTCGGTAGTATCAGTCATGAGTGGTAAGAGTCAGTCAAGTGTGTCTAACTGAGTATAACAGAACCATCTGGCCATTAATCAAGGAATGGAGACTCTATGTGGAGTGCATGAGGTTGTCTAACTCAAATTCTAGCTTGGATAATAATGGAGACATCATCCATTCAATAGTATCAGTCATAAATGTTAATAGTCAGTCAAGTGTGTCTAACTGAGTGTAACAGAACCATCTAGGTATAAATCAGGGAATGGAGACTCCAAGGGGGGTGCATGAGGCTGTCAAATAGTCAAGTGGAACTCCAGAACTAGCTAACTAGAAGCTACAAGTAGTCAACATAAGTAATCAGTGGAAGAACTACTCAACAAAGCACTAACTGAATGATAACTCCTTGTAGATGAGATAAGGCACTCTAACTGACAGTGGTAGGTGAGAAAGGTGCAATTGCTAAGCATATAAGTGAAAGAGGGCGCGTTAGGTGGGTAGGAGGCCAAATAAGGGCTAAAGACAGGCTCTAGAGAGCTAGAAGCAAGCTCTAGGTGTTGGGGAGACAACCATGATGATGACTGGATGCATGCAGCATGCAGTTTTGGATGCAAGCATGACAAATATAGAAATGATGTTGTGAATATTCCAACACCCCCCCGCAAGCTATACTATGAGATAATAACCAAAAAAAAAAATAGGGCCGTGGTGACTAAGACCAAAGGTCACCCCGTACAATCAATCTAAAATAAGCTAAGTGAGGAAAGAGGGAAAACCCACTGGGAAGAAAGATCTCCCTCAAAATAGACTAAAGGATACTAAACTAGCATGACATCACTCACCGTTGAAGGAGGTAAGTGTCCTTTTCCAAAGAAGGCTCGATCGATCTGGGATGGATCAATAATGTGAGAAGGATGAAACCTTGTATTATAAAAATTTGATCTGGTTCTTCTATGATCATGTGGATCACCAACCAAATCACCGACAGATCTGAGTGTAATGGCAGCCCATCGAGGAAGAGGAGGAGCATTAGGTTCTTGTGGATCTGTATCTCTCATTCTCTCATCTTCATCCTCAGTTGCTAGACCTTAAAGTTCTTGTGGATATGGATCTAGCATTCCATCATCATCATTTCCATCTTCAGATTCTGAATCTAAAGTATCATGTGAAGATGCATCGCTCTCATCAAGCAAAGGAGGAGTATTAGGTGAGCTATCTTGCTCAATAGATGGAGTATCATGGAGAGGCCACTCCTCAAACTGTACACTTCTTGCTAGAAATGTGGTCATGGAAATAGGATCAAGTAACTTGTAAGCCTTTGCATCCAATGCATAGCCCACCATAATGCACTCTCTACTTTGTGAATCAAGAGCTTTCCTTTTGTCAGTTGGAATCCTTTCCCAAGCTCTGGATTCAAACACTTTAAGATGAGATACATCAGGTTTGTATCCCATCCATGCTTCAAAAGGAGTAGTATATTTGACTCCTTTGTGTGGAACTATGTTCTGAAGATAGGTGGCACAGTTAATGGCTTCTTCCCAAAGACTAGGGTGTAACCCTTTCGAATTTAACATGCAGGTGGCCATCTCTTTCAATGTTATGTTCTTCCTTTCAGCTACACCATTCTGCTGTGGTGTGTAGGGAATAGTATGTTGCATCTCAATGCCCTCTTCAGTACAAAAATCTTGAAATTCACCCTTAATGTACTCACCACCGTTGTCAGTGCGGATGCATTTTATTTTCCTATCTGAAAATTTCTCTACAGAAGACTTGAAAAACTTGAAGAACCCAAATACTTCTAATTTCAATCTAAGGAAATATACCCAAGTGAATCTATAATAATCATCAATAAAAGTGAGCACACACCTTGATTTGTTCAGAGATATATCTGGAAATGGACCAGCCACATCACTATTTATGAGATCGAGAGGGTGAGAGGCTCTCCTAGCTTTTCCTTTCTCAAAATTATTCTCAGGATGCTTCCCCATCAAACAACCATGACAGTTGCCTTTGGAAAAATTGATCTAGTGAAGCCCATCAACCATCTCCTTTGCATGCATGTCATGCAAGTACTTATAGTTAAGATGCCCAAATATTTCATGCCACAATCTACTTTCTTCATTGGCAAGAGCATGAAGAGCTGATTACTTCAAGAGAGGTAATGTTGTTGCAGCAACACCACTCCCCAAATTTTTTTTAACATATTGGGGCCCCTCCTGTATTTTTGTAGAAAGTTTACCTGACAAGCCATCCCAGCCGTCAGCTCTGTTTTCAACGTAAAATCGTATTTCCCTGCTGAACACCTTGCCATCAATCCTTCCATGTTTTCCCCAAAGAGCCAGAAGATAACTTAGTTTTTTCCCTACGTTTTGGAATAATTCGGACTATCTCCCCGACTTCGAAGACAAACGTCCAACCTTTCCGAAAGAAGGACTGAGTTTCTCTTTGTCAAAATCTGCGGGAACATTGGGACAATACTTCCCGAAACGGCGGGGGAATTCATCATTTGCTCCCGAAATAGCGGGACTTATTCGCCTCATTCTCCCGAAAAGGATTTGGAATTTTGGTTGAAATTCTGCGGAAACCTTCCGGTTGTGCTCCCGAAATGGCGGAGGCCATTCTCACAAACCGCACGTCTAAGCCTTCCGAAGTAAAAGGACTTGGAAAATTTCCGATCGTTGCTTCTGCGGAACGGTTCAAGTTCCGAAATGACTTTGCTCCCGAAACGGCGGAATTTTTCACTCAAGCCTCCCGCAACCGCGGAAAGGTTCGAGTTGTTCTCCCGAAACGGCGGGGGAATTCAACAAAACCACCCGAAACGGCGGAAGCCGCCGTGATTTCTCCCCGAAAATAAACTCAGATTTTGGCCATAAACAGCGGAAGCCGCTGAGGAATTGCTTCCGAAACAGCGGAATCGTTCATCATTTGCTCCCGAAATGGCGGGACTCATTCGCCTTAGTCTCCCGAAAAAGCACTTAGAACATTTTTCCCGAAACGGCGGGGACAGTTCGTAAAAAAACGCTCCGAAACAGCGGAAGATTTTGATGAAACCCTCCCGAAACTGCGGAAGCCATCTGCATAAGTCCCACGGAAGAATTCTAGATTTCCTTCCGAAGCTATGAAAGAACTTAGAATTTTTTCGGAGAACCATCGCGGAAGCCTTCAGCCTTTTGCTCCCGAAACCGCGGAAGCCTTCGGGCTACCCTCCCGAAACGGCGGAACCCAACCACTTAAAACGATCGGAAAAGGACTTCGAAACGATCCCGGGAAACTGTGCAGAAGAGTATAAGTTTTCCTTCCGAAACGGCGGAAGCCATTCACGAAAGCCTTCCGAAACTAGCGGGAGTCTTCGCCATACCTTCCCGAAAATCGACGAGACTTTGAAAGTTTTGGTTTGCGGAAGCTTTCACAAATAGCTCCCGCAAGGGCGGGAGCCTTGGCGTTACTCGTCCGCAACGCGGAGGTCTTTCGCGGAAGGCTTCGAGTTTCCTTTCCGAAATAAGCCCCGAAACGGCGGGAGCTTTCGTTGAACCCT
This sequence comes from Larix kaempferi, assembly GCA_027924585.1. Lineage (NCBI taxonomy): Eukaryota > Viridiplantae > Streptophyta > Pinopsida > Pinales > Pinaceae > Larix > Larix kaempferi. The sequence goes on from BSBM01000957.1 coordinate 85,301, forward strand.
TCCGCAACGGCGGATACGATTCGCAATCTGGTCCCGCGAATGGCGGTCGCACGGAAACCGAGGTACTTCGACATGACCGCGGCGGGCGGCGTATTTAAGCCACGGTCTAATTGCGCCAACTACCAACCTTAATGCTCGCACGTGCCCGTTTTTTATAAAATGCGGTTGGGGCTCGAACCAATGCACCACTGTTTTCGAATTGGCCAACGATGTGCGACGCCGTGCAAATCGCTCCAGCTCACCTCGCTCATCCGTGCTCGCGGCCACCTCGCTCAAGCGATCCCCACGGTGCCAGGTAGGATTCTAACTTAGTATTTTCACCATTGGGTTATCTTTTGTGGGAAAAACAATGGGTTTTAGTGAAATTTTGACGGGCAAAACACCCGTAAAGGGCTATGTTTTACCCGTCAGATACAGGTGAATGTAGTTTTTCGTCATACAAAATCGTCATAGGCATTGGTTAAAACAGTAATATTTTATTATTGAGTAATGATGGTAAAGTGCGGGCGGTTAATCGTGTCCCATTTTTAAAACCCGGGCCGCGCCCCTCGTTTTGGGAGAATTTGTCGAAGCCCTATAGGCGTTTTATGTCCCCGGCCAAAAAACTCAGACGTAAAACCCCAGGCCCTTCCGTAAACCTCAGTCCCAATGCGCCCTCTACCCGGGGCAAAACCTTGTCTCCGGTGCCATGGCCCCTGTTCAAAACCCGTGAATACTTAAGCTACGCCAGCCAGGACCCGAAACCATGGCCGCTCGAACCTTTTGCGTCAGTATTCCCCGGCACCCGCGCCCTCGCTCTAACGACTCCCCATGGAACATCTCGGCAAGTGCCGCAAATGACACTAGCATTCGAATGCCCTCACCTAATCGTAAGTACGAAAGGGGTTCCCCTTCCGGCAAAAGGTCTGCCCACCCGAGCTCACCCGCCACGGGCCTTCCAAACCACAGCAGTGACGAAATTCTACCCTATCCCTCCCCGGGGCGGAACCGAAAACCAACGGTGTCCGCAATTCGCCTATCGATGCTGAAAACCGATGGCTTCCGCAACTCCCCAAGGCTGACCTGAAAGCCCATTGCTTCCGCAAATCGCCTATCGGTCCGAGAACAAAATGTATCCGCAGCATAGCCTATCCCCTCAAGAGCATCCCAAGCCCATCCTTTTAAGAGATTCAAGTGCTTCAATTTATGTTTCGTATTAAAATAGTAATAGCTTCATTGTGCTTATCATATTTGATATATTATCAAAACAATGGTGCTTTCTGTTAAAACCTCACAGCATGTTGCTCAAAATCATGATGAATTGTATATGGATGTTATCAGGGATAAGTCAAGATGCCGAAAATCGGTAAGAAGAAGGCGAAGATGACAAAAAAGAAGCCTGCCCCTCTCAAGGTTGAAACCTCGCTCCAGGACACTAGGTGCACCACTGGTGTCCCTCCAGAAATCAGATGGGATGACATCTATAGAATGATCAGGGACCAAGAAATCCCAGATATGTTGCTGGAGGAAGCACCAATCTATCAAAATATCAGAGCTTCAGGCATAACTAGAGCCGCTACCCGCCCTGAGCTGTTCCCCTGTGCTGAAGTGATCGGATGGATACTCCAACATGCCGATGATGAAGGAAGAGTGATAAATGATAGCGGGAACATGTCTATCGCCTCATTTCAACCCGCATATCTTGCGGCAGCCTACAGGTTTCCCCGTGTCCAGCAAGCTCTGACTGATGAATGGTTAAGCCAGATGAACAATATCGAGATGGCCAAGAAGCTACTGGTGGCAGGGAAGCATTTGAGGAAGAAAGGGAGTGAGGAGTATGACGTACATAATCTAAGAGCTCCTTATAGATTGATTGCCCTGATGCTGTGCAGAATCTTCAGCATGCCCGATGGCACAGTATACAAGATTCAGTGGGTCCCTATCATTCATTATGTAGCATTTCAGGGAACAATGTTTGACTGGGCCACTATCCTGTCAGATAGTATGGCCTCGATGATAAGTACTGCTAAGCCAGGGCTAGCCCTGAAGAAGGCTGAATTCTTCATGTCTTCATATCTGATAGATTGTATTCTGGCCAAGATAGAGTTCCCCAAATTGGGATGTACATGGGATAGGGCCACCGCCCCAGTTTACATCGCATTCAAGATGTTGTGGGCTCAGAATTAGAAGCCCAGCTACAAACTCATCTGTGAGGGGTTCATCATGCCCCTATATGAGAAAATGTTCAAGGAAGAACCAAATTGTCTGTCAGAAAATGCTTTGGAAGTCCTTGAGGAGTATGGGGACTTTTACTTTTCAGAACAAGGTACCTACCTAAGAATGTTTGGAGGGACTAAGCCCCCATACATATTGCCGCAGTATGCCACAGACTATGTGGTGCTAAAGGAAGCAGTAAGACAACTCTTCTTGGATGGGATTGGGGCATTCCTCCACAAGCAACACAAGGCTTCCTTTCCCCCTCTACCTTTCTGCATCGACGCTTACAAGTTTTCAGGGGTTGCCTCGGCCAATGAGTTTATTCAAGAGTTGAAGGCCTTCCACTTCGGTGAGGTCATCTTCCACAGGAACGACAGAAAGGGTAAAGTAGCCGAGCATTGCAAGGGGAACTATGCTTACTTCGAATACTCCCACTACCCTGATGCCGAGGAGGAAGCCTTCAGAGGCATCAGCAACATGACTGAGCTACGGATCTGTCGCCAAAATACTGGGGTAAGCTCTAGCTCAAGCAAGGCCCAGAAGACCCTCCAGCAAAAGGAGAAGGAAGCTGAGGATGCCCGAGCTCAGGAAGAGCTCAGATTAAGAGAAGAGGCAAGAAAGCAGCAAGAAACTGAAAATGAAAGACTGCAGAAAGAAGCTGAAGAAGCCCAAAAGCAGAAAGAAGCTGAGCAAGCTGAGGCAGAAAAGAAGGCGGAAGAAGAATTGAAGACAAGGGAAGATGCCCAAGCAGGTGGGTCCGGTGTCCAAGACATGGAGATAGACACCTCTCAAGCAGGTGGCTCTGGTACCCAAAAGGAAAGAACAGACCCCGCTCAGGAAGTCCGGACCCCACCTATGGAAGAAGACATAGACATCATAAACCGACCAATTGTCCCGTACACTCCATCTGGGAAGCGTACGGTGTCCAAATGGAATGAGTTTGTCTATGATAAGAAAAGAAAAGCAATGGTCCTCCAATCAGAAGAGAGGATTAAAAGCCCCTTCCATGATGACATCGTTACTCACCGAGAGGTCGCTGTCATGCAGAACACAGATGCAGATCCCATCGCCATGGCATCCGCAGTTATAGCAACAGCACAGGCATCATTTGCCAATGTAGGGGTTATAGTTAAAGAAAATATATTGACAAAGAAAAGAGCGCGCACGCTGCAACAAAATGTGGCTAATGAGCAAGCCCAAAGAGATCTGGTAGTAAACCAGTATAATTGCTTGTACGCTGAGCATAAGGAGCTGTCAAACAAGTACAGCCAGCTGGAGGAGGAAAAGGACCAGCTAACACTTCAAATGATGATTGTGGAAGCAGAGAAGAATGGTGCAGAAGAAAAGGCATCTCTGCTAAAAGCAGACAAGCAATCGTTAGCTGAACGTTTAGAGCAAGCGGAGAGCAGAACCATAGACCTATCTCCCTTCCATGAGCTGTCATGCAATATCCTGCAGCAAGTGTATGGCTCCCAAGAGATAATCACTGATGAGGTATGCAAACTCAAGGCCATGGTGGTTAGGCTAAAATAGGTTAATACGGAAGCCCACAGGCTCAAAGCTAAGAATACCCGTGTCAAGGAAAATGTCATAATTCAAATGGCATGGAGAGAAGGGAAAGGAGGTTTCCCCCCGCATCTTCCTTTTAAGGCCGTGGAAGATTTTAATGAAGATATAGCCTTGTTGGAGTTTGGCAGGAACTGTGCCAATAAGCTGATGGCCAGTGTGTAGAGGACAACAGATAGAATCAACAACCTATACCAAAAGCTAAAAGGGGTCCATGACAGCTGCACATTGAGTTTCCCTCAGACCCTAGAAGACTTCCCGGAAAAGGAACAGCGGTTGTCTCAACTGAAAGAAGAGCTAGGCGTCCAGATGGAGTATGTGAAAAGGATTGATGTCCTGGCCATGGATGATCTCCAACATTACATCGGTTCATCAACACTTCACAACCATCTGCTGAAGGAAGCGCATCAAGTTGCTGAAGCAGAAGTACAAAGCATTAAAACAGAGCTCGGGAAGAATGTGACTTCTCAGAAAATCCTGTTTCCTGCTGCAGCAAACATAATCATAAGGGACACAGGTGTGTGGCACAGCTACATAGCAGAGGAGGACAAGAAAGCTGCAGCAGCAGCGGGAACATCAGTAGATCCGGCAGCCCCTCTCCCAGCAGCCTCTTCCCCAGCAATGGCAGAAAATCTGGCCAGTTCAATTCCCTCTTCCCAATTAGGAGCAGCATCAGCAGGGGATTCGAGGGCCTCTTCCCAGGAAGCATCAGTGACAATTAACTTGGGCGACCCTTTGCCAGGAGAAGCTCACGCATAGGAATGAAGAGGCCGAATTCAGTGAGCCACTCTCTTCAGCCAAACACGTGCCCAACAGGGAAAGCTTTGATGTCGGCCAATTTTCTGTGATGTATATTTTAAATATGTAAGGCGTAAGCCATGGGACAGCTGTCCCTAATTTTTGTCAAAATATTTTTTGTAAAGGAAGTGGCCATTTTGGTGATCGATTATAGTAGAAATCCCTGTAAATGACAGGTGGAAAGTGCTAGGTGTCAGCCCAAAGGGCAAATTTGTAGCTATAAATAGCATCTAGGAAAGATTAGACAGGACTTTTGGCAGGGAATGAAAATTTTGGCAAACGATATGAGCTATCTTGTATCGGGTCTGTAAATTGAATTTTCTAATAGAAGCCACGGGAGATGGACGTGTTGCCTGGAATGTTGGATTGCTCTATATTGGACTATTCTAATGACTGCAGTTCTGCAATGTGAGATCATTCTTGACATCTGAATTATTTCTTTGCATTAATGATTCTGCTCTCCTCTGTGCATGCATTCTCTCTATTTTGTGAACAATGAAATGTATTGCTGTAGATTTCTTTGTCTAGATCAGATGGCTAACTGTTCTTTCTTCAGGGTAATTCATGTGGCTCATTGTTCATGACTTTAAATTGCTCCTTGCAGGGATCTTTGAGTTTAATTCCAGTTTTGTTACGTTTAGATCTGTTTCTTTATTTTTGTTACATAGATTAAATAATCTTGTTTTCTTCTGTTTATGAGCAATAGATGCGTTCTTTAAAGTTTCATTCTCAGATCTGTTTCTTTATTCTTCAGCTTTCTTCTGTGTTATGAGCAATAGATGTGTTCCACGTTGAATGAGAAGCTATCTTCTCAAGATCTTTATCTTGCTGTAGCTCTTATTGTGAGAAATAAATAGCTATATGTTCCTTGACTACGATATTTGTTACAGCTGATTGCTCCTCCCTTTAGTGCGTCCCCTGCAGGGATAGATAGATGTGTCTCAGTTTTAGGCTTAGATCCGTTTTAATTGCATTCAGATTAAGTATAATTTAGGCACTTGCATCTCATATAAAAGACACACAAAAAAAAAAAAAAAAAAAAACCAAAAGAAAGGTGGATCGGGCCATAACCGGTAAAATCGGATTTAAAGTCCAAAACTACGGTTGCCGGAACCGCTAACCGGACGGATTCCCTACACCAAACGGGAGATAGTCTAATTGGCACCATCTCTCGGGGAGAATCCCTTTCTGATTGATGCTACGATATCCGAGGCATCAACAGGTAAGAAGTGTGAGAACTCATACAGTTTTGAGTTGTGATTTGCAACTCCCTTTGCAATGATTTCACCTCAAACCATGTTTTGTATCTCGACTTCATTTGGAGAAAAGATGACTCTTTTGGGATCTCCAATATGAGTCATTTGATACACTGAAAGTAATTTTGTTGTAAGAGAAGGAACATAAAGCGCATCAGAAATGTAACCATAGTCAAGATTGATTCTTCCAATCCCCTGGGAGGAGACTTCTGAATCACTCCCCAACATGATGGAAGGGCCAACAGAGCTTTCGAAGTTGGAGAAGAGATCTTTGGAGGAAGACATGTGTCTTGAGGCTCTTGAATCTATGATGAAAGAAGAATCTGTTGATGCACTTTCCATGAAGGAATGACATCTTTCTTGCCTTCAGATCTAGAAGCTTCAATATCAGGATATTTATTCCTTTCACATACTAGTATAGGAAGATTGTTCTTCTCGAGTAACTGAGCAATCAAGTCTATAGTCTTCCTCATGCAAGTACTCTCAGGATGAAACCCCTTCAGACATCAAGTGCACTTGGTCTTTCCCTTGTGAGAATGCTTGGTCTTCCTTGAGTTCGAAACCCCATCTGATTGGTATGAACTATCTATAGGCCTTGTATCATTTGATCTCTTGTCAGAAATATTTTGCTTTCCTTTACCATTCGCTCTCTCTGCAACTGTAAGGGTTGAATCCAATTTGGGTTTGATCATTCCCATAGAGATCAGGTTCTCTTCCTCTTGAGTAAGATATTGGATGAAATCATGAAATGAGGGAAACTTCCATGTTGGAATGGACAACCTAGCTAACTGGAAAGTAGAGACAAAAACTGAGAAGTTTGCCCCCAACTTTAAGAGAATGGCAAGTATACGCTGCTTGTCTTCTTTCACTATCTCATATCTTTTTAGCTATGATATCAAGCTTTTGAACTTGGTGACGAAGGCATTGATAGATTCGAAGCTCTCTAGACTCAAACATATGAACTCATTCTCCAATTTGTGTCATTGCATATCATCTTTCGGTCCAAAAAGAGATTCGAGCTTTTCCCAAACCTCTTTAGGAGATGTAAGATTGATGACATGGAAGTGAAGATCTTCAGAAATTGAGAGAAGGAGTAGGCCAATTGCTTCATCAAGCCTATCCAAGTACTTGGACTTTTCAACTGCACTAAGAGGTTCTCCATCGTTCCATTGAGTATTCGAGTGAAGCTCTTTGATCTCATGAAGAGAGTCATTTTGGCTTTCCACTCAACATAGTTGGAAGATGTAAGCTTTAGATCCATCTGAAATAGAGAAAGTCAAATAGTTGAAGAATATTTCGAACGGGTGAATAAACCTGCAAAATAGGAGAATTTTTTATGATGGAGAATGCTACACTTCGATAGAACACTACCTTAAGGACACTTGGCACATAGACTAAGTCCTTCACACCTGGCTAGACCTCACTGGATTTCTCTAATGAATTCAAGTAATAGCACCAGGATTTGTTGTGGAAACTCAAAGGCTTCTAGTGCACAAGTGAAAAGATAGTTTCTCAAAGAAATGTTGCAACTGCTGCAATGGCTGCAATTCGAATCGTTGCTTACTGCTCTAATACCATGTGATAATCTACAGGGATCTAGCAACTATAACAAACTCACAATCTAACTCTCAAGGTTATTTTCAAGGAAGAAGAAGCATGCATTCAATAATCACTCATAAACACAGAAATAATGGACAATGTCAATATCACACAATGAATAATGAATGTAGGGAATGTGTTACAATAATCAATGATGAGGCATCATATAGGATTTGAATTATCCAAGTAGGGAATTCGAATTATGAGCTCAGAGTCTAGCATGAATAACTATGGATACATCATCCAGTCGACAGTATCAGTCATAAGTGGTAAAAATCAGTCAAGTGTGACCAACTGAGTCTAACATAAACATCTAGCCATAAATCAAGGAATGGAGACTCTATGTGGAGTGCATGAGGCTGTTTAACTCAAAGTCTAGCTTGGATAATAATGGAAACATCATCCAGTCAATAGTATCAGTCATAAATGGTAATAGTTAGTCAAGTGTGTCTAATTGCATCTAACAGAACCATCTAGGTACAAATCAGGGAATGGAGACTCTAAGGGGGGCTGTTACACCTAAAATCTTACCATCATGAGACTCAGTGTAATCATTCCTAAAGTTTCCTTGACTAAGTTATTAACTTAGAAGAGATGCAAACCCATTCATGTTAGGTTTTGAGAGGTTGTCGCAGGTTTTCCTCAAACAACCTACGACATCATAGGTTGGCCTCTTGTAGCCTGCGACGATGTCAATTAATGGACAAAAATAGCTCACTCGAGCCCATTCTTGAAGCTAGCTGACATTGTTCAGGTACACAGGGTACTCCCAAAAGACCAAACACCTAGAGCAACAACTTCACACAAATAGATCACAGATCGATACACCGATGTTTTGACGTGGTTTAAACCCTTGTGAGGGAAACACTCCACGGCCCCGGCCAAATAGCTTCTACGAGACAATTCATTATGCAAAGAAAGAAAGTTACAAATGAGCTTCTCATAATCAATCAACTAAACAATGACCCTCCATGCTCTTTAAATAGATATCATGGACCAATCGGGTGTTAAGCCACAGATCAAGGTTAGGTATGATCTAAGAGAAGTTGAGCCGTCGGATCACTCTATGTTGGGAACATATCATGACCGTCGGATTAAATATTCACAAATGCATACTAATGCATACTAAAGAAACACATTTTCCCTAATGGATATATTACACAAGTTGATATTAACTAACTCCTAAGTGTCTAAATATCCTAACATCCCCCCTTAAGAACAACTTGGGATAGGATTGAAGGATTTACAAAATTGACATTATTAGGAGAAGGAAGGAGGCATTAGAGCCTATCCCCCCTTAATGACAAGTTCCTGAACTCCTAACATAGATTGAAGTTTAGAAAACTTCGCTTCTATAAGAGACTTGGTGAAGATGTCTGCAACTTGATCATCTGTATGGTAAAAGAGCACTTCAAGAACACGATCATGAACAATATTTCTGATGAAGTTCATATGTAGCTCAATGTGTTTGCTGCGTTGATGTAGAACAGGATCTTTGGCAAGCTTGATGGCAGTTTGATTGTCGCACCAATGTGGAGTAGGATGTTGCAGCTTGAATCCAAACTCTGAAAGGATCTGTCGAAGCCATAAAGCTTCCTGACTGGCATTAACTACTGCTTGATATTCTGCCTCTGCTAAAGAAAGAGCAAGAGCTTGTTGTTTCTTACAAGCCCAAGTGACAGGTCCAGATCCAAGACTAAAAACATAACCTGCAGTAGAATTTCGATCATCAGGATCGCCGGCCCAATCTGAATCAGTGAAACCAACCAACAAAGGTTTCCCCCTGTACTGTAATGAATCCCAAACTGAATTGTACCTCGAATATATCGAAGTATTCTTTTAGCTGCTTTCCAGTGACTTTCATGAGGTGTTTTCATATAACGGGAAACACGACCAACGGAAAAGGAAAGGTCAAGACGGGAATGAGTCAAGTATAAGAGACTACCAACAAGCTGACGATACAAGGTAGCATCTACTTCATGTGAAGTACAAGTGTCAGAAAGTTTGACTCCATAATGGAAGGGAGAAGGGGCTGGTGTGCAATCTTCCATGTGAAAGCGACGAAGAAGGTCACAAGCATACTTAGATTGAGAAAGAAAGATTCCTTCTTTGGTTTGCAGGACTTGGAGACCAAGAAAATAATGCAAATGTCCTAAGTATGACATTTCAAAAATTTTCTTAAGACTAGATTTCACATGGGTTATAAGCTTAGGGTCACTACCAGTAAGAATAAGGTCATCAACATATAGAACAAGTATGATGAGATGGTTTCTGAATTTCTTGGTATAGACATTGGGGTCAGATTGGCATCTAGAAAAACCAGTGTCAAGGAGAAAGCTATCCATTTTGGCATACCAAGCTCTAGGATCTTGCTTAAGGCCATATAAGGATTTCTTAAAGCGGAAGACAAGGCTAGAGTTATTCTGAACATATCCAGGAGGTTGTTCCATGTAAATTTCCTGCTGTAAATCACCATGTAAGAAGGCAGACTTAACATCCATTTGATGGACTTCCCAGTTATGTAAGGCTGCAAGGGAAAGAACAAGGCGGTTGGAGTTCATTTTTGCGATAGGAGTAAAGGTTTCATTGTAGTCAATCCCTTCAACTTGGGAAAAACCTTTGGCAACTAACCTTGCCTTAAGTCTTTCAACACTTCCATCTGATGCATACTTAGTTCTGTAGACCCATTTACATCTGATAAGTTTTCTTCCTTTTGGAAGAGGTACAAGATCCCAAGTATCGTTTGCCATTAAGGAACGATATTCTTCATCCATAGCTGCATCCCAATCTGGATTTCCTGAAGCTTCTGCAAAGGTTGTTGGATCATGATTCTCGAAAACTTGATCCAAAAGAGAAGAGGCTCGCTGAAACTGAGAACATGTTCTTGTCGCTTCACATGTTGAATGGACCCATCGAGGAAGCACTTGTGCTGGTGCAACTGTAGGAACATGAGCAGGCGGAGGTGGATTTTCATCCTCACTGTCATCATCAGAAACTGGAGTTGGAAACCTATCAAGGAAGTTGGAAGAAGAAGAAGAAGGCATAATCGCTGAATCAGGCTCACAGGCTAAATATGTCACAATCACCGAGTTAGGCTCGTAGGCCAAGAGATTTTCATCAAATTTAACATCTCTTCTAATGATTACATCATGAGAATGTGGTTGAAGAAGTCTATAACCTTTTACATCTTCAGAATATCCAACAAATATGCACTTTTCACTTTTAGGCTGCAATGCTTTCCGTTTTTCATCTGGAATGTGAGCCCATGCTTCACTACCAAACACACGGAAGTGACTTACATCAGGTTTAGTTTTACTCCATGCTTCTTCCGGTGTGATACCATGTAAAGCTTTAGTGGGGGTGCGATTAACTATGCAATTTGCACAATTAATGGCTTCAGCCCAAAATTGAAGACTTAGTCCCTTAGATTGGATCATACAATTAGCCATTTCTTTTAAAGTGCAGTTCTTCCTTTCAGCTACACCATTTTGTTGTGGTGTATATGGAACAGTGTGTTGTTGTTGGATTCCTTGTTCAGTGCAGAAAGTAGTGAACTTTTTGTTAACATATTCTCCTCCATTGTCAGATCTTAACTTAATAATTTGATGACCATATTGTTTTTCAACAAGGGCCTTGTAGGCCAAGAACATGTTAAATACTTCGCTCTTAAGTTTTAGGAAATAAACCCAAGTGCGTCTGGTGTAATCATCAATGAAAGTTAAGAAATATTTGAAACCAGAAAAGGAAGTAGATGGAAGAGGACCACACAAGTCGCTATGCAAAATCTCCAAGGGAACCGAGGCGTGCCAAGAGGCACGTTTGTCAAAACTGTCCCGATGATGTTTTCCGAGTACACAACCGGAACAAACACCATCCCTGCAAGATACCATCGGAAGACCTATCACCATATTGTCTTTACATAGTTGTTGCAATGAGTGATAATTTAAGTGACCAAATCACTCATGCCAAAGTTTGCTCAAATTATCACTACGAGCAACAAAAACTGAAGGAAAAGGTGATGACCCAAAGTTGTTAAATTTGTACAACCTGTTAATATCATCAACAATTCTGGTAGCTAGGACCTATTGAGGATCTTTAAAATCCTTGATTACAACTTGGTGAGGTGTAAACATCACAGTTTTACCTTCACCAGAATGAGTGATCTGATAGACTGATAACAAATTGCAGGAAATTCTTGGAACACATAGTACATCACTAAAATGACCATTATCTACTGGAACTGTTCCAACTCCTATAACACTTAGAGATCTATCATCACCAACAAATATTTGTTTGGTGTTACATTCATGCATAGTAAAAAAGATGGCTTGATCCTTAGCCATATGATAAGATGCTCCAGAATCAATGAGCCATTCATTTGAAGTAGAAGAAGAAGATGCATTATAATAATAACCAGAAGCACAAAGTGCATTCCCATGAGAGGTAAATTCTGAAGGTGAATCTAGGCTGATGTGGTGCTTCTTCATTGCTGCTTCCAAGGATGCCATCTTCTTAAAACACTTAGATTCATCATGATTATCTTTCCCACAATAATTGCAATGGCGCTTAGTCTTCTTTCCTTTTGGCTTCGATCCTTTGTCATTTTTTAAAGAAGGAGCTGACTGAGAGGGTTTGGGACCCTTGTTTGACTTATTATTGTGAAAATTTTGTTTCTTGGCAGGCTTGAACTTTTCTTTCTGTTGGGACACTAAGGCTTTCCCAGATGTATCTGCATTGTTGATTATTCCAAGATGGATGAGTTTATCTTGCTCTCTAATCAAGGAATCACAAAAGGATTCAAGACTAGGCTCTTGATAGCTAGCTGCATTCAAGGATTCTTTCATGGAGTAAAATGTAGATACAAAAACAGAATATGCAGGTCCAAGTTTTGAAAGAATATGATAAATGCATTGTTTGTCTTCTCTCTTAATCTTACATTCTGTACATAAGAGTTTAAGAGTTTTGTACTTAGATAAATAATCTTGAATGCATGAAAAATCACTTGGATTTAAAGAAATCAACTCATTTTCGAGTTGGTGACCTCGAATTTCATTGTGTTTACCAAACACAGATTCCAACATGTCCCAAGCAGCATCAAGTTCATAAATTCCAGATATGTGGAATCATAAATCAGTAGATACTGACATCCCAATCAATCCATGAGCTTCATCACATCTATTTGCCCATTTTATTTTCTTATCATCATCAATGGGTTCTATTTCTTTCCCTAAGGTAATTCTGAAAAGTACCCTACTTCGTAGTACGGCTGTCGTTACACCAAAACCCACAGGTTATTGGTAAAATCACCACCGCCATATTTCAAGGATCCACAAGAGGCGATTAGTCCCTTATCATGATACACCAGGGAGCACTGATTACTTTCAATTTCGTGCAACAATCTCCCCCTCAAGGTGAGCCGAGTTTGTATCGAACTCGTGACATCTAGCTTTGATACCATGTTCGGGTACATAGGGTACTCCCAAAAGACCGAACACCTAGAGCAACGACTTCACAGAAACAGATCACAGATCGATACACCGATGTTTTGATGTGGTTTAAACCCTTGTGAGGGAAACACTCCAAGGCCCCGACCAAATAGATTTTATGGGACAATTTATTATGCAAAGAAAGAAAGTTACAAATGAGCTTCTCATAATCGATCAACTAAACAATGACCCTCCATGCTCTTTAAATAGATATCATGGACCAATCGGGTTTTAAGCCATAGATCAAGGTTAGGTATGATCTAAGAGAAGTTGAGCCGTTGGATCACTCTATGTCAGGAACATATCGTGACCGTCGGATTAAGTATTTACAAATGCATACTAAAGAAACACACTTTCCCTAATGGATATATTACACAAGTTGATCTTAACTAACTCCTAAGTGTCTAAATATCCTAACAGACATGGATCCCTTTCCATGACCTTTTGGGAGAGCTAGCACTTGGTTCCTAACCTCTTGGAAGGATCCCCTATCTCTCTCCTACCATATCTTAACCAACCCTATCCACTTAATCCTATATAAGCGAAGCTCACTCCCATTCCAAAGGGAGAAAGTCTATAGTGTCTACATGCTGGTGAAATTATCCTAGAGAGATCCCTACTCATCTATTGAGAGACTAACACTTTCTTGGGAGGCTTTGGAATTGGTTGGATCGGATGAGGATTGCTACGTCAAGTCGATGGTTGTAATGTTTCTATCCTATGTACTTCCCTTTCAATACAGTAATATAATTGCTTTCCACCAAAATCTCATTGTGTTAATGATATCTTGCATAGTTCACCTGCTTGACTGCTTACTTAGATCTATTATTGTATAGATGCGTTTTACTTGTTTTGTTGTCTTGTTGTCTTGACAGGTTTTGCAGCTTAGATTTGAAGATCGTCAAGCTTGGAGAAAAATAAAAGGAGAAGAGAATAAGCGATCCATAAGGTAAACGTATCTAGTTCCTTAATCCTTAATCAGATCTAGGAGAGTGATTTATATTCTGTCCTATTTTTTCTAGACTCATGTTGAGATAGGGAGATCATGCCTCGAGTCCACTCTTGGTAGATTGTCCGTCAAACAAATCTGGTGACCATACTAGGGAAAATGTTGTTTGTAGTTGTCAATTTGAATACCATTTTTAGTTGATTACTTTTGCAAACCATCCATAATCTTGTTTGCCTTTCAAGCCTTGTTTCACCATCAGATCTTCGCTTTGAAGATGTTAACACCCAAAAAGTGCTCACTACCTCATCTACCCCATTACATGACTCATTTGTCCATATTTCCTACCATATTTGCCTCCAGAACCCCAAAAAACCATTAAAAAGCCTCCAAAAGGCCAAAAAACCATTCAAAAAGCCTCCAAAAGGCCCAAAACCCCATTTTTTCCCCCAAAATAAGTTAAATTCCTCCAAAAATAACAAAAACCCTCTAAAAAGGGAATAAAAAATACAAAAAAGAGGAAAAAGAGGGAAAAAAGGAAGCAAAAACGCTATACAGCTGACCTAAACCATATGGTGCCCAAAACCATGGGTCAGCACTCCACCACTAAAAAACCTATAAATAGGTGATGGAGGCTCCCCATTTCATATCCACAATCATCCCTATCCTCATGCTGCTAAAAATTCTCTTGAAACCCTAGCTCTCCATTTGGAGCTAATTCTTGAGAACCCTTTTGGCCCACACCCAAAACATCTTTGGAAGAAGGAGAAGGAACAACACTAGAGCTTGGAAGCAACCCTCTTGGACTGCTGCAAGGGCTTCATCAACCTCTACACCTGAGGTAATTTTTAATACAAAAAGAGAGATCTTTACCATATCTTCGCCTGCAGCTTTCAACCATTTTCCTCTGATCTGCTTTTGGCTTTGAGCCATTTTCCTGTGATCCGCCTGCGGCTTTGAGCCATTTTCCTGCAGTCCGCCCACGGTTGTCGACCTATTTCTTGCGATCCGACCGCGCAGTTTTGCCGCAGACCCACGATCTATTTTCTGCATTTTCCCCCTATTTGAACCCAGAACTTTGTTGCAATATTTTATGCACCTACACAGCCACCTATCCTACCTGCAGCCATACTTACCTATAGCATTTTCCTACAGTATTATTTTTGTTCCATTTACAAATTTTTTTAAATTTCAGCATTTTAATTGAAAAGAGAAAATTTTGCATTTCAAAGTTTAATTTTTGCATTGTTATTAATAGTTAGAAAGTTGCCCACCCCGTGGCACTTTTGTTTGGGTTCATTGTCTCACACGCACACACTCTGTCACCTAATTCAAGTGAGCCCTAAAATACTGCTTAACACAACCAACATTCTAACCCCACTTGGGGAACACAAAAGAATATTGTAGTTAGGTAGGGTCCGGGGGATAGGCATCCAAATAACACCCCTCGATCGCTTACACTTGAGACATAGTTGTTGTCTATTAGGGAACCAAAACCCCCTAGTATTTTTTGACACGGTTTAAAACCAATTTATCAGGAAGGCCTCTCCCCTAGGAGGGTTGAAGTAGCCAGACTGGTTCCAAAAGCCTGAGTGGAATACCGCAATCCATTCAGTAACCGAAGGATACCTTTCGTAGTTCTCAGTGTACTACCCGTATGGGAGTACAGTGACGATAGAACCAAACTGCAGATTCACCCAACCGAATGTGTCATGAACGGGGTATCTTAGTTGCTTTTCTTCTAGGATTGACTACTTGGTGTCCCTCCCGGTAGGGGGATATCTTTAGCCACTTGGCTCTACTATCCATATTGTCTGACTTGGATTTCATCACCTCGAAGAGGTTATGTCTGGTTGAGTCAGAATACTATTTAGCTAGGTGTTTGCATGCTCCCTTACCTCCCTTTGGTCTAGCGAGTCCACTATTTTTTATTTTTTAGGAAACCTGCTGCTTGTTGGTATTCTAACCATTTTTGTTGACGCTCCACTTATTGTAGCATAGCTGTTACAGTGAGTGTTTTGAGCTGGTTGTAGGCCTGAGTGCCATATTTTTTGTGCTCTCCTTCTGCACACTCGACTGCATTAGGGTTTTTGAGCTGTTTTCCACTCGACACAACCCCCAGAGACTTGACACCATCTGTCACCATTGAGTCCCCAAGACATTCTTTGTGCCTCCGGGGCCATCTCCCATAGCACAGCTCACTTGACACCACCCGTCATAGACGTAGAGCTTCATCACTCGACTCCACTCGTCATAGACGTAGAGCTCCGTCCCCCGGCACTGACGCCCTTTATCTTACCTCTGATTCTGAGGCAGAGTCTGAGAAACCCACTTACACTGCACCAACCAGCCCCATGGCTGGCATGACTTCGAACCCTTTCTTTGTAGGGACCATTGGTGGAACATCCACCACCACCCCATCTACCACACCTACTTTGGGTATACCCTCGATGGGGGACACATCCACCATTCCAGTCACTGTACCTATTCCAGTGACTACCATACCCATCCCAACTCCACCAGTGGCTCACACTACCCTTGGCGGTGTAGGACCATCCCATACCACCTTCGTTGCTCCACCTGGGGGCAACGTCCCCAACCCGAACCCAGTTCCTCCACTTGGGGGCATTGGCCCCAATGTGGTCCCAACCACCAGTATGTTACATCCTTCTACTAGTTTGCCACTCATGGCTAGTCTCAACCTTCCTGACCTGGCCAGACTGAGTAACGAACCCATCAGAAACGACCCTGCATGGCCTCACATGCCCACCAAGCTCCCATCAGACATCCCGAAGTTTCAGGGAAAGGCAGCTGAAGACTCCCAGAACCATATTATGTCCTTCCATCTATGGTGTTCCTCCAAATCCATAGTAGACAACTCCGTCCGACTCCGTCTGTTACAACGAACCCTCATTAGCTCTACAGCTAAGTGGTACATTGAGCAACCCCATGGGACCCATGCCACCTTTACTTCCCTTGCCTCGACCTTCCTGCAGTTCTTTCAGTTACCTGTCCGCTATGACGTGGGAGTTGAGATCCTACTATCTTGCAGACAGAACACGGCCACCTACATCACTAACCACATTTATGAGTGGCGTCGATGCCGTAGCCTCTGCAAAATCAAGTTAGATGACCGTATCTTCTTAGATTGGTTTCTAAAATATCTCCTTCTTGTCATTGCCAAGGATGTGGCATCCAAGCGACCCTAGTCCAAAGAAGAGGCCATCCTCAAAGCCCAGCAATTTGACCTTATTTACGCCCCGTCTAGTTACCTATATTCCATCATCCCTGACGCCCCCCACGGTGATTTGTCTTGGCACGATGCGGTGGGGGCATCCCATGCTGCATATGGTATCATTGGCCGTATAGCCTCACATAACCATCCCTTTTCCATAGCACGTCCTAGCCCTGGCCCTGACCTTTCGCAGGCTACATCCCAGTCCAGAGCAACCAATTCGTATGTTCTCATGGCACATCATCACCATTCCCATGGACCCTCATGTCCACCTCAGTGCTTTGGTCATGCATCCCGTGCTTACGCCCCCCCTGATCGCACCTCAGCATATTACCACCCGCAGGCCACTCCAGCTCCTGTATCCTCTCAAGCCCCACCTTCTTATTACCTGCCACAGGCAGCCCCTGTGGCAAACCCGCAACCCATCGCATAAGCATATCAGCAACCCCCACAAGGTTCAGCACCTGCGTTGTCTCCACCTACTTATTATCCATCGCAGCATGCTTCCACACATGCACAACCCCAGAACCCACCTGCCACCCAAGGGCAAGTGTATGCGCAACAGAATCCGCAACCCAACCAAAATAACCAACGCCAACAAGGCTAGCAAAACTGCGGCAAAGGCCGTAACTGTGGGAAAAACCCCCCTCCAGACCAAGGCAGTCAACCTCCCAATCCTCCAAACAACAATAACGTGGCACCTGCCAACCAGAACCCCGATTGGCTGCCCAAACAAGCCAAAAATCCTAATTTGCGAACTAACCATCCTTGTTCTATTTGCGGGGTCTATGGCCACTACACACATGCTTGCCCACATTTGGAGCGAGCTCGGCAACTCTGGACTGATGATGCCCACCACCAAGGGCATGCGACTCCTCAGGCGCCGCCCAACCCCCCACCACCTCAGAATCAACCCTTGGTGCTACAAAACCCGTTACCAACCCAAGGCATAGTGAACACTTAGCCGTTGGATCCCCCTCAAGGAAACACGCCTCCACAACAACAAATCACTTATGCCGCTCTTGATCAACCCATGATAGACTCAGGTACCCATCACTTGTTAATGATGTCATCCGTCGATGTCAACCTTCAAACCCGTCGGAACCAATATGGCTCCACCCCTGAAGCCTCTCCTGCCGACAAAAATACCAATGCTCATCCCACTGATCAGTCATTACGCATACCTCCGGCTCCAATATATGGCACCTCCAAAGCCCCTCGCTTCCTACTTCGCCGCATCAAAAACAACCCCAATGCTCGCACTACGTCTAATTACAACATTGTAGGTGACTTAGCCCAGTCCCCCATAGCCATGTCTGCGTTAGAGGTCTTAAAAAACTTCCCTACACAGCGCAAGACTTTGCTTTCAACCTTTGGTGCTATTGACCCAAATGATTCACTAATGATGGCCTTCGATTTGGACCAATCCGAACCACGCCTGCCTTCCACATTAGCGTTCCAAGTTTTTGTATCCATTCGGAATATTGTCATCCATCGGTGCATCATCGATGAAGGTGCCTCTACATGAGTTCTGTCCACATTTGTTTGGCAGAAGTTGGGATCCCCTACACTCCAGCAGTCCACCACTGCATTGCGAGCCTATGACGGCCATTTGGCTCAACCCCAAGGTCGCTTAGCTAATGTCCCCATCCAGTTGGCTGGTAAAATAGTGCTTATTGACATAGAGGTCATCAATGCCCAACTTGATTATAACCTCTTACTTGGCCGTAGTTACATGTATGCCATGTGGGCAGTTGCCTCATCTGTTTTTCGTACCATGATGTTCCCCCATGACGGACGCGTGGTTAAAGTTGACCAACTCACCTATTACAATCCCAATGCTCCCGCTGCACCTGAAAATGTTCTCCCCATGGTCGAAAAAACCTGCTTGTGGTGAAACTACCTCATTGGTTTCCTCAGTGGGACCCAGAGTCTACTTAGATACGGCCATGACCTCAACATTCTAGGCCATTCCACCCCCATCACCCACGACCGAAGTATCTGACTTATGTACCCTTTCCCACAATACACCAACACCCAACCATCAACCACCCTTGCTATCCCAACCACCATTGGTACCTAGTCATGTTGGTGTTACACCCATCCATACAATCCCCTTCCTATTTCCGCCTTCGGGAGTAGTAAGCGCCCCGGTTATGGCTACCCTTAGCCTCCCCGGTTTAACCGTAGGATTACCCGTATGGTACATTACGCCTCCCGTTACCCCTCCGACACCAAATGTCATCCTACAACCGGTGAAACCCATCACCACTACTAGTCAACCACCTCCCGGTGTCACTACCCCTTCATCATCCACTAATCTACCCCCTGTTATCAAGCACACTGGGGGCAGATGCCCACAACCATACACTGCTTTACCCTCGCCTAAACCAGTTAAGAATACCCCCGTGTTTCGTGCTCCTCCCAAATGCTCGTTGTGTGACGAGTTAGGCCATGCTACTCATCAATGTACATAATTACCCGCATTACAGGAATACATGCAAATGCTTGATGACGACCCCAACATCCCAGTTGTTCAACTCGACCCAACCCCTAAGCCTCGTGATAAATCACTGCATACCAACCACCCTTGTGCAATATGTTGTATTTACGGCCATTACTCACATCACTGTCCAGATCTCCCATATTACATAGCAACTCTCTATGAGATGAATAACTTGGACCTCAAGATGGCTTCCCCTACCATTGAAGATATCCACCCCCTAGCATCCCTGCAAACCGGAGAGATTAATACCATTTATATGATCTCTTCTACTAGCACTCCCTTGTCAACTGATTTGACAACCCAAAGTTTCCACAATGATGAGGAGATCCTCGAAGCTCTTACTGCACCTGATTACACTTGGGAGGATATGCACCATCGTTCCTATTTCCTTCCGGAAGAGTCCTCCTCCACCACAGCCACCCAATTTTCGGTTGAGTCCAAATATTTCCTCCCCACAAAAGTCGACTGGTTTAAGGATCCCATTCCCACTCCCGACGCCTTCGAGGAAGGTAACCTGGCCAATATCTCACCCACAAACAACATTGATATCTCTGCCCCAGCTAGTGCTCCTGAAATCATTACGTTAGGAGCCTCCTGCACTGAGTATGAGATCGGAGAGTACAAAAAACGTTTCCAAGAATTCCGCGATGTCTTTTCCTGGACCTATACCGAAATGCCTGGTCTTGACCCTTCTATTATAGAGCACCACATTGACACCTCTGAGTTAGGGGGCATAATAGATTACCTCGACCCTGGGATAGGGGGCATGATCAACCATTTTGAAACTTACCCGTCACATCTATCTCCGCATGTCCATAAGCCCATCGTTCAAACCAACACATATGTGATCCACAATCACAAACCCTATGCACATAGCATGGGGGCAGGTCATTAACTCTGCTCACTTTTTCACATGCGTGATCTCAACCATTTTTGAGGTCACATGTCACTTGTATATATGATTTGATTCGATACCCCTTGTATTTTGCCCACGCGGGTCATCATTTCTCCCCACCACTGCATCCTTGGCTTGGTGGACTCAACTTTATTTACAGTCATTTTTAACCTAGTTATTTCCTTTGACCATTCCGGAGTCCTTATGACCTCCGTTTTTCGCACCATTTGCACCGCCGGATTCATATTTTCGTGCCTGTGATGATGCTTGAGATCATTTCTCGCTCTCACCAAAAAATTTTGGAATTTTTTCCATACACGTCGCTATCTCGGTTTATGTGCCACATCGTTCGTAGCCCATTTTTGATATACTTTATATCATCGGATTCATTTTTTCGATCCCGTGATGATGCTTGAGATCATTTCTCGCTCTCACCCCCATGTTTTTCAGGTATTTTTTCCCAAAATGCCCCTCATTGCCTCGATTTGCGTGCCACATCGATCGTTCTTCATTTTTGACCCTTTTTAAATAACATCGGATTCATTTTTTCGAGCCTGTGATGATGCTGGAGATCATTTCTCGCTCTCACCCCGAAATATTTCAGGTATTTTTCCCAAAACACCCCCTGTTTCCTCAGTTTGCATGCCACCTCGACCGTTCTCTATTTTTTACCCTTTTTAAAGCGTCGGATTCAGTTTTCCGAGCTTGTGATGATGGTTGAGATCATCTCTCGCTCTCACTAGGTACAATTTCAACATTATGTCCCTACACCTTGCTACCTCGATTTGCGCACTACATCGGCCACCATCGGATTGTTACACATTTTTACATGAGCCAGTCACTCCATTCATACTGCAATTATTTCGTTATTTTGCCACCATTCATCATCCCGCAAGGAGGCCCACCAGTGTTCACCCCCACCCTTGTTCTTGGTTCTCATCGATGATTCCTTGATTGAGCACTTCCTCCTTGCCTGGCCATTCCTTTTGTTCGGTATAATTTTATCCCTTTTTTGGGCTGGACAAGTCCTTTACGAAAAAGGCACTTTGGGAGTTTCTGTTAAGCTCTTTTATGACTCATGAAACAATGAAAAGATCGCCGTGCAATCTTGCTTCCTTTCATGCTCGTTAAAGTACCTGAAAGGGCGTCTATCTGGTATAAGTTTAACCCTTTTCCGGACCTAGTAGACTAATTACGAAAAAGGAATACTCTAGCCACATCGGCTAGAAGAGTTCTTCATTGCATCCTTTTATGCTTCTTCGGGCCTTGGAGACTAACACATGAAAAAACACCCCCCTGGAGTCTTCTTATTGCTTTCAGACTCTCTAAAATTGAAAGCAACCACGAGCACGCACCATCCTGGGCTCGTACAAATCCACATGACGGTACCATTCCATTATTTCAAAGTCTTCTTATCACTTTCAGACTCCTTAAAATTGAAATCAATCACGAGCATGAACTGTCCTAGGCTTGCATAAATCCACACGACAGTACCTTTTTGAACACACTTCTTCTAGTTCCTTAATCCATGAAGAAGTCCCCCTAGTGCCTCTCAGCACCATGATCGATCATCTCAGTAGTGCCCCCAATAAGGTCGCCTTTGTTCAGAGTATTCTGCAGTCTCCTGCCATCTTACACCAACTTGAGTATCACTCATACCAGTCACTATCCTTGATCCATTATAGCTATGATCCCTTTCCCACCAGTCAGTTTCATATGCTGCCCGATCATCCCCGCCATCATACTCTAAACAAAGGAAGTTTGAGTCCACCCACTCTACTCGCCCAGTTATCCCCCCTAGTATGTCATTCCTACCATTAGTACTCTCACACTTCGGTTCTCCACCTCGTGCTCCTATCAAGGAAACATCATTGCCTTGCTAGTTGCAGGTCTCCATCTGTCGACGCCAACCCATCTATTCCAGAGGATAGATCCAGAGGTCCGTGCGCCTTAGACTCATCACCATCTATGGTGAGTTCCTATGGACCATTTTGAGAGGAGTCATCAGTGCCTTTCCGAGTGGTTGTTTCTCACATGCTCGACTTCAACACCTTGATCGCATCTTTGAGAATCGCGCAGGGTATATATCCCTTCAGTTATTGGTCGAAGACCCCAGATTTCCCCCGACTCTAGCACATTGGTGAGTCACTTCGAAACACCCAGTTATATGTTCCTGTGGATGTCCGGGTTGTGTTGGCGCTTGTACTCGGAAGCCATCCAGTTATATGCTTCCTTGAGTACCCAGTTTAGTTCGAGTTCAGTGTACCATTGAGGGTATGAACCCCCATCACTATGATCAAGCAGTTCATCAGTTCCTCTGGTACCACACTAAGCATCACTATTGATAATCCAGTGTATCAGTTCTTCAGCTCAGACGTGGTCATCCCAGCAGTATGTCCCAGATTCTGTGTCCCCTCTGGACCCTTATGATGTACACAGTGGTTCTCCATGTATCCTTCAAGACCCCATTTTTGGGCCTCATTGTTATGTTTTATATATATCTTGATACAAGCATGGGTATGCCCGCCTCGTCCATATATTGAGATTCTTCCTTATTCATTATTTGAGGCCATGTAGATTTCAGGTCCCCATTTTTTGGACCCCCTTGGTATTGTTCTATATCTTGATACGAGCATGGGAATGCCCGCCTCATCCATATGTTGAGATTATTCCTCATTCACTATTGAGGTCATGTACTTTCAGCTTTTGCAGTTGGTTCGGAATCATTTTTCCGGGCTCTAGTTCGTTTCTTCTCCTCTCCACATCCCAGGAAAACCATAAAAGACCTATGATGTCTATCGGCCATACGATGAGCTCCTGCCCTGACACATCAGGGGGCAATGTGTTAACACCCAAAAAGTGCTCACTACCTCATCTTCCCATTACATGACTCATTTGTCCATATTTCCTACCATATTTGCCTCCAGAACCCCAAAGAACCATTAAAAAGCCTCCAAAAGGCCAAAAAACCATTAAAAAAGCCTCCAAAAGGCCAAAACCCCCCCTTTTTCTCCCAAAATAAGTTAAATTCCTCCAAAAATAGCAAAAACCCTCTAAAAAGGGAATAAAAAATACAAAAAAGAGAAAAAAGAGGGAAAAAAGGAAGCAAAAACCCTATACAGCTAACCTAAACCATATGGTGCCCAAAACCATGGGTCAACACTCCACCACTAAAAACCCTATAAATAGGTGATGGAGGCTCTCCATTTCATATCCACAATCATCCCTATCCTCATGCTGCTAAAAATTCTCTTGAAACCCTAGCTCTCCATTTGGAGCTAATTCTTGAGAACCCTTTTGGCTCACACCCAAAACATCTTTGGAAGAAGGAGAATGAACAACACTGGAGCTTGGAAGCAACCCTCTTGGACTGCTGCAAGGGCTTCATCAACCTCTACACCTGAGGTAATTTTTAATACAAAAAGAGAGATCTTTACCATATTTTCATGTTTTGTTATTTATGTTAATGCTCATGCTAGGTTAAATTTTATATTGTTTTATTGCTTTAATTTACTGATTATTGAACTGCTACTAAGGAGGCCCTTCTCCTTAGTAGGTGCTCATTTGCACAAGCTAAGGTGAAAACCCTAGCTACATAAGAGTATGTAGTCCTCCTATGAGTTTGTACTCACCATTTTTAAACCATTTCATTGCTCATTGTTTGGAGAATTTGTTCATTTTTGAACTTGGATCTCGCCTGTCGCACCTGGTTAGTGGACTGCGAAACTATGTCTTTTTTTATCTTTGTTCTCTGTCTATTGGCCTATCGTTGCAACCCTTTCATTGGTCTACTGCGACACCGTCGCACTTCCCGCATTGGTAAACTGTGACATCGCTCTGTGTACAAACACAGACTGCGGCATTCTATTGAAATTGGCATACAGGCATCCTTTCTCCATTTTCATTTAAGTTTTGGTTTGATGTATAAACTCCCTATGTGCTGCAAGATCTAGTCATAGACTCCATTTTTTATTTGCGTGTTGAATTGTTTGGTTTCATTTGGAGTTGTTTTGGGTTCCATTTTGGACAAGTCCAAGATTTGGTAGTGGTGGACACTTTTTTCTCCCCCACCTGCATTCCCTCCTCTCCTTGTCGGATCTAGCCATTGTATTGGATCGGTTTCCAGACCTCATCTGCATACATTTTTTAGCTTTTCTTGCTTTAGTGTTTCTTGCTACTGATTGGTTTTGAGTGTTTGTGTGTATAGTTTCAGTTCATTGAGTGCTTGTCATTTTCTTGAGATTTTTTGAGTCATTGGAGTGCTACAAGTAATATTCTCATTTCAATATTTGTGTTTAAAATCATCGTTGTTATCAAACTGTTATCTTTGATACATCCATTGAAAAATCAAAAGTACTTTATTTCCATCATTTTTCAAGCTCATTTGAAGAATTGTACATGCATTGGAATGTCTCATTTGTAGATCTTTTGGAAAAGTTGAAAGAGAATTAAATTATTTGTGTTTTTCACGAATTATGAACTACTCATTTTCTTGAAAAATTCGAATAGATATCAAGTTTTGCAAAATTAATTACATGCATATTTTGGTTCTTATGCTTTTAGTCCATTATAGTGAAAGTGGAAAGCTTGCATACTCTACTTAGAAACTCTCTCTTTTCATCACTTAGCATCATTTTTTGTTTTGAAAAGATAAAAGAAAAAGAAAAAACATGCTTTGATTTGTCTTAGTAGTGTTGTGTTAGCTTTTGTGTTTTGCTTGAAAAGGAAAAGAATATTTCAGTCATTTTTTGGTAGATTTTGGATTGTTTTGCATTGTGTTGCTTTGGTAAAATCATTGGAAAGAAATTTCTCCCTCCCGTACATAGAGTTCATCAAAAGAAAAGAATGTTTCTTGTATGTAGTTAGGGCTTGCATTATTTTTACATTTATGTACTCACCTCATGCATTCACCTAACCATCCAGATAAAATTAATGGTAGAACTAGGGTAAAATTTTTAGTAACTTGTGTGTAAGTTAGAGACGTGTTCCAGCGTCGTTAAGCGTGGCAGCTGTCATTATTTTCTAGCACTGTATTATGGGGGTATTGTAGTCTTCCACGTACTTATCGGTATATCAAAACTCTTTCATGTACCAACCAGGTATATCGAAGCTCTTTCATGTACCCACCAAGTACTTCAAGTACTTGGCGTATATTGAAAGGTATTTCATGTACTTGGCATATATAGAAAGGTGTTTCACGTACTTCATAGTATATAGGAAGGTCTCGTGCCGTACGGTTTTGCATTAGACAACACCACTACAGATTTGAGCTCCTACGTACCTCGCGTATATTGGGAGACACCCTTAGGATTCCTGAGGCCAACTAAGTTAACCTTTTGGACGTCTTGGCAGAGCAATACACCGAGAACAACACTCGAGTTGATTACTACGCACGTACTGTCTAGGTAGTCGGGTATTCAGGAAAGGGTACGGTCCCAATCCTCCTTGTTGCATTTTACTATTGGACCCTACGGTATATAGCGATTTGTGAAGCCTTGACAATCCTGTGAGGTTCCAGACCTTTGAATCCACTCTTATCACATAAGTTTGCTTGTGGCCTTAGTTTGTGTAGGGTTTTGTCTGGTCTTATTTTCTTATGTTTAGCTTGCCTTAGGAGAAACTTTTGCTTCAGTCACTCTGGCTGAATTTCCTTGGAGAAGGTCTCGTAGGATTCCAAACTTACCACTCGAATATCCCCTTAACCAGGAGGTAATTTCGAGGGTAAGAATGGACTCACAAGCCATGGTCGTGTCACCTGAAGTGGAAAACCCTACTTTGAATGTTGGAGCGCATATGTTTCCTCTAGATTCACCTGCCTCTCATCCCCCATAGGGTGAAGAAGCATGAACTTCTACTTCACAAGACCCACCTCCCATTCTACAGGGAGAGCCTAGATCGTTGGAATGGATAAATTCAGCCCAGGACGGCTCTTCAGCAGCTGCTGGTCCTTCAACAGCTTATTGGACATCTTGTTTAGGCCACCCAGTGGCAAATTTTGTCGTTGCATCCCCACCTAGTTGGGCTACTCCCACTGATCGCATGGGACCTTATCGTGAACAATTGGCTAGGCTACGAGCTATGGCCACACAATTTACAAACCGGAACTTTGCACGTAGGGCTGAAGACCCAAATTTACCTCCTTATCAACCACTCCCAAGTCATTTTTTGTCTTATGATTCACCGGAATCGTCCACACAACACATGACCACTTCTGAGGCTGGTCAACCATCAACCCCTACGCATCCATCTCCTAGACAGGAGACCAGTCTTATACCTCAGACGACCGAACCTGTTGAAGGACAACAGTCCAATACACCTGTGACTACCACGGTTACGTCACCTGCTCCTCCCCCACCCCAAACTTCGAGGGGAGGATACTTTTGACCTCCTACCTTCTTTACAGGTAACGATAATCCTATCATGGATAATCAACAACTAGTGTTGGGTCAACCTTTACTTAGTGGTCAGCCAGTTGTTGTTGGGGGGCAACCCCTGTCTCTTAACCATAATACTGCAGCGGGAGTTCCCATCGGTACTTCCATTGGAAATCCCTTACCTCCCGGACCTTCCACTACGGGACTATCCCATGTTGGGGGACCGTCCAACGTAATTGAGTCATGCGTATTCAAGTCATCTTAACCCTATGCCGGGTCAGCTTAATTCCGGAAACGCAATCTACAGGGTACCCTACCCCGAAAACCCTTACACTCTATGGGGACAACAAAATGTTTTACAACATGGACCCCCGCTTACAGTCCCTCAAGTCCCTCCACCCCCATTTCGTCCACCCCCACCTCCCATCAGAGGTGGTGGACCCCACATAAATCTAGAGGAGGAGGACCTCTACCTTCTGGCGGAGGACCACCTCATTCCGGTCATCATGGTCCACCCCCCCTTGTGGTGCTGGTGGAGGACCACCTCATTCCGGTCATCATGGTCCACCCCCCCTTGTGGTGCTGGTGGAGGACCATCCCACCTTGGAGGTTGTAACATCCCGAATTTTCATAAAAATTTAAAAATTTTGAAAACGACATTAAATGCAAAATTTATAGATGTGGAAATACTAGTTTGAATTATGACAGCTTTAATTAAAATGTCGTTAGTACTAAACATAATTTAATTTCTGTTTTAGCTGTAATGTGATAATGACAACTTTAACACATAATTGACGAACATGATTATGGTAATAAATGAACTAACAAGTCATAAATGTGATGCGATACTTATTCTTTGAAAATATACTGACAGTTTGATTTTTGATGAACAAGGGTGTCCTACGAGGTACCCTAGAGTTTACTTAGCTACAACGCTAATGCATTTGAATGTCCTGTGTGCAGACGACTGGTAAGAAATTCAATAACTGCATAGTTTAAAAGTACGTGTGTAATTCAATTCAACGTCAAATAAAAATGTTATGAGTTTCTTTTGCGAAAACAAGTATCTTCAGGTATGAAATGTCTAGTGCTGCTTACTGGTTTTTCAATGTTGTTTTACAAATCATAAATGTTGGAAACAATGACGTGTAGAAGGTATACATTTTATTTAAGTTTGTTGTCGTAAGCCCATGACGTTGTTATAGTTTGGCTTGGGTCATCATCTAAAGATAATTAATACTTGTATAGTATTAATGTCATAATTGTATTGTTAACCATCAAATGCATTTCATTAAGAGTTAGGGTGTGAGGTACATGGCAATGGCATGTCTTTTTATGCTAGTTACTATTCATTCATAAGAATACATTGTTATGTAATTCAAAAGTTACAATGTCTACCTTTGAACTATATAGAAATGCATTAACTTTATAGTGAAATGGTTTCAATATGCAATCATATGAATTCAATATGCATATAAATGATTACAATGAAATTCTATCTATTTCTAAACTATAGTAATGTTTTAAAAATCAAATATGTGATATATAATCGAACCTTAAAAAAAAACTAAGATTATAACCCAGGAATGAACTATGCGATACGATCTAGCTTTTTGTGCTAAGTGTTAGTAGCAAGGTAGTGGTATCCACCATGATCTCGGTATTGAAGTGTTGAGTTGATGGTTAATAAATGTGTTGTTAGTAGGTTTTCAAAGTCCCAATCAGTATTAAATGTTCTAACCCATCTCCATAGTGGAATGCATGACTGTCAATCCACCTCATTCATTCACGTGAACCTTGATCAAAGGCCTGGCTAAGAGTTCTAGCTGGAAAGACTATTGTAACGTATTTTCCTTACATTGCACACAGTAATGTTTACATGGCAGGCAGTGTTGGCATTGATATGGGTGATGTAATTAATGAGTTATAAATGCACTGCTACTCGGCTTTTGAAGGAACAATGTTGGCACCTTAATGCCTGTTGATCTCGACGAATCTTGATCGTTGATCTTACAACCCTAACCCTCGCTGTATGTAACATTTTTCAAGCTCTATGGTCTTCATTGTTACACTGGGGTATGGCCAATAGGCTGCCCAAAAGTAGGGTTAGTGTAATTGAATCTCAGGGGTTTCGATCCTGTGACCTATGAGAGGTGGTTTCTTAATAGTTATAGGCATTAAGCCTTCTGCACTTAACCCATGATGCTAAAAGTTGACAGGCTTCTTCCTCCAGTGTAGTGTAAGTAGTTCGGGTTGGGTTTGATTCTCATAAGAAAGAGATTGGTCTGCTGTGTCAAAATAGGGTTGCTATCAGTCGCCACTTGCTTCATGGTTTTACTGGTGTAGTTGTTCAATAATTCGAAGCGTTAAACAATTTAAAGGTAAGAGTTTTGAAACGATATCATGATATTGTAATAATTGGTTTGATATATAAAAAAAACTTGTTTTAACCCTGCTATGCATGTATGGCAGGTTCCTGATCGAAAGGAGGTTGAGGGTTGAAAAAGAGAAACTGGAAAATGCTACGGTTTTACTGGTAAGCTCCGGTGGTTGACAAGAAACCTCGTAGGTGCCCTGGGATGGTGTTTATTGTATGCCGAAGTTGGAAACAGTTCAATGATGGCCGATTGCGTAGTTTATGGTTTGACTTGCTTTGATGTTGAAATGTATGAGGTTTATCCTCCGTTCTTTTAACACTTGGCTTAGTAGATTCTTGATGTAGCACTGTAACCGAATTTGAGTTGGTCTAAACACCTTTGGTTGTTGAGGGCAAGGAATCCATGTGTTTTGGAAGTTTTTAAATGAATAAATAAAAGCGTCACTGTTATGTTTTTCACTATGCTCTTGATGCAACTCTTTAATGGAGACGTTTCTTGTTTTCATTGTTTCTGAGTTAGGTTAAGCTGTAGGTAATGATAACATTTTACACCAAGTTTTTGGGTTTCCAGGGCTTCAAACCATGCATTGTAAACTGTTTAAATTTTACAATGGCACTTCGCCATGATACATCGCGCAAAACTTCGTTTTTGAAATAAAAGTAATCTGGCTTGGAAATAAACATGGTTTTTGGTTGATGCAAATGCTGTGATGATTGTGTACTCGACACTTTTGTTTACTATATTGCAGTAGTTTGGTATAAATGTAACCTAAGTTCGGAAAATTGGGAGTTATAATACTCATCAATGCTGAGGGTTTTTGGACTTGTTTAAAAATGTTTAAACTTGGAGATAAACCCTGTGCGATGCTGTAATCTTTTTGTTTTTGAGAAAATTAGTTTCCCTTCTTGGAGTTGGGACTTGTATTGGTTTAAACTTTGAGCCACGGTCTGTTGGTTTATGTATGAGAAGTGAGATATAGAGCCGAGGCTCATCTACTGTGGATACCATGTTTTTCTTCTCGTTTATGAATAGAAAGGAACAGGTCCATACCCTAGTTCGAGTCTTGTTTTGACTATAAAAGATATTTTAAATGAAAATTTCTAGAAAAGAACTATCGAGCCGGAACTGGGTTTTAAATCTAAGATTTTTGTAGATTGTTGTGGTTTATTTATGCAAAAATGATTGATTAATGGAAAAGAAATTCTATCTAGGGTTGATACGAAACTCAGTTTTGAAATCAACACTTACAATTTAGAATAGCTATATAAATAGAATGAATGATGGCAAAAATAACGTTTATAATGTTTTCATTATCTGATTGAACTAAATAATCAAATGCAATGGTTATAGTAGGAAATGAAAACAATGTGTGTATGTGAAATGTGAAAACTATGTAATGACTTTTATTTGTAGCCTTGATATAATGAACACGTTTATTTATTTGCAGCAATATTATTTATATTGCAGACATGATATGATGTATGGAAATTTGAATTTCATTTATTTCTTATGTACATAATAAAGATAAGAAATTACGATATATTTATACAGGAATAAACAATTTTGTTTGTAATGAAACAATGGAATATTCTATAATATTTAGGTATTATATAGAACTTTATACTATTATTAACTATAGAGCAGAAACTGATAAACATATAAATTACTATATTTATCTATCGAATCAATGGCAATTTGCTTATCTTTTCATCTATACTTAATTTACGTCTCTACACTAGAGTACGATGCAAACAACAACATGTGGAAAAATGTAGAGATTGGTTTATTAATTCCAGATCATCATTTAAACTTAACATTCAGATCTTAAACAAAATTAGAATAAATTCTTCTTCCAAACAGAAAAACAGAGATTACTAATTTTACTGAACAGAACTATTAACTGAGGTAAAGTAGAAAACTATAAAACCTGGATAAATCTATAGGGAAACAAACAGCCCAAGAAGACTGTTCCACCCAACCAAGTCCTGAAGACAATCAAGTACTTGCCTCAGGACCCCCGAGCCTGTTCACTGAACCACCAGGAGGAAGAAACTTAGGAATTTAGGATCTCCTACTTGCAGTAGCACTAACTGTTGAATCTTCAAGAACTAGTAGTGTAAAAGACCTGCACCAGCATCTCTGGTTCTTCTTAGCAATATGTAGACTTATGATTGCACTCACAACTAGCCTCCCTATTCGAATCTCTCAGTGATCACCTGATGCACATGAGGAAATATTTATGCAGAAAATATTTTGTACGAGCTGCCTACTCAATTCGAATTTTCCTTATGTAGGCTACCTAGGCCTTTTCAGTTGTTACTTGGTCATTAAATGAGCTGCCTACCCACTCCCACCACCTGGGGGATAATGCCACATTTTTAGGGGTAGTTGTCCCATAACCAATAGCTAGTGGTGTGGTGCAATTGCTGCCATCTGTCCCATACCTTCCAACAGCTTCCATTCCTCCTAGTGGGTCAGTGAACACTCATTTAACAGTCCCTTTGGGTGTTTGTCTCCTAATTAATCTATTTAAATAATAATATTCAGTAATTACATTCATCCTTGATCAAACTGATCATAATTACAAAATTTTTAATTAAATTTAACATAAAATATTTTGCTGATAAAATAATAATTTCTAAAATTTGGGTAGGTGACAGAGGTGGTGGTGGAGGACCA
Organism: Larix kaempferi; assembly: GCA_027924585.1. NCBI lineage: Eukaryota > Viridiplantae > Streptophyta > Pinopsida > Pinales > Pinaceae > Larix > Larix kaempferi. The sequence goes on from BSBM01000957.1 coordinate 117,215, forward strand.
TCCCATCCTAGCGGTGGTGGTGGGGGACCATCCCATCCCAGTGATGGTGGTGGAAGAACTTCTCATCCTGGTGGCGATGGTGGAGGACCACCACCCTACTATGGTGGAGGTGAAAGAGGAGGCTCTTACGCTTCCAGCGGAGGCGGTAGCTCACCACCCCCTCCCAATAGAGGTGGTAGAGGCCCACCCTATTCTAGTGGTGGTAGCAGACCACCACCTCCTCTCGACGGAGTTGGTGGTGGCCCATTCTACCCTGTCGGTGGAGGCGTACCCCCACTATTTGGAGGTGGCCCACCCCCTCCCGGTGGCAAAGGCGAGCCCCCACCATATGGTAATGGGCCACCCTATTATGGTAATGGACCACCTTACTATGGCAGCGGACCTAATTTTGGTCCGGGCAGCCCGTACCTTTATGGCCAGTTTCCTCCTGGAACACCCTATGGCCTATCGATACAAGGTCCCACTGGTCCTTACATGCCTTATAAGTACTATCAGTACCCGCATCCTAATCCATAGCATCCCTTTTTTGCTACTTTGGACTTGCTTGACTTGTCTCGCCTGACCAACGACCCTATCTACCACGTAACTAATTGGACACTGATTCTGGTGAAAATTCTGTCAGATATCCTGAAATTTGATGGCAAACCGGGTGAGGATCCTAAAAACCATGTGATGACGTACCACTTGTGGTGTTCATCCAACTCCTTGATGGATGACTCGATCCGTCTTAGGTTATTTCAACGGACTCTCACTGGTTCAGCTGCCAAGTGGTATATTGAACTACCACCCCATTCTTTTCCTGATTTCGGTTCTCTTGCTATGAATTTTTTGACTCATTTCTAGCTACATATACGATATGAAATTGGTACAGAGCTTTTAACCTCTCTCCGTCAAAATAACGCTACTCACATATTAGATCATATACATGAGTGGCAGAGGAGACGATGTCTCATTAAGGCTCCTATTCCAGATCAACTCCTAATAGACTGGTTTACAAAGTCTCTCATACCTACCATAGCTTGAGATGTTGGCATGGGAGGTGCTGTCACTGAGGAAGAAGCCATTGCTTGTGCCCATTTACTAGACTTAGTCTATGCTCAATCTGGCACATTGTTTGATATTCTTCCTGACACACACCGTAACACATATGACCCCGCGAAACCACCCAAGGGACCCCAAGATGATGGCATCATTGGATCCCTTAACACCCAGCCTTCTTCTCAAACTGTTGGATTGTCAAACCCGCAAGGTTGTTCCCCATCACCAACAAAGGCTGGTCACGACACCACTAAATCATCCACTCCTGCTATCATCGAAGAAGTGAATTCTTTTTCATCAGCTTCACATCAAAAGTCTGGTGGTAAGAAGAAGAACAAAGGGAAACCTAAGAAATCTTCCACCCAGCACGACCATTAGAGCACCCCTAATGACACCAAATAGAAAAGGAATTTAAAGTATCCTTTCTTACTGTCCGGTGATGACCACTTTTAGAAAGAGTGCCCCCATAGAGACGAAGTTCAAAAGTTTCTTAAGGTAAAACCCACACCCGCAGTTCTCAACGATCCCTTCCCTACTCAAAATCAGCAGTTGATTGCTCACAACTCTCCTTCCCAAGGAGAAGCATCTATCACCACGCATGTTCTCATGATGTGTAGCAATACCATCAACTTGAACACCCTTTCTCATTCGTATGACTCTGTTCCGGTAAAAGAACCTGTTGGAAGTAATACTGAAAAAGCTTCGACTTCGATGCCTGACGTCACCATACCGAATGCTTCTCTCACCATTGAGAAGCCCTCTTTTGAGTCAGTGTTGCATCCACCCAAGAGCACGATTAGAAAATCAGTTTTCAATCCCAATTCTCGGGCTGCTCAGAACTACAATATCGTAGACCTAGGAAAAGCTCCTTGTGCTATGTCGATGCTCGAGGTCTTGCAAAACTGCCTGAATCAATGCAAGAATCTCCTTGCTGCCATCAGTGCAGTCGACCCGAATTCATCGAACACCATCATGTTCCAGCTGGAATACTTCAAACCGAGGCTCTCCCATTAGTTGGCATTTCAAGTTGCCACAAACATTGATGGGAAGACAATCCATCGTATCGTTTTGGACGAAGGTGCCTCTATGTCAGTCATGTCGATCTCATGCTGGAGAGCCAGTGGCTCTCCCAAGTTGAACCATTCTCCTACCACTTTGAGAGCATTTGATGGACGTGGCTTTCAACCTCATGGGTTGTTAAAAGCTTTAACAGTCGATCTGGGGGGAAAAAGTGCAACCATTAACATGGAAGTGGTCGTTGCCCCGTTAGATTAGAACATTCTACTTGGTCGTAATTGGTTTTATGCCATGACTATGGTCGCATCATCTGTCTTCCACACAGTACAATTCCCCCATCATGGCCAAATTGTCACAGTCGACCAACTGGATTTCTGCACACCGAACACCGCTACTCACCCGGGCGATAACGTTCCATCAATTGAACAATATTCGCATCAGTATGAGAGCATGGGGGTTGAACTCATTAAGGACTTATCCCTTATGGGCATTTTTCCTAGTTCGAATCCCCCAAATCACGTTTCCATGGTGAACATGATCTCCTCGCAGATTTCATCTATCCCCAACTCCACTAATTCATGGCTTGTACCTGATGAAGCCACCACACATCTGATTGGAGACACCATGCCTCTGTCACCCGCCGAACTCACATACGAGGCTATCCAGTCAGTACCGGAGGATCACTTAGCTATGGCCTCCACCTCTTATTCTCCAAAGCGAACATCATCCAAACCCCTGCTACAGACTTTTCATTCTGACGAGTCCATTATGGAAATCATGAGTGCGGATGATCCTCCGTGGGAAGACCCCCATCATCATTTCTATTTCCTTCCCTTTTTGGATACTGTGGAGAATAGAATTAGCGCCATCTTTACATGAGATATCTACTCTGGCTCTCAGTCCTTGATACTCACGTGTCAAATGGACTCCAAAGGAAACCTAGCCAACATTGAGCCTACCAATTTTATAGACATTTAGGTTACTCCTGGTGTAGTGGAACACATTCAGTTAGGCTAAAAGTGTTCCCTTGAAGAAGTCATAGCTTATATGTCCTTATTCAAGCGATTCTGAGATGTGTTCACTTGGACCTATGAGGAGATGCCTGGGATAGACCCTACCATTTTTTTACATGAAATCAAGATCTATCCCGACGTCAAACCTGTCCGCCAAAAATTGCGACTGGTACACCCTCAGAATACTGCGACGATCAAGGTAGAGATTGAAAAACTTTTGAAGGATGGCTTTATCTACCCTGTCCCATTGACAGAATGGGACTCAAACGTCGTCCCTGTTACTAAAAAATAGGGCACCATTCACGTATGTGCCGATTATTGGGACCTTAACAAGGCTTGTCCTAAGGACAACTACCCAACTCCCTTTATTGACCAGATTCTTGACAATTGTGCTGGAAGTGTCATTTTTTCATTTATGGATGGCTTTTCCAGATACAACCAGATTGAGATCCACCCCGCTGACCAACATAAAACTGCATTCGTGTACCCTTGGGGAATGTTTGCATATCGCAAACTTTCGTTTGGTCTTAAAAATGTTGGTGCCACATTCTAGTGGGCCATGTCGTATGCGTTTCATGATGTGAAGGAATTTGTGGAACATTACTTGGATGATATCCCTACCCATTCAAAGCAGCGTGAGTTCCACATAGGTCATCTGACGGTCATTTTCCTCAGATGAAGACAGTACAATATCCGTTTGAACCCTCATATGTGTATTTTCTTTGTCGAGTCTGGACGTCTCTTAGGTTTTATTGTCTCGAAAGATGGGATCCGCATTGATCCCTTGAAGGTGGAAGCCATTGTCGCCCTTCCACCTCCAACTAATATTACGGAACTTCAGAGTATACAAGGAAGAGCGACTTATTTAAGGCATTTTGTCTGTAATTTCGCGCAAAAGATGCAGGGTTACATGAGATTGATGAAAGCATATGTCCCGTTCATTTGGGATGATTAAGCTCAAGAATATTTTGATAGTTTGAAACATGCCATCACGCATGCCCCTGTGCTCCAACCGCCGAATTACTATCGAGATTACATTCTATACCTCCCTGCTTCCAACACCACTATCTCCATGGTTTTGGTGCAGGAAGAACATAACACCCAAGAACATGTGATATACTACGCCAGTAAAGGTCTTATTGACATTGAAACTCGATATTCACATGTTGAGAAGCTTTCTCTCGCAGCAGTCATCGCCGTACAGAAGTTCTATCATTACATTTTGCTTCGCACCACCACCATCATTGTCGATTTGAACCCCATGTACCACATTCTGACATGTCAGGTGCTTGGGGGCAAGTATTCACGCTGGATCGTGATACTGCAGGAATACGATCTTCTTTTCGAAAAAGCTAAGTCCAAAATGTCTTTGGTGTTTTCCCAGCTCATCTACGACCTCCCCCATACGGATATGGAATCTGATCCCAATGAATTTTTTCCGGATGAGTCATTGTTTCTTATCAGTACGTCTGATCCATGGTATGGAGATATCACTCTATATATTCAGACCCAACATTTCAGCCCTCAATTGTCTCATGACGACCGTCGTCGAATATGCCACCATGGAAAGTACTGCTTGATCATCAATGATACTTTGTACCACCGTGGTATCGATTCTATTCTTGGAAGTTGTATGACCCACGATGAGGATGAACACATCCTAAATGAATTTCATGCTGGGGCTTGTGGTGGTCATCTCTACGGGATGGCTACAACCAAGAAGATTTTTCACGCGGGATATTATTGGCCGTCTATCTTTAAAGATTGTATTGAGGCCATAAAAAAATGTCCTCCATGTCAACATTTTCATATGAAAAAGTGTACCCATCGCACCCTGTTACACCCGGTTATTGCCATTGGCCCCTTCGCTAAATGGGGAATTGAATTGATGCAGTGTAAGCCTACCTTGGCCGGGGGGCATAGTTAAGTCATTGTAGCTATGGAATACTTTACAAAGTGGGCCGAGGCAATGCCTACATACACGAATGACAGCAAGACCGCCGCACTCTTCATGTTTAATCATGTAATAGAACGGTTTGGAGTTCCTCAAGCGATAGTTACTAACCATGGTTCTCACTTTATGAACCACATGGTTGACGAGTTGAGCTATAGATTGGGTTTTTGCCATGAAAAATCAACACCGTACTACCCACAGTCAAACGGACAAGTAGAGGCCATCGACAAGGTCTTGAAAACCATGGTCCAACGCATGGTGGGTACGCACAAGTCCAACTAGAATAACATGCTCTTCTCCGCACTATGGGATTACCGAACTTCCGTTAAAACTGCCATTGGATTTACTCCCCTCCAACTAGTGTATGGATTGGAGGCTATCCTTCCTATTGAGTGTGAGATTCCTTCCCTCAAGCTCTCCATCGAACTTCTCCCCAACACTACTGCTGAGGAAGAATGCTTCCTCTACCTAGATAAGCTTGATGAGACTCGCTGAGATGCCGCTCTTTCCAATGAGGCTCATAAGAGATGCATCAAAGTGCAGTATGACAAGTCGGTAGAACCTCGCATCTACAACAAAGGAGATTTGGTCCTCACATATGACCAAAAACATGATAAGCTGGGGGCAAGAAAGTTTGAGTCCATGTGGCATGGACCTTACGTAGTGAAACATGTATTAGAGAAAGGAGCTTATGAGCTTGAAGACTACAACGGGATATCTTTGGGTGAGCCCCACAACGGGCTCTACCTGAAGAGGTACTATGCCTGAGTCTTTCATGCATAAGTACTTTTGTGTGGTGTGATGCTTTGATTTTTGCGTATTTAGGTCTTGTTTGTTTCTTATACCATGTTCTGTCTGCATGTGCAGATGGAAACTTTCTATGGATTCGCGAACGGTGCCAACTAGCATACCCACCACCTTGACTCGGCAACCTAGGTACTCTATTCACCTACTGGCGAGCTTATCAGCTCAGGAGAAATGTGTCTAGGTTTCGCGACCAACAATGCTGTAGAATATCAAGTAGTCATTGGAACCCTAACCGACACTATTTCTTTGGGTATGGACCACGTTGTCATCCATTTGGATTCTCAACTAGTGGTCTCTCATCTTAACCGAGTCTATGCCATCTGCAATCCTACCTTACTCCGTCTCTATAGACGAGTCTGTCTTCTGGAAAGGTCCTTCGAGTCCATTTAGTACCTGCACATTCCACGAGACGTGAACACAATTGCCGACTCCATGGCCAACTTTATCTTAGATTGGTACATTGCACACATATAAGAATATTCATGAACTGTTAAAAGTAGACATAACATGTAAATAATTCATTTTATAAGAAAACACATAAACAAGATCACATCATTCATCCATTTAAAACACATAATGTATAAAACCGCCAAAATGTCTGTATATATATATCATCATAAAAAGTAGTGCTGGTACAAAATCTGAGGCTTCTGAGCTCTCAGTACATACATAATAACAATATAAGGCCTAACGCCTGTCCCGTACACCCATAGGTCTTGCAGCTCTAGCCTACTGAGTATGGAAGCAGTCAACTGCTCTCGCGACCTTGGGGAGTAGCACATTGAAGTGCACGGATGCTCCCACCGCATACCTCTGCATAGGCCACGGTAACTTGTCCACTATCGGATATGGAAAGTCTAACGTCAACCTAGACAGGTTCTCATAGACGTCCTCCATCTCCACGATGGAAGCATCAACAGCTGGGGCCATGGTTTCTCCCCCTCTTCTCCTTGCAAGAAGGGAGACTCCTACTAGTTGCATGGGGCGCACATCTGCACACACATGTTATTAACTTATCAGCACTATAACAAAAAAAAAAAGAGATACACAAAACCAATAAGTAGAAGGGTTGTTGTTCTTACCGACGTCTCCCTACTCTGCTCCATCGGGCAGTGCCAAGTCTGGGTCCTCCCTACAGTCCGTACCATTGTACGGGTAACCCTCAACCATGAGTAGCTGGCTTTCCATCCAGCTGAAGAACTCAGGACCATACCCGATGACAAGACCCCCACCATGGCAGGCCATCACCTCTGTCCATCTGGCGATGTGAGGATCCCTAGTATCCCTGTCATCCAGAGGCACCTGTGGGCGCAAGAGGGGAACCCGCTCCAATAGAAATGATATCACTATAGATTCGTAGCCAAACTACTTGAGCTCCCCACGCCGACACTTGGTTAGATGAGATTGAATTTTTGCAAGGAGTCCCTCGCACTAGTTGAATATCTTCGGAGACATGCAGTCCTACGCATACAACATCTAGGGCCTAGTAACTAGATGGGGCACCTGGTTCCCTGCTATCCTCATGATGGTGAAAATAATAGCTCACAGTGGACATTCTCATACCTCTTTGATGGGAATCTTCCCACTAGAGGCACGGGTGTGAGGATTGCAATGCTGAAGGATCAAGTCATCTACTATCCAATCACTTCCCCGTGAACCGGTAAGAGCCATGTTGTGCCCCCTCCGGGACAATCGAGTCAAGAAGTAGATATCTTCCACATCTATAGTCAAAGTGTGCTCTCCGATCACAAAATACTGCTGCGCAGCATCCCAACAACGGACCATATGTTCTAACAGTAGTGTTTGGGCCCTCATGCCCTGAACATTGAAGAACTTTAGTAGCCTGCAGTTCCGTAATGCCTCTACACATAATGGGTCACTTGTATCTTGCATGTCATCTACCTCATGTTCTCGTTAATGCCACTCTAAGACCATGTTGGCTGCTACTAACCTGCCAAAAGGAGCATTTTAATGCCATTAGAACTCACTTCAACCATTGAAAGTTTATCGTTTGGGCTAGGTTTGTTGGTGGGGTTGGATGTTTCTGTCGTTGTACCCTGTCAATACTAACAGTGCGACATCATCACAACCCAACTTTGTGGTCTTTGCAATGACCCAAGTTCATCCCAGTTCCCGTAAGGGTGACCTACGACGACCCGAGGACGCAATAGCCCTCCACAAAACAACTCAAAAACCCAAAAAATGAACTAAAATTAAAATTCTAAACCAATGGAAATATGCTGGATGAGGTTTAGGGTTACCTGCTCCGAACGGCTCGTGAAATGGTTGCTCGTAGCTCCTGCAATCAACAAGTGAAATTTTGGCTCCAAATGGCACTTCTTCTCCCCAATTTGGAAAATGAACAATGGTAACTATATTTTTTTTTTGTTTCTATTTATAGACAAAAGGCATATTCTTTTTCAAATATATGATGATTTTTAGGTCATTTGCTATAGTTTGGATCTTTTTTATGGCATTTGAATACCTGGTTGACTTTTTGATCTAGTTTTCAAGTGTGCAGGAGCCGTTAAGTGTTCTTTGTGTGCCGTTTTCACATTGAAGCGTCATTTCAGGAATGAATAACCCCTTGAATGTTTTGTCATTATTTTATATCTGTTAGATTGTAATTATTTAATGATGACAAGCTTACTCTTTGTTCTTTCTCGTTCTCTTAAAACCATGATAATAAGTTACCGAGTTACGATTTATCACTTTTTCGAGCTCCTTAAACTCCTATGGAAAAGGAACCCCCCGGAGTCTATCATTAAGCTCTTTTTAGGCTCGAAATACAAAAAATATTTCCAAGTGAACTTGTCGCATTCACGCTTGTTAAAGAATTTGAATGGTCTTCTTCCTAGTGATATTTTACCCCTTTTCGGGACCAGGGGGCACTATTTACGAAAACAGTATACTCCATCCAATCATGACTGGAAGAGTCCTCTCCCATGTTGTTTACCCTTTTTCGGGCGATGAAGCTAACTTTACGAAAAACGACCATTGGAGTCTTCTTTAGTTCTTTTCAGATTATCTAAACATGAAATGACGATCGAGTTTACCTCCTATGGGCTCGTTAAACTTTCACATTGAAGGGCCCATCATGGGATGAACCCCTCCTATCCCAGGTTCGTAAAATATTTGGGATTGGACTCATCTATGAGGTGAGCTATACCAAGCATCTTGTTACCCTCATCAAGCTCATAAAAAACAAATGAGGAACTCATCGTTCATGATGGGGAAAAAGGAAAGCTTTTATGTTACACCCTTTATCTATGGCAATACCTAGTCTTTCTTGAACATGGCACTCATTTGCATTTGCATACTGTACTTGGATCATCCATTTGTCCTTGAGCTCCACCTACTTCATGAGTCTTGTCACTCCTTTGAGTCATTCAAAGAACGCTTCCCTCATCAGTTGCATTAGGTTTTGGTATTGTACTCGACATGTCAATACTGCCAAGTCATGCCATGCCCATGTTCAAGAATATTCTCACTATTCATCATCTACAATCAGTACACCTACTACCATGTCGGTTTGTTCTGAGTCAGTCTTGCATGTTACTATACCATATGATCTAATCTACACATCTTTGTCGTGTTTCATGTCGTTGATGGGGGATTCATCATGGCCCTCCTTCGACGGACTCATGCTTGTCGACTTCAACACATCATCCGAGGATTGAATCTAGAAACCAACCAAATACCTTGGCCCTGCATGCCTCAATGGCAGGTTACCTCGCTTTCAACATGAGTTTACATCATTGACTCTTGATTGAAATATTTCATCTTGCATTCATCTTCAACTCATTTATTCACACTTGATGATATGTACTGTGATACCTTGGGGATCATTGACATCAATGATGATTTCCCTCGCGCTTGTTAACAGTATACATTAATGATCGGTAGCCATGATTGTGTTCAATCGGCCATTACTATCATGGGTCTGCAATGTATTGGTCGGCAACCATGTAGTACGTCATATGAGACTGTGTACTCAAATTCATTTGCACTGCAGCAGCGTCCTTCGTCCAACGAGCCATTGCCATTCCTTCTATCAAAGCATTTCACCTGTCCAAATTTCAAACAGCTTCATGCTTTGGGGTGAATTCTGTTACACCTAAAATCTTACCATCAGGAGACTCAATGTAATCATCCCTAATGTTTCTTGGACTAAGTTATTAACCTGGAAGAGATACAAACCCATTCATACTAAGTTTTGAGAGGTCATCGCAGATTGGCCTCTTGTAGCATGCGACGATGTTAGTTAATGGACAAAAATAGCTCCTTCGAGCCCATTCTCGAAGCTACCTTACATGGATCCCTATCCTTGACCTTTTGGGAGAGCTGGCACTCGGTTCCTAACCTCTTGGACGGATCCCCTATCTCTCTCCTACCATATCTCAACCTACCCTATCCACTTAGTCCTATATATGTGAAGCTCACTCCCATTCCAAAGGGAGGAAGTCTATAGTGTCTACATGCTAGTGAAATTATTCTAGAGAGATCCCTACTCATCTATTGGGAGACTCACACTTCCTTGGGAGGCTTTGGCATTGGTTCGATCGGATGAGGATTTCTACGTCAAGTCAAAACCACTTATACTATGAAACGAGAACTCGACACAGTTCTCGTTTTTCTCTCTCCTAATTTTAGTAGGTATTTTTAGCTCCGTTTCAAAAAGGGGTGATGCCAGTATCACACATTTTCATTTCGAGGCATTTTTTGGGACCTTTGAATTATCTTTATCGTAAAAAAAAATTAGTTTCCATTTTCAGGTACATTTTTAGAAATTTAGCAAAATAGCATACATTTTTAAGCAATTTATAATGAAAAACATATACATTTTGTAATTTTTTCTATAAAATAAGACATTTTTATGGACAAAATAAGACACTTTTATTGACAAAATTGTAAAAAATTCCAGACAATATAGACATTTAAAACCATTTTCAATCAATTTTCAGATATGTTTTGTATAAAAATGATACTATTTCATATTATTTTCCGAAAAGTGTTGATTCACATAAATTCAAGAAAAACTATACAAATTATTTGTAAAAAACATATTTCAAACATTATATATAGAAATTTTATTTCTAAAATTAAGTCTGAAAGTCAAAACATTACTAATATATCTTATCAAAATATTATCAAACTTAGCATTTTTTTCAAAACATGAAACTAATCAACAATATCATGGAGGCCAAATTCATGTCCTCTTCTGTTGCATGTTTCCCCCCTCTAACATTATAATAAAATAAATTAAAAAACAAATTAAACTAACCCCTAACAACATTATAATAAAAAATTCCTAACAAAATTATAATAAAAAATTTAAAGAAAAATTAAAAACAAATCAAACTAACCCCGTCGATGCCCGGCATCGAGGGGGCCGTGAGGGCCGCCATTTGGCGCCCAAGCGAGTGACCTCCCTTGCTTGGGTGCCAAAGGGTGGCCCTCACGGCCTCCTCGATGCCGGGCATCGATGAGGGCCCTGAGGGCCGCCCTTTGGCACCCAAGCGAGCGACCTTTAAACAAAATTTAAAAATACATTAAAAAAAAATACTAAATATCTATATACTAACCAAATTTACATTATAAATTTTTTAAAAAAAACTATAGAAAAACTTAAAAACAATTAAAACATAAATTTAAAAACAATAAAAAAATCTAACTATACAAAATTTTAAAATAAATTAAAAAACAAAATAATTAAAAAAAAATTAAACTATAAAAAATTAAACAAACTTTAAACAAAATTTATAAAAAATTAAACAAACTTTAAACAAAAAAATTAAACAAAATTTAAAAAAACATAAACTACACAACAATCAAACAAAATTTAAAAAAAAATAAAACAAAATTAAAAAAAAAAACAAAATTAGAAAAAACTATACAAAAATTAAACAAAATTAAAAAAAAAAAAAAAAAATTTAAAAAAACATAAACTATACAACAATTAAACAAAATTAAAAAAAAAAATAAAACAAAATTTAAAAAATAAAACAAAATTAAAAAAAACTATACAAAAATTAAACAAAATAAAAAAAATAAAACAAAATTAAAAAAAACTATACTAAAATTAAACAGAATTTAAAAAAAAATAAACAAAATTTAAAAATAAAACAAAATTTAAAAAATAAACAAAATTTAAAAAATAAAAAAAATCAAAACAATGCAATGGGCGGCTCTCGGGGCCCCGTCGATGCCCGGCATCGAGGGCCGGCCCCGAGGGCCGCCCATTGGCGCCCGAGCGGCGGACGTCCGCTCGCTCGGGCGCCAATGGGCGGCCCTCGGGGCCGGCCCTCGATGCCGGGCATCGACGGCCTGCCCCGAGGGCCGCCCATTGGCGCCCGAGCAGGCGGACGTCCGCTCGCTCGGGCGCCAATGGGCGGCCCTCGGGGCCGGCCGTCGATGCCCGGCATCGAGGGCCGGCCCCGAGGGCCGGCATCGACGGCCGGCCCCGAGGGCCGCCCATTGGCGCCCGAGCGGGCGGACGTCCGCGCCAATGGGCGGCCCTCGGGGCCGGCCGTCGATGCCGGGCATCGACGGCCGGCCCCGAGGGCCGCCCATTGGCGCCCGAGCGGGCGGACGTCCGCCTGCTCGGGCGCCAATGGGCGGCCCTCGGGGCCGGCCCTCGATGCCCGGCATCGAGGGCCGGCCCCGAGGGCCGCCCATTGCATTGTTTTGATTTTTTTTATTTTTTAGATTTTGTTTGTTTTTTAAATTTTGTTTTATTTTTTAAATTTTGTTTATTTTTTTTTAAATTTTGTTTATTATTTTTTAAATTTTGTTTTATTTTTTAAATTTTGTTTTGATTTTTGTATAGTTTTTTTTTTAATTTTTGTATAGTTTATGTTTTTTATAAATTTTATTTAAAGTTTGTTTAATTTTTTATAAATTTTATTTTGTTTAAAGTTTGTTTAATTTTTTATAAATTTTGTTTAAAGTTTGTTTAATTTTGTATAGTTTATTTTTTTTTTAATTATTTTATTTTTTAATTTATTTTAAAATTTTGCATAGTTTGATTTTTTATTGTTTTTAAATTTTTGTTTTAATTGCTTTTAAGTTTTTGTATAGTTTTTTTAAAATTTTTTATAATGTTAGTTTGGTTAGTATATAGATAGATAGTATTTTTTCTTAATGTATTTTTAAATTTTTAATTATAATGTTATCTTAGTTTAGTATAGATATATAGTATTTTTTTTTAATGTATTTTTAAATTTTTAATTATAATGTTATCTTAGTTTAGTTTGTTTTTAATTTTTTTTAAATTTTTAATTATAACATTAGTTTAAATGTTAGTTTAATTTGTTTTTTAAAACCCAAAGCTAATATTCGTGGAATAGGGAGCATTCGTGCAAGATGGGAGTGTATTAAACCAAGTCGTAGATCCCGAAGGAATATGACATCTGAAATGATGGGTATAGATGTAGACTCAGATTGTGCGCCCATTGATAATAGAGAAGAGTATGGGTCATCTACATCTTCATCAAGTCCTTCATCTGCAGAAAATGTAGATTCTGATGGGGTGTCAGAATCCATGGATGAATTTGAAGAAACAGTGTAGATACTTTTTATTAGTATGATTTTTGTAATTGAAACTCTAGAGGAGTTTTTGATGATGGGGTGTCAGAATCCATGGATGAATTTGAAGAAGCAGTTTAGATGCTTTTTACTAGTATGATTTTTGTAATTGAAACTCTAGAGGAGTTTTTGAATATTTATATGAACCATTTGTTCTTGTATGGTCTAATATATTATCTCATTATGAATCGCATCATAATTTCTTTGTTTTTATATGGTTATAATGGTGAAATTATTAGAGAAATTTGTTTTTTTGTTTAATATGCAATTTTCCTGAAAGTTGTAATTTATCTCTTCAAGAAAAAGAAAAAATTCCAATTTAAGGTTGATTTTAAAGTTTTGTTAAACAACAATATGGGATGTTTAGGCCATGGCTCTATTTTTTACCCTAAAAAAAAATACGTGTATACTGGCATCAACACTTTTCTATTTGGGGGGTGTTTTTGGTGTTTTTTTTGCAAAAATCATCGTTTTTATGGGTAGAGTTCTCGTTCATAGTATATAGTTCTCATTTCATAGTATAAGTGGTTTCAATGGTTGTAATCTTTCTATCCTATGTACTTCCCTTTCAATACAGTAATATAATTGCTTTCCACCAAAATCTCATTGTGTTAATGATATCTTGCATAGTTCGCCTACTTAACTGCTTACTTAGATATGTTATTGTATAGATGTGTTTTACTTGTTTTGTTGTCTTGTTGTCTTGAGAGGTGTTGTAGCTCAGATCTGAAGATCGTCAAGTTTGGAGCAGCATTCAAGGAGAAAAGGATTAGCAATCCATAAGGTAAACATATCTAGTTCCTTGATCCTTAATCAGATCTAGGAGAGTGATTTATATTATCTCCTATTTGTTCTAGACTCGCATTGAGCTAGGGAGATCATGCCTCGAGTCCGCTCTTGGTAGATTGTCCTTCAAACAGGGGCGCATGAGGCTGTCAAATAGTCAAGTGTAACTCCAGAACTAGCTAACTAGAATCTACAAGCAGCCAACATGAGTAATCAGTGGAAGAACTACTCAATCAAAGCACTAACTGAATGATAACTCCCGGTAGGTGAGATAAGGTGCTCTAACTGATAGTGGTAGGTGAGAAAGGCGCACTTGCTAGGTAGATAAGTCAAAGAGGGCACATTAGGTAGGTAGGAGGCCAAATAAGGGCTAAAGACAGGCTCTGGAGAGCTAGAAGCAAGCTCTAAGTGCTGGGGAGACAACAATGATGATGACTGGATGCATGCAATGGCATGCAAATGCATGTACCGTGCAGTTTTGCATACAAGCATGCAAAATATAAAAATGATGGTTTGAATATTCCAACAAGGACATAATATGTTGTTATAAAAACTATTATAATGCCTTCTTCCACATCCATTTGGATTTTTTGGAAATCTTTTCACTCCAACATTCCAAATTAAAATTTTATACTTTTTAGATTTTCCACAAATTGTTTTATAGTAGATTCCCTACTACTGTAACATCCCTCAAATTCGACCCCTATTGTTATTATTCTTGTAAGTAAATATGAATTATGCCTTGGTGAGGAGCTCAAGGCCAAGGCCCCACTAGTGTACCTCGAGCTAGTGTTATGTTTATAAGTCTTAGTTTAAACCTAGAAGATTAAGAACTGTAATGCGACTAAAATAATAAGTAACAAAACCCTCTCATAAAGAATAAGTAAGATAGCTAGTAAGTTGTGAGATTCATGTTTTAAGTCATAAAACATTGAAGGTAAAGAATCAGTGATGTTTTTAAACTATTAAAAGAACCCATCTAAGAAGACTTTAACATCAACGACTAAGTAGAAATTACATACATACATATATATATATATATAGTTATATGTGTTTTGTATACCTACATATAAAAAGGTAGATGGACTAATGGCAAAGAATAGTCATCTATATTATTAGCCTACTTAACTTTAAGATTATGTTAAATAATATATACAAAAGTCTTATACAGTAGATTTTTTGTATTAGGCTAAATGTTATAATAACCTAGTCACCATTCTAAATAGTATAATTTCGACTATTATGGAACACTTAATAAGGATTTCCATTTTTACCAACAAAGAACAATTTTATACAAATTGTTAAGATGCATGAAAAAGTATATTTATATATATATATTTGCATATAATTATTTATGTATACATTGTACACTTGCAAAAAAATGAATGTCTTTAGTTTATTTATACAAGTATAGACAACGCATTTTTTTTTTCGTCCGACAAATTTTTTTTTGCGTTTGGTTTTTCGGCCGAATAACCTTTGTTGAAAATAATGGTTCCATTATGGAAAACGGTTATTTGGCTGAATAACTATTCGGTCAAATAACCTCTGAAACCTGAAAACTTCACGTTTCTATACAGTTTTCATTTTTCTCCATTTTCGGAAGGTAAAAACAATCTCTTACACTACAAAGTGACTGTCCGACTTGATACCATTAGTTTCATCATTGAATCTACTTTCCGTATGTATAGATTTTCTTGTGTATAGGTGAGATCTGATATTTTAAAAAAAAAATTTCTTAACATGTGTCGAGTTTGGTTTCATCTCTTTCAAAATGCGGTGGAATGAAAAGTCCATAGCTTTAAAAATACACCACCAAAAAAATTGAAAAAAATATGGTGTAGTTAATTGGCGTGTCTACTTCAAAAGGGTATTTGTATATGTTTTAGTTTTATATTCAGGTGAGAGAAAAGTTTTGCGATGAAAAACATGTTGAAAATCGACAAGGTTTCCCCATTGATCGAATTCAAACAAATATAATAATTACTATATAGATCCATTGGTTACAAACTTATAGTCATGCAGTAGTATATTGTGTGTAGATTGTCGTAGCATATTTTGTTTTTGCAAAACAGAAGTTTAACAATGATTTTATATTTGAGACAAAACATGACTATTTTGTAGTCCTTTAATTTTATAAGAACACATTGTCAAACATTTGCCAAATCGACATATCAAATATCAATAAAAAAAATGGAAAAAATTATGAATAGAAAGATAACTTAATTCTCTAAAAGTTTTCTTTTTAGTGAAAAGTGAAATTCCAAACAAAAATATCACTTTTATTCGCCCATAGTTGGAAAACATGAAAAAATCAAATTTATTTTCTCACGGGACCCCCCAAAATAGACACCCATCTTCATAGATTCACTACTAGTTTATGAAAATATATGTATATATATATATATATATGAAATTTGTAAATATCTATATATGGATAGATAGGGTAAAATTTATTTAAAAAAACTATAAAAAAATTAAGCAATTTAAAAGCAATAATAAACCATTATATGGTCTTATAAACATTCATAGAGTATGTTTCTAAAACAATAATAATAAAGGTAAAAAGGAAAATTCCTATCAAATTAGTCTCTTTATAAATCCTAGTGATAAATACAAACATGCAAAAGGTTGCTCATATAGTATTATCATGAAAGAGTACATACATAAGTTCTATATTTGAAAAACGTAAATATCTTAATTTGAATAGTAATCATATCATACATGGAATAATTATCTTTTTGAAATATATAAAGTAATCTATTCATAAAGATTATGGAGAAACTTATAAACAGATTATTTATTAAATACTATAAAAAAAGGTATAGATATATATAAAGATATTTTACCCACTCCACATTTTCTTTGTTGTTGGAGGAAAGTCAAGTGCTAAAACTTGGGTATCGTGGAGGAATCTAAGGAGATTTTCCTGCGATGTTGTCTCCATAGTGGGGAGCGTTCTAACCATTTCATGCTGCCACTTGTGCTCTTAGTAAGCCAGGTGTTGGTAAACGATAATTTTTTTAGTTTGGGGAACTCGCCTTCTTAAGGAGGGGAAGATCCCGAGTGTTTCTGCGCCAAGAATTGGTTTCTGTACCTCTGCGACGGGAAGCTCACTAAGAGGTAAACCTCCACACGTTTCAACAATATTTATCTTTTTATTTTTTGTTGATTGCTTGTTTGATTGCGGCCCAGTCCCTTTGTATGTTGCGTAGTCTCTGTTTATATATTTATTTTTGTATTTTGTGTTTTCATCTTGCTGCTATAGGGGCATCGATAAACAAAGGGATGGGATGGTTTCAAAAACTTGATCCTTGATTAAAATATGAATGCAATATATATATATATATATAGATATAATGTTTACACCTGGCTGTCATTGAAAACGTTGGTTAAACAGAAGGAAGGAAAGAAATTTTCCCATGATCTCTGTAAATGCATAGAGCCTGTATGATCCATGATCTTTGTTCTTATTTGTATTTCTTTGTGCTCATACTGCTAACAAGGGCGTGTTTTACACTGTGATCTAGCTCGGTATGCATGGTTAATTATATATATATAATTAGGCGGTTAATAAATGCAAGGAGCCTTGTAATATCTCCGCGTCTTTCTCTCTTTCATATATTTAGGCTGCCAAATGCGTAGATCCAGTCTCTGTAGGAAGCTTTCATACTGCCGCACATTTCCTTGTTTGATTGAATTTGGTTTTCTGCACACTCGCTTTGTTTGCCAAAGATAATCTCTGCATATATATCTTTCTTATTTCCGTGCGTTGCCTTGATTGACAAAATCGTTTTCTGCACCTTGTTTTAGAGTTGATCTTGACATATATTGTTGACAAGGTTAAGTTTTCATTAGAGGGGCGACTTCTGCACATATTTATCTTATAATACAGCTGCGTAATTACGGGAAGAGTTCATAACGGATTTTGATATCCTTTAAATTATGTTTCTCCTTTCTTGCTTCGATGTGGACCACTGTAAATTTGTTGTATGCGTTGAATAGTCAGTTTTTACCTTGTTATAGAATCGTGGTTGATCTAGGTGACAGTTGATGTCCCTGTGTTTACTTTGCTATTTTATTATCCTTTAAATTAATTAACTCATCACTTAGTGACCGTTCGTTTGATAAAAAGCGCGCTGTAAATGCTCAATGGTTAATATAATATTTGATTTCTATCATAAAGATATTTGGGTAATATGGAATAGGGAGACTCTTTAATAGTTTTCTTGTTACATCATTCTTATATATATACATAGGAAAATATTTATGGAAGGATTCTAGGGTTCGATAAATCAATAAAAAGTAATTTGACTAGGTTCTCACCAAATGTTATGGTGAAATAGTTCGGTGAAATTTATAACTAATAGTCTTTATCATTTCTAGATTATTAAATTGAAAAATAACCTTTTTTATTTTATACATGACCTAAAAAGAAAATACCTTGTAATAAGGTCTTGTAAAAAGGGCTTTCTATGTATAATTTACTTCTTATAGTAATGAATATATATATATATATATATATATTAAATGAATATAATTGTTGTGAAGAAGTGGAGGGTAAGTAATCTTGTTATAATAGAAGTATGTTTCCTTAGTTTTTATACTCTTTGTGTATACATTTCGACTTAAGATTGAAGAGAAGTTATTATATAGATATTATATTTTAGAATTTATAAGGGGAATTTTACCCATTGATTAAATTAATTGGTTTTGAATTTAAATGATACTTAGATATCCTTTGGATTTTCTATACAAAGGTCAAAAGAGGTTAGTGGAAAAGATGTCGTCCCTTGTCCAAATTATTAAATAAGTTATATGGATCCTTGCCACAGTTTGATGAAAGTTTGCTAGAAAGAAACTATGTGAACTAAATCCTTATAGTAATGTTGATATTAGCATAAACTCTTATTAAAGAGGCTCTATACAAGAGAAGCTAGGGAAAATAGAAGATGCAAAAATTGAGTTGCAAAATGTAAACTTCTATCGATTAATAATATAAAACAACATTTTGTGGACGTAGCCCTAGATTGGGTGAACCATGTTAAAAAAGTCTCTTTTGTATGTGTGGACTACTTGTGTACTTATGTTTATTTTCCTTGTGATGATTTTATAGTCTCTTATGTGTGGTCTCCCTTCTATGTTTTTATATGCCAAATTTGTGATGGTTTGCATCTGGCTCTAAGATCTTCTAGAACTGTAAACATACAAATGTTATTCTTTATCAAGTTAGTGATCATAATGCTTGGGATTTTATAATCATTATATTCCTGCAAGGACAATTTATTCACAAACAAATCTTATTATAAATTATAGAAGAGAACTTGCTTTCATGTTAAGCCATTACTTTGAATGCAAAAGATACTTGTAGAAAAGGATAGATTATTGGTAAAATTCACCATCTTTTATTTTGAGATCTCTTTTATATTAATTATGCATTAGGTATATTATTCGTCATATTAATATTAAGGTAAGAACTAGAGGATTGTATGGAACTTAAGTCGAAGATCAAATAGCTTGTCTCATATTTTATCTCATTGAAATATTAAAGAACTAGTTTAGCAATTAAGTAGACATTTCAAAACTTCATTTTCATATAAATGATGATGTAGGATTTTTGGTATGTTATATTATCGGACTTTATGTTTAAAGGAATATAGTATATCTCCTATTTCATTATTAATGTTTAAGGTAAAAATTTTAAAAATTTACCAAAATTACTGACTTAGAAATTTGGGTTCGTTACATATGATATCATAGCACCAGGTTAAAACACTTGGGCCTAATGGACTCAACATGGAATGAGTAAAGCATGAAGATTTATAAACTAATCTATCAAGTTGTTTTGTTTTGTTTTTGGATGCATGGACGGGAATGGACAAGGAGTTAATGTCGTCTGAGTACAACTTCAAGTTCTTCAAAAAGGAGTAAATATAAGTATCTCAACATTTCGAGTGAAGTATTTTATCCTTGCTAGATGAAAGGTGTAGGCACTCACTTGGTTGAAAGGCATTATCATGGAATATAATATTTAGTTCAAATGATTTTTTTTAACTTTGTTAAAAGGAATAGAAGCATAATAATCTTTTATAGAATTGTTGATTCATAAATTGTCCTTTGATATACAAGTAGTTTAGAAAGAATAGATAAGGATATAGAAAACGTTGATGAAATTACCTTGCCAACACAAAGGAATAGGAGAAGTAGCATGAAACATTGACGATGATAAGTAAATTCAAAAAAATTTCATAAAAGTATCATTTAATTCCGCATCTTTGTTGATATTCTATTTTTTTTTTCTTTTATCAAATATTTTTAAGTGTATTACATATGAACACCACTAGATTAAAAGTATAGTTTTATTTATACCCCGAAGAAGTAAATTTGTTTGTTTTGGCAAAGTCACTTGAACACCTTCAACGTCTATGCATAGTTGTTACGACAAGATTCATATAATGTTTAGAAAATGATCGGATAAAGCATTCGTTGGTAGAAGTTATAATTATTTAGCTACATTCTTTGAAATAAAAGTTAGTTCTCAAACGTCAAAAATTAGAAGGTACATCTTTGTACTTAGGATTATGATAGCATGCTTAAAACAAAAAGATGTATACGGTCATTCTTTCATTATTTTCATAAGATCCAATAGAATGGAGTTCATATGGGATATATCCTAGAGTAAATTTAATTATCCTAAGTATTGATAGCTAGAATGGATGTGACAATTTGTAAGGACATGTATGAATTCATGTGATGAAATGATGAAGTGTTTTTAATATTATTTTTTCTTCTGGAAAATCATCACTTTATTACTTAACAATACTTGTATTTCATTTCGGAAATTCTTATCCTTATTAGAATGTTAAGGAATTAGGCTAAAAATGTATTATTGTGTAGCAGTATTTTCTAGGAGTTTAAGTAAACTTATTTTGGAATGCATAAGAATCTAATTATTCTCTTCATAAATAGACTATTGATAGGGTCTATCTTCTAATAAAATATTGACATACATCGAATTAAAAGGATCTTGTTAAGTAGTAGGAGTTTGATTATTGGGAAAACATAATCATAACCTTGTTGTGATTGATTGAGCACAAGATCTTTTGAATGTTTTCCAAATTGAAATGAATCTAGATGAAACTAAATGTTTAAACTGTGATACTAACATATTGTTAACAGGATATTGAAGGATGTACATCGGATGAAGTGAAAATGATGCCTAATATAATTCAACGAGCATGCATATAATGCTATGGAACTAATGTATTCAATTATTGAGCAATTGAAGCAAAGAAATTTTTCTTTATACTAACATTTCAGGAAGTGATCTTAACATCGACTGATGACATGATCAAGGAAGAACGTTGATTATAAAAGAACTTATATAGATAAGTTGAGTTAATCGCTCAAAAGTAAGTAATGATTTACTTTATCACGAATAATGGTAAGACTTATAATTGATGTGTATAAATGAAAATGCAAAGAATATGATAAGCGAATCTATTTTTATTGTTATTATGTGTGTATGGAATACAAGAAATAATAAATGATTGTTACAAAGAAATATTCTTTGACTCAAACGTGAAGGTTTGAGGGGAAATGAATGATCTCCTGGACTCAGGTAGAGGAGGCAGCATCAAGAAATCAGTAACTAGCTTGTTGTTATGGGACAACTATACCCTAATTTGTGGTGATGTTCTCCACGGAAGTGGAATAGAGTAGGTGGAGTGCTCGTTGAATGTTATACTGACCCAAAAAGACCTAGGTAGTCTTTATATCCATCGAAATGAGCAGAGGAAGGGCTCATGTTTTTCCTTGTGGTTTTGCCGGATTCACACAAGAGGTTCTCTAAGGAGTAACTTTTTCCTTGTGGTTCTCTTGTATGCACACAAGAAGTTCAATGAGGGGAAGATATGTTCGAGTTGTATTCGTAAGACTATCACGTCCTGCTAAAAGCATGCAGATGGTAATCCTAGTGAGTTTAGAGAAGGCTCGTGTTTGTATGCAAGTATCCATGATTGCTGAAGTACAAAAGAGCATTTTGTACGTAAGTCTCCATGATTGCTAAAGTACAAAGAGTTTGATGATCAAACAAAGTTCTGTTGAAGAACTGTTTTATAATATAAGCAAGTGTTAATGAATTGTCTTGTAACTATACTATGAGATGTAATTATGCATGAATGATATGAATGCTAGAATAAACAAATATTTCCTCAAGGAAGAGGAAGAATGATGAACATTTACTGTTTTGAAATTTTGTATACTCATGTTATACTAAAGAATATCATAAGATCTTGTATGATTTGTGTAATGTGCATGATATAGGTGATAAGAGCTTGCAGGATCCGCAAAAATGAGAAGACAACAAAAGCATAAAAATAAAGCAAACGAAAGACGAGAAAGGATGCAAAAGACAAATGTCTGAACACCAACGATGGTGTTATGTTTATAAAGTATTATCATGAAAGTGTACATACATAAGTTTTATATTTGAAAAATGTAAATATCTTAATTTGAATAGTAATCATATCAGACATGGAATAATTATATTTTTGAAATATTTAAAGTGATCTATTATTAAAGATTATGGAGAAACTTATAAACGAATTATTTTTTAAATACTATAAATAAGGTATAGATATATATAAAGATATTTTACCCACTCCACATTTTCTTTATTAGTGGAAGAAAGTCAAGTGCTAAAACTTGGGTTATATTTTTGAAATATTTAAAATAATTTATTATTAAAGATTATGGAGAAACTTATAAACGGATTATTTTTTAAATACTATAAATAAGGTATAGATATATATAAAGATATTTTACCCACTCCACATTTTCTTTATTAGTGGAAGAAAGTCAAGTCCTAAAACTTGGGTTATCGTGGAGGAATCTAAGGAGATTTTAATGCGATGTTGTGTCCATAGTGGGGAGCATTCTAACCATTTCATGCTTCCACTTGTGCTCTTAGTAAGTCAGGTGTTGGTAAACGGTAATTTTTGTAGTTTGGGGAACTCGCTTTCTTAAGGAGGGGAAGATCTCAGTTCTAGGGGGGTGTTTCTACGCCAAGAATTGGTTTATGTACCTATGCGACGGGAAGCTCACTAAGAGGTAAACCTCCACATGTTTCAACTAGATTTCTCCTTTTAATTTGTGTTGATTGCTTGTTTGATTGTGGCCCAGTCCCTTTGTATGTTGCGCAGTCTCTGTTTTTATATTTATTTTTGTATTTTGTGCTTTCATCTTGCTGCTATAGGGGCATCGATAAACAAAGGGATGGGATGGTTTCAAAAAATTGATCCTTATTAAAATAAGAATGCAATATATATATATATATATATATATATATATATATATATATATAATGTTTACACCCGACTGTCATCGAAAACGTTGGCTAAACAGAAGGAAGGAAATAAATTTTCCCATGATCTCTGTAAATGCATAGAGCCTGTGTGATCCATGATCTTTGTTCTTATTTGTATTTCTTTGTGCTCATACTGCCAACAAGGGCGTGTTTATACCCTGTGATCTAGCTCGGTATGCATGGTTAATTATATATATATAATTAGGCGGTTAATAAATGCAAGGAGCCTTGCAATATCTCCGCATCTTTCTTTTTTTATATATTTAGGATGCCAAATGCGTAGATCCAGTCTCTGTAGGAAACTTTCATACTGCCGCACATTGCCTTGTTTGATTGAATTTGGTTTTTTGCACACTCGCTTTGTTTGCCAAAGATAATCTCTGCATATATATCTTTCTCATTTCCGTGTGTTGCCTTGATTGACAAAAGCATTTTCTGCACCTTGTTTTAGAGTTGATCTTGAATTATATTGTTGACAAGGTTAATATTTCATTAGAGGGGTGACTTCTGCACATGTTTATCTTATAATACAGCTGCATAATTACGGGAAGAGTTCATAACGGATTTTGATATCCTTTAAATTATGTTTCTCCTTTCTTGCTTGGATGTGGGCCACTATGAACTTGTTGTATGAATTGAATAGTTAGTTTTTACCTTGTTACAGAATCGTGGTTGATCTAGGTGAGAGTTGTCGTCCCCGTGTTTACTTTTCTATTTTATTATCTTCTAAATTAATTAACTCATCACTTGGTGACCGTTCATTTGATAAAAAGCGTGCTGTAAATGCTCAGTGGTTAATATAATATTTGATTTCTATCATAAATATATTTGGGTAATATGCAATAGGAAGACTCTTTAATAGTTTTCTTGTTACATAATTCTTATATATATACATAGGAAAATATGTATGGAAGGATTCTAGGGTTCGATATATCAATAAAAAGTAATTTGACTAGGTTCTCACCAAATGTGATGGTGAAAGAGTTCGATGAAATTTATAAATAATATTCTTTATCATTTCTAGATTATTAAAGTGAAAAATAACCTTATTTATTTTATTCATGATCTAAAAAGAAAAGACCTTGTAATAAGGTCTTGTAAAAAGGCCTTTCTATGTATAATTTACTCCTTATAGTAATGAATATATATATATATATATATATTAAGAAAAGACCCTGTAATAAGGTCTTGTAAAAAGGCCTTTCTATGTATAATTTACTCCTTATAGTAATGAATATATATATATATATATATATTAAATGAATGTAATTGTTGGGAAAAAGTGGAGGGTAAGTAATTTTGTTATAATAGAAGTATGTTTCCTTAGCTTTTATACTCTTTGTATATATATTTCGACTGAAGATTGAAGATCAAGAGAAGTTACTATATATATATTATATTTTAGAATTTAAAAGGGGAATGTTAGTCATTGATGAAATTAATTGGTTTTAAATTTAAATGATACTTAGATATCCCCTTGGATTTTCTGTACAAAGGTCAAAAGAGGTTAGTGGAAAAGATGTAGTCCCTTGTCCAAATTATTAAATACGTTATATGGCTCCTTGGCATAGTTTGACGCAAGTTTGCTAGAAAGAAACTATGTGAACTAAATCCTTATAGTAATGTTGATATTAGCATAAAATGTTATTAAAGAGGCTCTCTATAAGAGAAGCTGGGGAAAATAGAAGATGCAACAATTGAGTTGTGAAATGTAAACTTCTATCGATTAGTAATATAAAACAACCTTTTGTGGATGTAGCCCTAGATTGGGTGAACCATGTTAAAAAAGTCTCTTTTGTATGTGTGGACTACTTGTGTACCTTATGTTTATTTTCCTTGTGATGATTTTATAGTCTCTTATGTGTGGTCTCCCTTCTATTTTTTTATATGCCAAATTTGTGATGGTTTGCATCTAGCTCTAAGATCTTCTAGAACTGTAAACATACAAATGTTATTCTTTATCAAGTTAGTGATCAGAACGCTTGGAATTTTATAATCATTATATTTCTGCAAGGACAATTGATTCACAAACAAATCTTATTATAAATTATAGAAGAGAACTTGCTTTCATGTTAAGCCATGGATGTGTAAGAAGTGGTTATTGTTAAAGAGTTACTAGCAATTATTTTGAATGCAAAAGATACTTGTAGAAAAGGATAGATTATTGGTAAAATTGACCATGTTTTATTTTGAGATCTCTTTTATATTGATTACGCATTAGGTATATTATTCGTTATATTAATACTAAGGTACAAACTAGAGGATTGTATGGAACTTAGGTCGAAGATCAAATAACTTGTCTCATATTTTATCTCACTGAAATATTAAAGAATTAGTTTAGCAATTAAGGAGACATTTCAAAACTTCATTTTCATATAAATGATGATGTAGGATTTTCGGTATGCTAAATTATCGGACTTTATGCTTAAAGGAAAATAGTATATCTCCTATTTCATTATTAATGGTCATGGTAAAAATTTTAAAAATTTACCAAAATTACTGACTTAGAAATTTGGGTTGGTTACATATGGTATCAGAGAACCAGGTTAAAATACTCGGGCCTAATGGACTCAACATGGAATGAGTAAAGCATGAAGGTTGATAAGCTAATCAATCAAGTTGTTTTGTTTTGTTTTTGGATGCATGGACGGGAATGGACGAGGAGTTAACGTCGTCCGAGTACAACTTCAAGTTCTTCAAAAAGGAGTAAAGATAAGTATCAGAACATTTCGAGTGAAGTATTTTATCCTTGTAGTAAGTTATCCTTGCTAGATTAAAGGCGTAGGCACTCACCTGGTTGAAAGGCGTTATCATGGAATATAATATTTAGTTGAATTTTTTTTTAAACTTTGTTAAAAGGAATAGAAGCATTATAATATTTTATAGGATTATTGATTCATAAATTGTCCTTTGATAAAGAAATAGTCTAGAAAGAATAGATAAGCATATAGAAAACTTTGACGAAATTACCTTGACAACACAAAGAAATGGGAAAAGTAGCATGAAACATTGACGATGATAAGTAAATTCAAAAAAATTTCATAAAAGTATCATTTAATTCCGCATCTTTGTTGATATTCTATTTTTTTTTCTTCTATCAAAGATTTTTAAGTGTATTATCTATTAACACTACTAGATTAAAAGTATAGTTTTATGTATACCCCGAAGAAGTAAGTTTGTTTGTTTAGGCAAAGTCACTTGAACACCTTCAATGTCTATGCATGGTTGTTACAACAAGATTCATATAATGTTTAGAAAATGATCGGATAAAGCATTTGTTGGTAGACGTTATAATTATTTAGCTACATTCTTCGAAATAAAAGTTAGTTCTCAAACGTAAAAAATTAGAGGGTACACCTTTGTACTTAGGATTATGATAGCATGCTTAAAACAAAAAGGTGTATACGGTCATTCTTTCATTATTTTCATAAGGTCCAATAGAATGGAGTTCATATAGGACATAGCCTAGAGTAAATTTAATTATCCTAAGTATTGATAGCTAGTATGGACAAATGGTAAGGACATGTATGAATTCATGTGATGAAATGATGAAGTGTTTTTAATATTATTTTTTCTTATGGAAAATCGTCACTTTGTTACTTAGCAATACTTGTATTTCATTTCGGAAATTCTTATCCATATTAGAATGTTAAATAATTAGGCTAAAAATGTATTATTGTGTAGGAGTATTTTCTAGGAGTTTAAGTAAACTTATTTTGGAATGCATAAGAATCTAATTATTCTCTTCATAAATAGACTATTGATAGGGTCTATCTTCTAATAAAAGATTGACGTACATCGAATTAAAAGGATCTTGTTAAGTAGTAGGAGTTTGATTATTGGGAAAACATAATCATAACCTTGTTGTGATTGATTGAGCACAAGATATTTTGAAAGTTTTCCAAATTAAAATGAATCAAGATGAAACTAAATGTTTAAAAGTTATGATACTAACATATTCTTAACATGATATTGAAGGATGTACATCGGATGAAGTGAAGAGGATGCACAAGATAATTCAACGAACATGCATATAATGCTATGGAAATAATGTATTCAATTATTGAGCAATTGAAGCAAATAATTTTTTCTTTATACTAGTATTTCAGGAAGTGATCTTAACATCGACTGATGACATGATCAAGGAAAAACATTGATTATAAAAGCACTTATACATATAAGTTGAGTTAATCGCTCAAAAGTAAGTAATGATTTACTTTATCACGAATAATGGTAAGACTTATGATTGATGTGTATCCATGAAAATGCAAAGAATATGATAAGCGAATCTATTTTTATTGTTATTATGTGTGTGTGGCATACAAGAAATAATAAATGATTGTTACAAAGAAATATTCCTGGACTCAAACGAGAAGGTTTGAGGGGAAAGGAATGATCTCCTAGACTCAGGCAGAGGAGGCAGCATCAAGAACTCAGTAACTAGCTTGTTTTTATGGGACAACTATACCCTAACGTGTGGTCATGTTCCCCACGGATGTGGAATAGAGTAGGTGGAGTGCTCGTTGAATGTTATACTGACCCAAAAATACCTAGGCAATCTTTATATCCATCGAAATGAGCATGGGAAGGGCTCATGTTTTTTCTTTTGGTTTTTTCGGATGGACACAAGAGGTTCTCTGAGGAGTAACTTTTTCCTTGTGGTTCTGTTGTATGCACACAAGAAGTTTGATGGGGGGAAGCTATGTTTGAGTTGTATTTGTAAGACTGTCACATCCTGCTGAAATTATGCAGATGGTATTCCTGTTGAGTTTACAGAAGGCTCATGTTTGTATGCAAGTCTCCATGATTGCTGAAGTACAAAAGAGCATTTTGTACGCAAGTCTCCATAATTGCTGAAGTACAAAGAGTTTGACGATCAAACAAAGTTCTGTTGAAAGAATTGTTTTATGATATAAGAAAGTGTTAAAGAATTGTTTTGTAACTAGACTATGAGATGTACTTATGTATGAATGCTAGAATAAGCAAATATTTCCTCAAGGAAGAGGAAGAATGATGAACATTTACTATTTTGAAATATTGTATACTCATGTTATACTAAAGAACGTTGGAAGATCTTGTATGATCTGTGTAATATGCAGGATGTAGGTGATAAGAGCTTGCGTGATCTGCAAAAATGAGAAGACAACAAAAGCATAAAAATAAAGCAAGCGAAAGATGGAGAAGGATGCAAAAGAAAAACCGTTGAACACTGAGGACGGTGTTATGTTTAAGGGGTGGAGTGTGTAACATCCCTCAAGTTCGACCCTTATTGTTATTATTCTTGTAAATGTAAATATGAATTATGCCCTAGTGAGGAGTTCAAGGCCAAGGCCCCACCAGTGTACCTTGAGCTAGTGTTATGTCTATAAGTCTTAGTTTAATCCTAGAAGATTAAGAACGGTAATGCGACTAAAATAATAAGTAACAAAACCCTCTCATAAAGAAAAAGTAAGATAGCTAGTAAGTTGTGAGATTCATGTTTTAAGTCATAAAGCATTGAAGGTAAAGAATCAATAATGTTTTTAAACTCTTAAAAGAACCCATCTAAGAATACTCTAACATCAACGACCAAGTAGAAATTATATATATATATATATATATATATATATAGTTATAGTTATAGTTATAGTTATATGTGTTTTGTATACCTATATATAAAAGGGTAGATGGACTAATGGCAAAGAATAGTCATTTATATTATTAGCCTACTTAATTTTAAGATTATGTTAAATAATATATACAAAATTCTTATATAGTAGATATTTTTGTATGAGGCTAAATGTTATAATAACCTAGTCACTATTCTAAATAGTATAATTTCAACTACTATGGGACAATTAATAAGGATTTCCATTTTTACCAATAAAGAACAATTTTATACAAATGGTTAAGATGCATTACAAAGTATATTTTTATATATATATTTGCATATAATTATTTATGTATACATTGTACACTTATGAAAATATATGTATATATATATAAGTATGAAGTTTGTAAATATCTATATATGGATAAATATATAGAGCTAAAACTATTAAAAGAACTATTAAGAAATTTAAGTGATTTAAAAGGAATAATAAACCATTATATGATCTTATAAACATTCATTGATTATGTTTCTAAAATAATAATAATAATAAAGGTAAAAAGGAAAATTCCTATCAAATTAGTCTCTTTATAAATCCTAGTGATAAATACAAACATGCAAAAGGTTGCTTATAAAGAGTACATACATAAGTTTTATATTTGAAAAATGTAAATATCTTAATTTGAATAGTAATCATATCATACATGGAATAATTATCTTTTTGAAATATTTAAATTAATTTATTCTTAAAGATTATGAAGAAACTGATAAACGGATTATTTATTAAATACTATGAATAAGGTATAGATATATATAGAGATATTTTACCCACTCCACATTTTCTTTGTTAGTGGAGGAAAGTCAAGTACTAAAACTAGGGGTATCGTGAAGGAATCTAAGGAGATTTTCCTGCGATGTTGTGTCCATAGTGGGGAGCGTTCCTGCGATGTTGTGTCCATAGTGGGGAGCGTTCTTAGTGAGCCAGGTGTTGGTAAACGGTAATATTTTTAGTTTGGGGAACTCGCGCTCTTAAGGAAGGGAAGATCCCAGGTCTGGGGGAGTGTTTCTACGCCAAGAATTGGTTTATGTACCTCTGCGACGGGAAGCTCACTAAAAGGTGAACCTCCACACGTTTCAACAAGATTTCTCTTTTATATTTTGTTGATTGCTTGTTTGATTGCGGCCCAGTCGCTTTGTATGTTGCGCAGTCTCTGTTTATATATTTATTTTTGTATTTTGTGTTTTCATCTTGCTCCTATAGGGGCATCGATAAACAAAGGGATGGGATGGTTTCAAAAAATTGATCCTTGATTAAAATATGAATGCAATATATATATATATATATATGCTGATATAATGTTTACACCCGACCATAAACGAAAACGTTGGTTAAACAGAAGGAAGGAAAGAAATTTTCCCATCATCTCTGTAAATGCGTAGAACCTGTATGATCCATGGTCTTTGTTCTTATTTGTATTTATTTGTGCTCATACTGCCAACAAGGGCGTGTTTATACCCTGCAATCCAGCTCGGTATGCATGGCTAATTATATATATATAATTAGGCGGTTAATAAATGCAAGGAGCCTTGTAATATCTCTGCGTCGTTCTTTTTTTTGTATATATTTAGGCTTCCAAATGCGTAGATCCAGTCTCTGTAGGAAGCTTTCATACTGCCGCACATTGCCTTGTTTGATTGAATTTGGTTTTCTGCACACTCACTTTGTTTGCCAAAGATAATCTCTACATATACATCTTTCTTATTTCTGTGCGTTGCCTTGATTGACAAAAGCGTTTCATGCACCTTGTTTTAGAGTTGATCTTGACATATATTGTTGGCAAGGTTAATATTTCATTAGAGGAGCGACTTCTGCACATGTTTATCTTATAATACAGCTGCGTAATTACGGGAAGAGTTCATAACGCATTTCGATATCCTTTAAATTATGTTTCTCCTTTCTTGCTTGGATGTGGGCCACTGTAAACTTGCTGTATGCATTGAATAGTCAGTTTTTACCTTGTTACAGAATCATGGTTGATCTAGGTGATAGTTGCTGTCCCCGTGTTTAATTTGCTATTTTATTATCTTCTGAATTAATTAACTCATCACTTAGTGACCGTTCGTTTGATAAAAAGCGTGTTGTAAATACTCAGTGGTTAATATAATATTTGATTGCTATCATAAAGATATTTGGGTAATATGCAATAGGAAGACTCTTTAATAGTTTTCTTGTTACATATTTCTTATATATATACATAGGAAGATATGTATGGAAGGATTCTAGGGTTCGATATATCAATAAAAAGTAATTTGACTAGGTTCTCACCAAATGTTATGGTGAAAGAGTTCAGTGAAATTTATAAATAATAGTGTTTATCATTTCTAGATTATTAAAGTGAAAAATAACCTTATTTATTTTATTCATGACCTAAAAAGAAAAGACCTTGTAATAAGGGATTTGTATGTATAATTTAATCCTTATAGTAATGAATATATATATATATATTTAATGAATGTAATGGTTGGGCAAAAGCGGAGGGTAAGTAATCTTGTTATAATAGAAGTATGTTTCCCTAGCTTTTATACTCTTTGTATATATATTTCGACGGAAGATTGAAGATCAAGAGAAGTTACTATATAGATATTATATTTTAGAAATTAAAAGGGGAATGTTAGCCATGGATCAAATTAATTGGTTTTTAATTTAAATGATACTTAGATATCCCCTTGGATTTTCTGTACAAAGGTCAAAAGAGGTTAGTGGAAAAGATATAGTCCCTTGTCCAAATTATCAAATAAGTTATATGGATCCTTGCCACAGTTTGATGCAAGTTTGCTAGAAAGAAACTATTTGAACTAAATCCTTATAGTAATGTTGATATTAGTATAAAATGTTATTAAAGAGGCTCTCTACAAAAGAAGTTGGGGAAAATAGAAGATGCAACAATTGAGTTGCGAAATGTAAACTTCTATTGATTAATAATATAAAACAACCTTTTGTGGACGTAGCCCTAGATTGGGTGAACCATGTTGAAAAAGTCTGTTTTGTATGTGTGGACCACTTGTGTACCTTATGTTTATTTTCCTAGTGATGATTTTATAGTCTCTTATGTGTGGTCTCCCTTCTATGTTTTTATATGCCAAATTTGTGATGGTTTGCATCTAGCTCAAAAATCTTCTAGAACTGTAAACATATAAATGTTATTCTTTATCATGTTAGTGATTATAATGCTTGGAATTTTATAATCATTATATTTCTGCAAGGAGAATTGAGGCACAAACAAATCTTATTATAAATTATAGAACAAAACTTGCTTTCATGTTAAGCCATGGATTTGTAAGAAGTGGTTATTGTTAAAGAGTTACTAGCAATTACTTTGAATGCAAAAGATACTTGTAGAAAAGGATAGATTATTGGTAAAATTCACCATCTTTTATTTTGAGATCTCTTTTATATTGATTATGCATTAGGTATATTATTCATTATATTAATACTAAGGCACAAACTAGAGGATTGTATGGAACTTAAGTCGAAGATCAAATAGCTTGTCTCATATTTTATCTCAGTGAAATATTAAAGAATTAGTTTAGCAATTAAGTAGATATTTCAAAACTTCATTTTCATATAATTGATGATGTAGGATTTTTGGTATGTTACATTATCAGACTTTATGTTTAAAGGAAAATAGTATATCTCCTATTTCATTATTAATGTTCATGGTAAAATTTTTAAAAATTTACCAAATTTCCTGACTTAGAAATTTGGGTTCGTTACAACTACTATTTCATAGTGCCTCTAATTTATAAAAAATAAAATTTTGAAGTCCTCCTCAAAGAGCCAAAAATAGATTAAATTAAAAAGGGGCATGTAACTTACTACTAGCACAATTTATTTGTATTAGAAATAGAAGGTGGTGAGATAGATATTCTTCATCTACCTTGGATCCTACTCTAACTAATTATTTCATTTGAAACCAGGAATGTATTGCACCCTTTTAAAATTCCATTTCTCCTTCTTCTTCCATTTGTCCATCTAGTGAATCAATTCTACACTAATTAGTTTATGAACCTCAAAGAAGTGTGCAAAGAAAATTCAGAAAGATTTGTCTATCTATATCACCCCTTCTCTAGTTTTTTCATCATGCCGTGAATTACTATACCTGTGGGAAACACGTTACACATGGATACATCCAAAGAGAAAAACATTTAGTGTTTTAAGAAATAGGGCAAGAATTCTAGCACATTTTCCCTTAATCCCATAGTTTCTAGGAGAAGTAAGGTCTCAGGCCAGGAATCACTATACCTACGGGAAACACATTACAGATGGATACATCCAAAGAGAAAAACATCTAGTGTTTTAAGAAATAGGAAAAGAACTCTAGCACCTTTTCCCTTAATCCCATAGTTTCTAGGAGAAGTAAGGTCTCACGATTAAGTAGATGGATGGTTTCTTTGGGGAACCACCTACTGTTGCCTGGTTTTGCACCCAATCATGTGCTAAAGAGCACCTGCTAACTTGTAGCAACAGTCTCAATGTAAAAGTAAAAAAAATGTAAATAACAGTAAATCTGATCTAACATGTGCAAAGAACTAAAAACTAGATTTAAGAATAATAAACAATGAGACCTATGAGAGAGACAAGAAATAAAAAATTTGATCTTTTGTATTTCCTCAAATGGTGAGGATGGTGAGTTTGAGCAGCTTCATGGCTGAGATGCTCCAATGGTCCAATGGTCTCTTCTTCTCCAATGCTCTAATGGGGATCTTCAAACTCAAAAGTGAGGCTAGGGCTCTCAAGAGTGAATTTGGCAGCATAAGGATAGGATGAATGTGGATGATTAGTGAGGAGCCCCTATCACCTTTTTATAATTTTTTGGTGATGGGGAATACCATTATGGTTTAAGGAAACCAATGGTATTGACCAAAATTGTTTAGGTTTCTTGTTCCCTCTTTTTCCTTTCTTGAATATATTTTATATTTTTATTCCCTTTTAATATTTTTTGGGAATTTTGGACCCCTTTTGAGGGTTTTTTGTATATTTTGAGGAAAATTACATATTTTGAGTGGAAAAAGATGGGTTTTGGTCTTTTTGGTGACCCTTTGAAGGTTTTAGGGGCTCAAATGGTGGAAAAAGTGGACAAATGGGTCATGTGAATCAGGGAATGAGCTAGTGAACACTTTTTGGGTGTTAACACATTGCCCCCTGATGTGTGAGGGCATGAGCTCATCGTATGGCCGATAGACATCATATTTATTTTGTCTTTTTCCTGGGGTTTGGAGGAGAGAAGAGACCAATTGGATACTGGAACACCGGACCCTGGTAAACTGCTCAAACTGAAAATGCATGTCCTCAAAATGAATGAGGAATAATCTTTGATAATGGACGAGGCAAGCATACCCATACTCGTATCAAGACATATACATAACAATTAGTCCCAAGAAGGGGGACCTAAATAATACATAAAAATATGCTGGTACATCATGATGGTCCAGAGGGGACACAATCAGGGTAATTTTTAGCGGCGAAATTTCACCAATTGGCTATTTTTTGGGCATTTTTTCAAAACATAAATTCGCTATTTGGCCATTTTTAGTCTCTAATATCGCCTATATTTACATAAAATATGTTTTTTCTCGTAATTTCACCAAAAATTACAAGTTTTGGTAGTAAATTGTATGTTTCATATTTAATATTCGCCTACCTACCTATATATAAGTTTTTTTTCAATCCAAAATAATCGCCTAGAATACTATACTTAAGCATAATATTAGGATCCTTAAAAAATACCCTGGACACAATGCTGGGACATACTCATGGTCATGCCATGACTGATCTGAAGGATTGATACACTGGAAAAGAACAACAACCATTCTAAATAAGGTGTCAGAAGGGTTGATGAACTGCTGAATCTAAAGGTGTCCAACATCTGTAGGGACTCAATGACTGTGACTCAACTTCTGAGGAGTATATGTAACTGTATACTCGAAGGAGTATAAAATTGGGTTACATCTTAAAACTGTCACCAAGCACAACCTGAATATCCATACGAATGTGTAACTGGTTGTTTCCTCAATCAGCCTCTCAAATGTGGTAGATTCAAGTGATATACGAGGTCTTCAACAAATAACTGAAAGGACCGATACCCTGTACGAGTCTCAATGATGCGATCAAGGTGTTGATGTCGAGCATGTGAGAAACAATCATTTGGAGAGGCACTCAGGATTCCTTTCAAAATGATCCATAGGCACTCATCACTAATGGTGATGAGTCTAAGGCACAGGGACCTCTAGGTCTATCCTCTGGAATAGGTTTGGTTAGCATCGACAGAGGGAAACTAGCAACTACCAAGGCAATGATGTTTCCTTGATAGGAGTACGAGGTGTACAACTGAAGTGTGATAGTACTGATGGTAGGATTGACATACTATGGGGATGGGGCATAACTGGTGTCATAGAGTGGGGGGACTCAAACTTCATTTGTTCAGAGCATGATGACATGGTTGACCTGGCAGCATATGAAATTGATGTTTAGGTCTGGGGATCATAGCTTAAGGGATTAGGGGTATGTATTGCATACTGGGGTGACTCTGGGGGACAAGATGATGGATTCTATTGGGAGACTCTCAGGGTGACATACTGTAGAATACTATAAACAAAGGCAACCATAATAGGGAAGCTGCCATATGAGTAGATATGGTCTGTTGTGGCGCTGGAAAGCACCGTTGGGTCCTTATTCATGGTTTTAATGAGCTCCAAGAAGAGATAAAAGTGTGCTATGAAATGGTACTATCCTGTGGATTTATGCGAGCCCAGGACTGTTCATGCTCGTGAGTGCTTTCATTTTTAAGGAGCCTGAAAACGATAAGAAGACTTTGAATTGGTGGAGGAGTACCGTCCTGTGGATTTGTGCGAGCCCAAGACAGTGATTGCTCATGGTTGCTTTTAATTTTAGAGAGTCTTAAAGTGGTAAGTAGACTCCATTGGTATTCTTTTTCGTATGTTAGTCTCCAAGGCCTGAAAAAGCATAAAATGATGCAAATGGAGAACTCTTTTAGCCAATGTGACTAGAGTATTCCTTTTTCGTAATTAGTCTACAAGGTCCGAAAAAGGGGTAAACTTATACCAGGTAGACACCCTTTCAGATACTTTTTGCGAGCATGAAGGGAAGCAAGATTGCTCAACGATCTTTTCATTATTTTAAGAGTCAGAAAAGA
Organism: Larix kaempferi; assembly: GCA_027924585.1. NCBI lineage: Eukaryota > Viridiplantae > Streptophyta > Pinopsida > Pinales > Pinaceae > Larix > Larix kaempferi. The sequence goes on from BSBM01000957.1 coordinate 153,588, forward strand.
GCTTAACAAAATTTCCCTAAGTGCCTTTTCGTAAAAGAGTTGCTCGACCCGAAAAAGGGATAAAATTATACCGAACAAGAAGATATTGGTGAGAACGAGAAGTGATCTCAAGCATCGTCACGAGCATGAAAAACTGAATACGGCGATATAAAACTCGTCAAAAATGGACAACAGCCGATGTGGCATGCAAACTGAGGCGACGAGTGTGTGTGAAAAAATGTTCAAAAAAATATGGTGGCGAGAGCAAGAAATGATCTCAAGCATCATTGCAAGTGCGAAAAACAGAATCCGGTGATATAAAGAACGTGAAAAATGGACTACGGCCGATGTGGCACACAAAACGAGGCGATGAGGGGCATGTGAGAAAATGCCCAAAACGGGACCCATTGGAAACGAGAAAAGGAGTAGACGATCGTGAAGTTCTCACCACGCTGATTCCAACGATACCAACGGTTTGAAAAAGGAAGTTTTATGATGCCGAAATGGTTGACTGAAAATTGGTCAAATTTCTATAAATAGCAAGTGGACCCAATGTGACATGTGTCATTTTCATGGTTGAGTTTTATAGAGTAATTTGATTTGGTTAGAGCACTTTCTTCATTTTTGGGAGATTCGACCGTCGATTTTTATTCTACGAGTTTGAGGTAAGCCCATTTGTCTTAGCCTTTCAATTTATTTTCCTTTTGGGGGGTCTCGGGGTCTCAGAAGTGGCGAATACTCCATGTTGGCTTGCCAATGTGGAATATCGCGGGTTTTGACGCTTTTTGAACGATTCACGTCGCGGCTGTGGGCTTCATAGCTGCGATGTGCATCGCAGCTATGGGTGCTTACAACCACGATGTGCATTGCGCCTGTGGGTGCTTACAGCCAGGATGTGAATTGCGGTTGTGGGTGCTTACAGTCGCGATGTGCATCACGGCTGTGGGTGCTTAGAGCTACGATGTGGATCGGTGGCTTTGGAAAAAAATTTATTTGTATTTTTCTAAAAAAATTTGTGTTTGGTTTGGCAGGATGCTCAGGCGGCCGCAAGCATCGTGGAGGGAGAGGGAAATCAATGAGGAGTTGATGGAGACTATTCGGGTGAGCCCACATGTGCGAGCAGCGTTGGATTTGGGAGGACTACCAAAGTTCACGTAGATTCATCTTATGTGTTTGGTTAGAGACTTGCTGAACAAGTTGATTGATTTGTGGGACCTAGAGGAGCTAGCTTTTATTGTTCAAGGTGAGCGGTTGGATCTTACCTTGACAGATGTGTATTTTCTTACTAGCTTGCCCCGTTTGGGTGAGATAGGGGACACCCAGTCCAAGATTTCGGCTGGTATGGATATAAAGGATCTGCTTGAGATATTTTTCCATCGAGGGGCCTGTGTGCAAAATTGCGCATTGAGTGTCTCGGATCTGCGAGAGCCGGAGATGCAGGCAGTGGCGGCTTGTGTTTTGCGGGTGCTTGGTGCACAGGCACCCCACCATTTGTCAGGGGGGTAGATGATGATGGTTCATCGTGTCATGACTAGGACTTATTTTGCTTGGGGTCAGATTCCTTGTTTGTGTTCGGCAAGAGCTGAGCAAGGTGAGGTGTGAGGGAGGAGAGTTCAGTTATGCCTCTTTCCTGTGTTGCTTCTTTTTCGAGAGGGTACCTACCTTGCGGCCACATGTGCCAGTTCGGGATGGTCTGAGGAGTGAGCCGCAGATGGTGCAGTGGGGGGAGATGATGCCCCATGGTTGTGGTGGTATTCGATGGTTCTTCATGACGGAGATGTACGAGCAGTGGGAGCAGATGCCAGTCAAGATTGATGACGATCCGTACCATGGTATGGACTTCTGGGGAGACATCGAGATGCCTCAAGCTCAGGGACAAGCTTGGGGGTTGGATGGTATGTATTTTTTTTCGGTGTTCTATCGTATCATGTTTGTATGATCGTTTATTTATTATAGCTAGAGATGTTTATATGATATTGACATATTTCAGTGTGGGTTATTGCAGATGTGGGTCCACTGCCACCACCTGATCATCAGGGCCTAAGGGACAATTGGTGGTGGTGGTACCTCCATTGGTAGTGGAACCTCTTCCTCGTGCACGAAGAATTGTGTGTCACCAAGATGATGCCATAGAGGATGTACGTGATACCTTAGAGGCATTGTTGGATGATATACTAGATGATGGTTGGAGAGACCTAGATCAACACGTGTTGGACTGTTGTTACGATGCTCTGCGTGAGTGGAGATCGATTCTGTGGAGGGTAGCTGTGTTGGCAGCTGAGGGGAGAGCTCGGGATTAGTATGATCCAGAGGAGGAGGAGCCGGAGAAGGTGGCTGACTGTGATGATGAGGACTAGGTTATCTTGTATTTTCCCCCAAATGTTGATGAGCATATGGGGACGCTTTTTTGTTGATACACATATTGTACCGCTGGTGTACTTTTTGTATATTTGGGTGCTGAGGGCACTCTTGACATTGTGACTCTATGATGATATATATATATGCATATGTATGCGTTTTTTATTATACAGTCATGTAAGCACATGGATGCACATCTTGTCTTTTCTTTCATGTCTTGTTGCATGTGGATGCAATTGTATGTGTTTTGTTTTCCCGTGGAGGCACCTTCTATGCACATGGATGCAATACTTTTTTGTCTTTTGTATGCCCGTGGAGGTACATGCTATGCATGTGGATGCAATACTATGATGGTTTATTTAGTTTGTTTATTTGATTGTTGATGCCTATGTGATGCATGTTGTGATGTACTACATGTTTTGGTTGACGTGCCAATCTAGAATGTTATTAGCCATTTTGTCTGCTACACTGTTTAGATTTCTTGGGACATGAGTGAATGAAATGGATTCAAAGTGTCGAATCATTTCCTTAATGCACAGAAATTTTCTAAATAGACAGGGATCACGTACCTAGTAATAGTTGTTGAGCTGGGAAATAAGGAGTTGAGATTCCAGGAAGACGCTGAGGTGACTTATGCCCATTCGGAGAGTAACGGGCAGTAGACCGATCACAGCGTCGTACTCAACTTGATTATTTGTGGAAGCACCTATGCACACTCCGTCGAGGTGGATCAACTCGTGTGAAGGGGAATAAAGTACCCAAGCTGCAGAGGCGAGATTTGGAGACCAGCGACTTGCACCATTGGCAAAACCGATATGGTAGAGTGGAACATGATCCATCTGTGTTCATGCAGGAAAAATGAAAATGTGAGGCATTGAAAGTTTACAGTGAAAAAATGAATTAAAAGCTGTACAGTATGGACTGTGGTGTCCAGAAGATTTTTATGGATAGAATCGTCTGAGGTACAACCCGTTACAGGGGTTGCGCATGGGGTTTCCTTCTGAGTCGTTCAAAATGTATGCCCCATGTCCAAGCCAAGTGTGTATGATGTATGGGCCTTGCCACATGGATTCGAATTTTCTTTTCCTGTTTTTTCTTGGGATTGGTCGTAAACGAGAACAAGGCCTCCTTCACTAAATGCTCATGGGTGAACATGTTTATCGTAATGGAGTTTTGATCTGTTCTTTGCGGCTTCGATTGTTTGGAGAGCTGCGCAACGATCTTCGTCGGCCTGCTCTAAAAGAAATAAGCGTTCTTCAATTGGTGAAGTATCCGGGAGGAGTTCTATGGAAATTTGTAATGTCGGGATCTGACACTCAATGGGGAGGACGGATTCCACGCCGTGAACCAAATGGAAATGGGTAAAGCCAGTGGCGGTTTTGGTGGACATGCGGTAAGCCCATAATGTAGGAAAAAACATGTGATGCCAATTGGATTTATGTCTATCGACAGTGCGCTGGAGGATGGTCTTCAAAATTTTGTAAACATCTTCAACTTGGTCGTTCCCTTGGGGGTAGTAGGCGAAAGAGAAATGATGTTCAAACTTAAGGAGGGTTGACAAATCTCGCCAAACGGAGTCCTCAAAGTGAGAACCATGGTCTGAGACGAGTTGATTTGGTACTCCAAAATGAGCAATAACATGGTTGAGGAAAAAAAGGGTTGGAGTGTCATCTTTGCAATTGTAAGTAGGCATGGCTTCTGCCCATTTGGTAAAGTAATCAATGACCACAATGATGTGTTTATGGCCACCAGCTGATGTAGGGTTGCAATCCATGAAGTCAATGGCCCATTTGCAAAATGGTCCAACGGTGATGACTGGATGAAGGGGGGCAGGGGGGGTTCTTGCCTTGGGGGCAAAGAGCTGTCCGTTTTGGTAATGTTTGACTGCTGTGATACAATCAGTGAATAATGATGGCCAAAAATAACCTGCATGGATTACCTTTTGGACGGTGTCCATTCCAAAGAAATGGCCGCCGTAGGCACCGCTATGACAGTCATTAAGCACTTGTTCTGCTTCTTCCTAAGAAAGGAAACATCATAGGATGGTGTCGACACCGCATCGATAGAGGACATCTCCCAGGAGGAGATAACGGGGGGCGTGGTGACGGATGCGACGGCGCCCGTCATGGTCGATGTTGGGTCAAAACTTTTGTGTATGGATATAAACCAAAATGTCACCATACCAAGGGTCGTCAGACAAGATGATGAATAATTGTTCGTCAATTAGATCAGTATGGATAGCTGGTGATGATGACGAGGATGGTAGGTCCGTAATGAGCTAAGAGGGTGCTAAATATTTGGTGCTCTTTGGGGTTTTAAAAGTTAGGTCATATCCTTGTAGGATAATCACCCATTTAGCTATGCGGCCTTGCAAAAGGCGGCGTGTCAAGAGATAGACCATTGGGTTGGAATTTGCAACAACTGTGGTATGGCTGAGGAGAATGTAATGGCACAATTTCTGTACTGAAAAGACGATGATGAGGGCCATTTTCTCTTCATGTGGGTAGCATAGTGGTGGGCCTGATAAGGTTTGGCTTACATAGTAAATGACATGCTCTTGACGAGCAGAGTCTTCTTGGACAACTACTCTAGAAACGGCATAACCGGATGCCGAAACGTAAAGGATGAAGTCTCTTGTGAAATCTAGAGGAGAAATCAAGGGGGCATTAGTGAGTGCTTTCTTCACGTCTGTGAAAGCTCCTTCCACTTGGTTGTCCCATACAAAATGGGTATGAAGGCATAGTAACCGAAGGAAACCATGGACTGTCATGGCATAATTGGGGACAAAGCGGTGGAGGAAGTTGGATCTACTCTAAAAGCTTTGTAGTTGTCTTAGTGTACGAGGTGTAGGTAGGTCTACGATGGCTTGGACCTTTAAAGGGTCTACTGTGATCCCTTTTCTAAAATGATGAAACCCAACAGACGGCCTACTAGAATGCAAAAGACACACTTGAGTGGGTTCAAGCAAATTTGGTATTTGCGACAACGCAAGAAAACTTGTTGAAGGTCGTCTAGATGGTCAGATCATTTCTTAGATCGAGCCATGAGGTTGTCTAGATAAACCAATATGATGTTAATCAAGTCATGAAAAAAATAAGTCATTGCTCGCTGAAATGTGGCTCCAACATTCTTGAGACCAAAAGGCATGACACGATAGGCGAAGGTGCCCCATGGGGTAGTGAAAGCAGTCTTGTATTGGTCTTCCTTGCGGATTTTGATTTGGTTATACCCGGAAAAGTTGTCCATGAAAGATAGTACCTCGTGTCCAACGCATGCATCGATTAATTGGTCGATAAATGGTGTTGGGAAGTTGTCTTTGGGACAAGCTAGATTGAGGTCGCGAAAATCAGTACAGACATGAATGGTGCCTACTTTCTTATTGACTAGAACTGGGTTGGAAACCCAGGTGGTATAAGCAATAAGATATATGAAACCTGTTGCTCAAAGCTTCTCAATTTCGGCTTTGATGGCTGGAAGCTTGGATGGGTGAATGGGGCGTTTTTTCTAGCGGACCGGAGATATGTTGGGACAAGTGTCTATGTTATGTTCTACAATGGTAGGATCAAGACCAGGCATCACAGTTTAAGACCAGGCAAAGACATCACGAAATTCTTGGACGAGTTTCTTATAGGCTTGGGTTTCCTTTTCAATGCATGATGCACCTAAAGAGATAAGCTCGGGTTTTTTGGGGGTGGTGGAGATGTCAATTTTTATGATCGGCGAAATGTTGGCCATGTTACCTTCTTCAAAGGCTTATGGTGTTGGGATTGGATCTTTGAACCAATCTACCTTGGTTGGTAAAAAATATTTTGATTCAACAAACAGTTGGTTTTCCATGGTGGAGGTAGATGCCTCAGGGATGAAGTATGATTGATGGTGCATATCATCCTAGGTGTAGTCTGGTGCAATAAGTGTTTCTAGGATTTCGTCATCACTACAGAAGTAATGCGTCATCAAATTGATTGGTTGAGGCTTGTAGGTAGTTGAAATCATATAAATGGTATTGATTTCTTCTGAAGGGGAAGATTCTGGGGGAAATATTTCTTCAATGAGCAGGGGGATATCTCTAGGTCAGCATTATTCAATTCATATAGTGCTTCTCTATAATGTGGGAGATCGGAGCAATGATGTGAATAATGACCGTATATTCCACAGATCAAACAAGGGTGGTTCGTACGTAGTGATTTATCACGAGGATGAAGAGGTAGTTGAAGTTTAACAACTGGAATATTTGTGTCATCATCCAACATTTGCATGTGTTCTTGAAGTGCTGGTAATTGTGGACATAGATGGGTAGCATGACCTATATCGTCACACATGGAGCACTTGGGGGGTATGCGGATTGTTGGGGGATTCTTCGCTAATTTGGGAGTCGCTAGGGGGGTGTGAGTTGTGGGTCCAGTGGTGTAGGTCTATGGACCTCTGTCCCTATTGTAGCGGGATTGAGGGGGAACATAACTAGAGGTTGATATAGTGGCCCCTATGTGAGGTGGTCAGTTTTGGGGGTTTGGTACGCCAGGTGGTGGACGGTTCGAAGTATTGATGGGTTGCACCAGTTGTAAAATGACATTTGGTGTCAGGGGAGAGGTTGGGGTAGGTAGGTACCACATAGGTGGTCCTAATTTTAATCCTGGGAGATTAAGTGTAGCCATTACTGGAGTGCTGAAGGCACCTGAAGGGGGAAATAAAAATGGGATAGTATGAATCGGTGTTGCTACGATGTGACTAGGCACCATGGGTGGTTGTGTCAGTAATGGTGGCTTTTGAGTATGTGGATGTGTATTGTGTGAAAGGGTGCATAGATCAGATATTTCAGTTATCCGCAATGAGGGTGGGATAGATGGGAAAGTCGAGGTCATGGGAGTATCCGACTATATCTGGGGTCCAATTGAGGAGACGAACGATGTGGGTGCATTCTGAACGGGTTGCTTAATCATGGGTAGAACATTTTTAGGTGCTGCGGGGGCATTAGGATTAGAGTATGTTATCTCACCGATTTTGACTATGCATCCTTCGTGGGGAAACATCACAAGCCAGAACACAAATGAGGCGAAAACCTTCATTTTATACATGTAACTTTGTCCCAAGAGGAGTTTGTAATCAAGTTGGGCACTGATGACCTCTATATCTATGAGAACTAGTTTTCCCCCAAGATGTATGGGCACATTCACTAACAAACCCTGCGGTTGAGCTGCATGACCATCGTAAGCTCGCAATGTGGTAGTGGATGGCTGTAGTGTTGGGGATCCAAGTTTCTTCTAGACAAAATTCGACATGATGCAGGTGGAGGCACCTTCATCGATGATGCATCGATGAATGACAAGGTTTCGAATGGACACAAAAACCTGAAAAGCTAGTGACGAAGGAAAATGAGGTTCGGCTTGGTCTGAGTCGAAAGCCATCATATTGGAGTCATTAGGGTTTATGGTACCAATGGTGGACAACAACAATTTTCTTTATGCAGGACAGTTTTTTAGGACTTCTAGAGCAGACATAGCAATGGGGGACTGGGCTAAGTCTTCTACAATGTTATAGTTGGAAGCTGCACAAGCATTAGGATTGTTGTTGATCCATTTTAAAGGGAAGCGAGGGGCTTTTGGACCTCCGTCCATGGGCATATTAGGTATGCACAGTGGCTGATCAGTTGGGAGGGTACTCGAAGATGGATCAGTGGACATTGTTTCAGGAGATGAGTCGTATTGGTTTCGTTGAGTTTGAAGGTTGACATCATTTGATGACATCAATAGAAAATGGTGAGTGTTCAACTTTGTATGCTGGTAATCGATTGCTACATAGGTAATTTGCGGATGTGGCACAACGGATCCTTGTGGGGGATCCATTGGACGGGTGTTTACTACTCCTTGGTTGGGTAGAGGATTTTTCAATATCATGGGTTATGGCTGAGGAGGTGGTGTTGGCTATGAAGGATGTCCTTTTCGTTGGGCATCATCGATCCAGAGTTGATGTGCTTGGTCCAAATGGGGGCAATTATGCGTGTAATGGTTGGAATTGACTGTGATGTTGATGATTTAAAAGGAAAACACATCTTATGACTATCATTAGGAGAAAAAAGACAAATTCTTCTAATGCTACTCTATAATCCATTCTGTGTCCATTTACATGAACCTACAAAATATGGCTGACTCCTGAGCAAGTTCCAACCTTTCTCAACCCATGGAGTAAAACATAATGGCATACACAATCTAGCAGCTCCAAACAGGATCGAGAATCCCTCCCACAGATAGCAGTGTAATCAGAACTCAAATAAAATATCCCAATAAGTTAGACGCCATGCTATTTAATTACCCTTCATTTGTGGATTAATAGAGATGGTATAAAGGAGGAGCATCATTAATAAAGAAATAATTATCAATAGAAAACAAGCCTCAGTGAGCACAGTAAACCAACAGCTTCCCTCAAAATTAGTTGCAGAGAACTGGAACATTTTGTGTTGTGAGACCCAGCTCCTATTTCCCAACCCTAGTTCAAACTAATCAAGAAAATGCAGTTGATTTTTGAGATACTTGGTTACTCACATTTATCTCCTAGGTTATTTTATCATGCACGATTAAATCAAAATGCATGTCTGTTGGAAAACAAAGACAAAAACAATGAAAAAAGTTATGGCAAAGATTGGAGAAAATAAATATTGCATTAATAAAGTTATTCATTGAGTGTTTGGTTGAAGCATTTTAACAAACATATGTGATGTAGTTATTGTATTTTACTGACAGTGATCGGACCATTGTAGATGTTCTGCTATGCCCATGTACATTGTTTAGAGTTGTGTTTTCAAATGAAAATTGGGGTATTTACTCCCTACAGTACAGTAAGTTCATAGTAGAAAATCTAACACACAAATATCAAACTTAAATAATAAATCTGAGATCTGCAAATTTCTTAATTAAGGAGAATTTACATGCCTGGAAATGATGGAGGAATTCCCTTGTATTTGGATGAACATCAGAAGTATGGGAAGTGACCATCAACAAGATGAAGTCGTGGAATCCATAAACTCACCACAAAGATACCATAATGCTTGTGTTGTGAACTGTGATGATGTTGGTGTGTTAGCAGCAGTAATATACCTTTCTCTGTGTACCCAATCAACAACAATATAGCCACGATTTAGCAGAGATTGACTGTAGTTGATGTCTGAGATATAATATAAGTGTCAACAGCTTCCAAACTCCCTTTCTCCAGTGGTATGATGCTACAGAAATCGCCCCAATATGCTGATGATAGTGAATACCCCCAACAGAAGAAACTATAACTCAACTTCAAGATGGATAAATGGCTACAGGACTTTCCCTTTCATAAGGATGAATGTAGAGATTCTGAATGATGGTGATGATTTGGAAGTAAATAGGACTTCCCAGAATTGAATTGAGATGCCAAATATTTGTGCAGCAGTTTGACCCTCTCTCTAATGGTCTTCCAGTTCCCACGAACTTGTAGCAGAATATTGGGTGCACCCTCTTTGCTTGTGCAGAATTACGGGCAGTGAAGAACTAGTGAATGTCGACATCTTTACTCAATCTTAGGGGGCACTCAATTAATCGAATACGAGTGAATGCACCTGTGAAATCAATTCTTGATCTAGGGTTTCTCTTTGGACTCATCTCTTCTAGTTTGTTTCTCCTTTCACCAATTTCCCTGAGTCCCCTCCTTCGATGGCTTTAGTAGGGGGCAGGGCTCCACCCCTCAATTTGAAAAGGTTTAGGGTTTAGGCTTAAGGACCAATTCGTGCTCTGGCCATATACTCCAAATTCAAGTTTCGGGTTCTATGAAAAATTTGGTTTTGGGTGCAGGGAAAAATTAAAAGAATATTGTTTTCATGCTTTGGCAGAAAACTCCAAATTCAAGGTTCGGGTTCTATCACAAATTTGGTTTTGGGTGAAAGTCGAAATTAAAAGAATTCTCTTTTTTTTGTTTTAATATCTATTGATATATATAGCTATATTATAATATAAAACTACTTTATATATATAATAGTAAGTTAGTATATGTAATATATATATATATAGTTTCTAATCTTTGTACCTGGTTGGTAAATCTTCAAAGTATATCAAAGTAGTCTATTTATCTTAACCATTCCAGTAGTCCAGGTGGCCCATCCCTGACCTCGTACTTGTTCTTGGGTTGGGAAGCATCCATACCTCCGTGGTTGGTAAGCATCTCGAGTTATTCCTTGTGCTTATAATATTTCACATGTGACTCGTGTTGCTCACGGCTAGGTTGTCTTCCTCCTATGCTTGGTGTTGACCAAACAGAGGAGCAACTGATAAGCATGGAACCACTCGAGGACAAAGGATCTGATCCACCCCATCCACTACCCCTAGTGTTTTTTTAAAATAAAGAGGAATTTATAGTGCTCACTCATATTCAAAGTAGGGTGAGGAATTTATTGCTTGCTCTCTGAATCCCTTGCCAATGCTCCTCTGTTTGTGTGCAGTGAAACTCTTATATTGACTATGCATCTTGATTGGTATATTTCTCTACAATGCGACTCACAATATATAACTTTTTGTAGAACTCACTACTCATACTTTTGTTGGGAATCCAAAGGAGAGATTGCAGAAAAAAAGATTCACTTGCTTGTGGTTTGGAACAGGGTTGAGTATCTCTTTCAAAGTGGGGCAAGTGGTAAAAACACATACGCGAACCAAATTTCCTTTCAACCAATTGAGTTAGACCCATTTACAATCTCCTCGTTTATTTATCAATGGTTAAACCAAAAATCAATATTTTTATTTCACCCTCTCATAAGTCTTGTCGAGTGACTTTTACTGTACTTAAAGCAAGCAGTAGTTTACGTGTTAGACATTTTCAACCTTTTATGGACTCCTTTTTTTGGCTTGTTTTTATCAGAATCTATCATCAATTTTAGAAGAATTCTTGAAAAAGCATATGATAACTATTAAACTTTCATAATCTAGGTGTACTGGGGGTATTTGAAGGTCTTGAATTCATATTTGCATTCAATAACTTGATTTTAACACTTAAAGATTTGGATTTTGGAAAAAAATATTCACTAGATTCCAATTAAAAACCACTAGAAAGTCCAAAATGTCTAACAAGTAGATTTCTCCCTTAAATCAATGATAGTAATTAAGCGTCGCACTTTTCTTCTTGATTAGTGCATCAATTAAGTAATTGGCCATAACCTTATTCTCAATGGATTAAAGACTAGTCTTAGAGAGAAAGCTTATATTAATGATTTTGAAAATCATTGATATAATTTCAAAAAAATACTTCATCAAAACATCACTAGAGAAGAAAAAAAGAAAAACATAATTAGTGATTTGAAAACTATAATTAAGATAAACTTGAGATAGATTATAATATCTCATTATATTAAACTTGTAATAAAATGTCATTTACTATTTTTTTTAGCCCATTGTCATTGTTTGAGGTTCAAAATTGAAAAGTATCAATAATACCTCATCATTCATTGTGATTGTTTGAGGTTCAAAATTCAAAAGTATCAATAATACCTCATATTTCCTTATATATAAAGAGTTGAGAGTGTTTAGATATTGTAACTTCAAAGAATATTATATTTGTACTTTATTATTCCGGAGATGTTTCATTCCTCCGTGAAGATCTTATTGTATATCCTAAGATGTTTATTCCTCCTTCGGAATGTGGTAACTTGGGTTATTAGACTTCCCTAGTGGGGGTCGGCCCTGTATGTGTTATGTGGACCAAAGGGTTGTTAGACCACCCTAGTGGGGTCAGTCCAGTCAGTTGTATTGGGGTGTTTAACCCAGTGGTAAAGTTGGGGCCGACCTAGTTAATATAAAGTACAAGTCGGAGATGTGTATAAATATAGGAGGTGTGTTCCTCATTATACACACACTTCCCTCACTTGAAATATAGTTCACTTGTGAGAGAGAGGTCTTCTATGGAGGAGGAGGAGATCATGTCTTTGGTTTTCATCTTTGTATATTGTTGGTCATCTATATTGAGGAAGCTTTGCTGGGTTTTCTACCCCATGAGGGTTTCCCAGGATAAATCTGTGTCTCTTGTATTTATGTTGTGCTTGTTGTTTCTTCAGTGATCCTGTATATGCTATTATTGTGAAATGGAATGTAATGCTGATATTTTATGTCTTAGCATATTAAATATTAACATGGTATCAGAACTAACCTGAAGGAAGGCAGTGTATGGCACTTACGACGCTTGCTTCACTTGCGACAATTTCAAGGTTTGGGTTTTGTATAGAAAAAACTAGTCATCGTGGAAACTTTGCTATAAATCCATTTTGGCGAAGGTTCAGGATTGGAAACCTTTATAGGTCGTAGATAACATCCCCAGGTACCTTGTGTCCAAAGGAAACCCTCAGATTCATTGTACTTTGTGATTTATGATCAATACAAGTTAGGGTTTCTGCCTCTTCCAGGTCTCAGTCAAAATAAGGTGAACTAGGAAAAAAGATCATAACTTGGGCTAGGAAGCTCCAAATGAAATTTAGTAAAAAGTGACAGGTAGTACACAGACTGTACTATCTCAGGAAACTTTTTCAGAGGCCTAAGTTGAACCAGTCACACGTGGCACTCCATACAAGTTCTCTCTCCTGTTTTATCCCATAAACAGGTCACATTGCGACACTTGGAATAAATCTCTCTCAGAAAATCCAATTGAGGTCATACCTATCAGGATGGAAAGATGACAGTTCAGGCTACCACGAAAACAATTTTAGACCTTGTGGATCGAAAATTTTGGAGTTACAGCAGAAACAATCAGGTACATATTTCTGTCAAAACAGAATTATTTTTGGAGCACCTTCATTCATGGCTTCTGGAATTTAGGGTTTTGGAGAAAGTTAGAATTTTTGGAATCACAGTCCACGACTGAATGCTACTCAAGAAAATCAAAATTTAGAGACCAAGATCGAATTTTTTGGTTGGGTAGAAGACCGGGCTTGATCAAACCCCAGTTCGGGATTTTGATTGGAAAGATGGAAAATTAGGGCTTCAGCAAAAGTTGGAATTTTTGAAGTCCGTGACCATGGCTGGAAGCTCCTCAGAAAAATAAGAGTTTAGAGCCTTGGATCGAACCTTTTGATTAGGAAGAAGGGTGGGCTTCATCAAACCCTAGTTTGGGATCCTGTCCAGAAGATCCAAAAGTTTCGAAGGCAATTTTGAGGGGTCAAGTTTTGGAGATTTCAAAATTGAAGTATGCTAGTTTGATCAGTTCAGCAAGACACATCCTTCCATCCATTCAGAAGTGTGAAAGTCAAAGATTGAATTTTTAGGGTTTCTCTAGCAAACCCTAATCAAGCTCTAGATCAAGTTTCAGGGGGAGTTGAGGCTAAGGCCTTACATAAGAAGACTACAAGAAGTCTCGACAGGTATGACTTAAGGAGGTTCAGGTATGTCTTGAAATCCGATTCCTGATTAAGTTCATAATATGTTTGTCTTCCTATTATTTATTAGTACAATCTTGATTAATGTTAGAACTGTCTTATCACCCTAGTAATAGTATGAATGCATGTGAATGATAGAAGACATTCATTGATTAGGGCTATATGATTGTACTAATGCACTGTGGTGTTGTATGAGGTTGATGTTGTCTGCTAACAAGATACAGGTACATCACGAAAGACAAATCAAGTTCCATGACCATGACAACATGAAGAAAAAGACTCATCCATAATCTTTGTTCTACTTACGAGGTATGTATGACTTTGTTATATTATGCTTAACCTATGAGATATGCAGGTTCTAGCACAGGATCTCTAAATCATTGAAGAGAACAAAGAAGATATTGTTTAGGTATGTTAGACATAACTAAGCGGGTATACTAATACAGGTATGTTTTCCTATGTCAAGTTAGAATCTTACCTTGTGTTAGGATCCCTTATATAAGTATACTTGGTATGATTGGTTATGCTTATTCATAAATCTAGTAATCAAGGGTTTATGCATATTATGTCTCTTATCTTGATTGATGATTTAACTAACCAGAAGAGTCCTATGATCAAACAAGAATATGCATGAGTAAAAGAAGACTTTCCTGAAACCTTGAATACTAATGTTTATTATCTATACATATTCAAGATTATTTAGAATTATAATGTTTTGATAATATTGAGAATATACTAATGTATGTATGTTTGTGTATGAGATCATGAGGATGACACTAGTGCACACTTGAGCATGCACAGTGGTACATAATGAATAGAAGTTCAAAAGACATATAGAACATCAAGCGAGAGACAACCACACAAACATAAAAGATAAGTATTTGAGTTGTTATTTGAAATAGTAAATGATATTGCTTGTAATAGTTGTATACATATTTGTATTCCTAGAAGATATCATGCTGAGTGTAAACATTCATATAGCATTGAACAATATACTACTAATATGCATATGATTGGTAAATTGGACAAACATTCCATTATTGCTTGTCTAGAATGAAACCTATTTGCTGACATGCTGAGAGTTGTGCACACTCTCGATAGTATGTTCTGGTAGAGATGGAAGGCATCTAGATAGCCACTGTATGCATACAGGATATGGAAAAGTGTTGTGCCAAAGTATTGGTAAAGATAGTTGCATAACTATGTAAATGATATATGTATGCATAATAGGTTGTCATATCAATATGATTTGATGATTATGAAGTATTACTAATCATGTACTTAATTTTGATTTGTAGGAAATATCGTGACGAATGATGAACACTGAACAAGCGATGGATGTTCAACAAAAGGATTTACAAATGAAACACACTATAGAAGGATCGTGGCTAGAAGATTCTCTTAGAAAGAGGAAGAGAATCATGATGAGATGTTTGCTCCAAGTGGCTAGATAAGACCATTATCTTAATCATGTAATTGAAGAAAGATCTGTTCGGGTACCCAAGATCGATAGTGATCACCATGGGTGACGTGGATCTCAACCTTTGCTACAAGGTTGAATATGGTTTCTATACACAGATGACATGGATGCAAGAAGGAACTCACCACAGAGTTCGAATGATGTTAAGGTTCATATCAGTAGACCCATCTGATGAGAGATGGCACCGATAGATGGCTACAGAAATGAAAATGAAAGATCTTAGATTGATGCATTACTTCCTAGGTCTAGAAGTATGGAAAGGCTCAGAAGGAATCTTTCTCAACCAGGGAAAGTATGCCGAGAAATATTAAAAGGACTTGATATGTTGGAATGGCCACTCTCATGGATTCCAACATGAAGCTGTTAGCGAATGACTCATCAGAGTTAGTGTATATAACTCTGTACAGACAAATTATTGGGTCATTGATGTATCTAACAAATACTAGGTTAGATATATGTTTTGCTGTGAACACCTTGAGTCAGTATCTAGTGGAAATTAGATGTGTTCACCTGATAGTTGCAAAGCATGTGATGAGGTACCTAAAGGATACGATAGACTTTGATCTATGCTATCTTGCAGATCATGACTTCAGATGGCTACACAGATGTTGATTGGGCAGAAAGTGTATCAGGCAGGAAGAACACATCGACAGGATGTTATTGTCTAGGATCAACCATGATCTCATGGTTTAGCTGGAAGCAGTCTAGTGTGGCTCTCAGCACAAGCGGAATATATGGCTGGTTGCTCTGCTAGTTGTGAAGCAGTATGGCTTCTGGATTGTTTGACTTAGAGATAGACCCATCTGTGATCCTATGTGACAAACAGAGTTGTATCAAGATGGTAGAGAATCCATTGTTCCATGATATGGCGTAGAAAGGAACTATAAAGTTCGAATTTGTAACAAGTTGCTGATGTACTAACCAAACCTCTACCTCAAGTGAACAAGTTACCGATGTACTAACCAAACCTCTACCTCAAGTAAAGTTTGAGTATTTTTCGATACAAGCTTGGTAGGACCCTCCTCTAGAGGGGGAGTGATGTGGTCACTTATGATGAGATTGCCTACATTGACAGTGAGTTCGATGATGTGGATACCTATATTGGTCATGCCGACAGAGAGGTTGGTGAATGGTCCTTAGACAGGGTCTAAGTTGACGAGGGGATTGCATCATCCTTGAACACATGTTCTAAAAGGATCCGTAGACATATGTCTCCGAGAAAGAAGGGGGATTGCATCATCCTTGAACACATGTTCTAAATTGATCCGTAGACATATGTCTTCGAGAATCAAGTCCTTAGTGGACAGGTGGGGATTGGATCATCCCTGGACTTCAGTCCTAAAGTGAGCCGTAGACATATGTCTTCGAGAATGAAGTCCTTAGTGGACAGGTGGGGATTGAATCATCCCTAGACTTCATTCCTAAAGTGATCCATAGACATATGTCTCCGAGAATGAAGTCCTTAGTGGACAAGTGGGGATTGTATCATCCCCAGACTTTGGTCCCTTGAATTGATCCGTAGATGTATGGTCTTCGAGAATGAAGTCCTTGATGGACATGTGGGGATTAATTCATCCTTGGACATAGTCCTAAATGTATGGTGAGGAATAAGTCATCCTTGGACATAGTCCTAAATGTATGGTGGGGATTAAGTCATCCTTGGACATAGTCCTAAATGTACGGTGAGGATTAAGTCATCCTTGGACATAGTCCTAAATGTACGGTGAGGATTAAGTCATCCTTGGACATAGTCCTAAATGTACGGTGGGGATTAAATCATCCTTGGACATAGTCCTAAATGAATGGTGAGGATTAAATCATCCTTGGACATAGTCCTAGATGAATGGTTTGGATTAATCATCCTTAGACCGTAAATCTCGTAATTCCGAAAGGAAGGATAATCTTAAACATGATTGTGATGAGATTGATCCCGTAATTCTGAAAGGAAGGATCATGTGTATTGCAAAGTATGCTGCTTGACTGATGAGGATACTTGTATTGATGAGGATACTTGTATTGATATTGGTGATATGTATTGATGAGGATACTTGTATGTATACTTGTGTTGATGAGGATACTTGTATTGATGATATGTATACTTGTATTGATGAGGATACTTGTATTGATGATGTGTATACTTGTATTGGTGTGGATACTAATACTGATGATCTAGATGACGATGCTGATGATCATGTGATGACGATGCTAATGATCGTGTGATGACGATGTTGATGATCGTGTGATGACGATGCTGATGATTGTGTGATGATGATGTTGTTGATCGTGATGGTCTAGATGACGATGCTGATGATCGTGTGATGACGATGCTGATGATAGTGTGATGACGATGATGATGATCGTGTGATGACGATGCCGATGATCGTGTGATGACGATGCTGCTGATCGTGATGGTCTAGATGACGATGCTGATGATCGTGTGATGACGATGCTGATGATCGTGTGATGATGATGCTGATGATCATGTGATGATGATGCTAATGATCGTGAGGATCCAAATGTTGATGTTGCTGTAGTTGTTCGAGTGCTGCAGAAGATAAAGACTCAATACTGAAGATGTTGATGTTCCAGTATTGAAGATGTTCCAGTAACTGCTTGAGTTACTGATGATGTTGAGAAAGTTTCCAATGATTTATAGATGTATCATGTATGATGTTTGTGACTCCTTGCTCGTGCAGATGCTGTTATAATATCCTTCTCATTAAGGGGGAGTGTTGAGATATTGTAACTTCAAAGAATATTATATTTGTACTTTATTATTCCGGAGATGTTTATTCCTCCGTCAGAATGTGGTAACTTGGGTTATTAGACTTCCCTAGTGGGGGTTGGCCCTGTATGTGTTATGTGGGTCAAAGGGTTGTTAGACCACCCTAGTGGGGTCGGCCCAGTCAGTTGTATTGGGGTGTTTAACCTAGTGGTAAAGTTAGGGCCAACCTAGTTAATATAAAGTACAAGTCGGAGATGTGTATAAATATAGGTGTGTTCCTCATTATACACACACTTCCCTCACTTGAAATATAGCGCACTTGTGAGAGAGAGGTCTGCTATGGAGGAGGAGGAGATCATGTCTTTGGTTTTCATCTTTGTATATTGCTGGTCATCTATATTGAGGAAGCTTTGCTGGGTTTTCTACCCCATGAGGGTTTCCCAGGATAAATCTGTGTCTCTTGTATTTATGTTGTGCTTGTTGTTTCTTCAGTGATCCTGTATATGCTATTATTGTGAAATGGAATGTAATGCTGATATTTTTTGTCTTAGCATATTAAATCTTAACAGAGAGAAGATAAAAATTTATATTTATAAGCAAAATGGTTTTGGTTTCATAGTATAGCATTAGATATGTTTTGTTTCTGTATAGTTATAAGTATAGAGAACATGAAACATGGAATTTTAAAAATAGTGGAGACCAAAAATATTGTAGTTTTCTTACTTTAAAACTTTTAGTGACAAATTCTCATAACCTATATCAGTGGTAGATAGCATGAAAAAATATAGATTAATTAGAAACTTAAATAATTTTGACCCAAAGGTTGTGTTTTCCTTGCTGGTGGTGTCATCCTTCACCTAAGTTATGGTCTCCATCTCATGGTTGGTAGATATTTTCAAGAGTAATTGCAATGGAGGGAGATTCACATGACTTTCAAGGAGGCTAAGAAAGTTCCTAATAGTACAAAGAGGTGCGTTTAATTCATTTGTGCACCCTCTTACAAAGGGGAGGGAATTCCTAGATTCCTTTTTACATTCATGAAAAGCTAGAATGTGATAAATGCTTCAACATAAAAGAAGTCATTTCCTTTGTTAGTGACACTATGCCTATACTTGAATTGGGATCTTTGGATCTTTGATTTCTCAATTCTTACAGACATGGTGGTCTTTGTAATTGTTATCTCATTTGTATCCCCCATATTATACTTGATGGAAACAAATTATTTGTTGGATAGTACAAGTACTCTTGGTATTAAAAGTGGGTGTTAATTTGTATATACATAATGCAAACCAGTATTGGGTCTCTACTCTGCTAACCTCTTATATATATAAATGTTAAAATTTACTAAATTTTAACATTGTATATGGATTCAGAGAGCCCTTTTAAAGGGGTTGGGGTCTCTAAATCCATCTACATTGTTAAAATTTAGTAAAATATTGTACAAATTCATTATCAAAATTGTAATTTTCCATTGTTAGTGTGACACAATTAAAAATGACTAACATAAATGACTAATTCACATTAATCGTCATTAGCTAGTCATATTTATATTCTCGTGACTAAATTAGTCATTTATGTTAGTCATTTTTATTTTAGTCACTTGTTATCTAGTCATATATTTTATCATGTGACTAAATTAGTCGTTTATCTTAGTCGTTTTGTGTTGGCTTGTTTAAAATTGCTCATTTTTAGTCGTTTATCCCTTGAAAAAACTATGGTGACTAACTTTTTTAGTTGTGTAGTCACTTATCTCTCATTTTGTACTAGTGTATCTCATGGGTATTTTCATGGGACAACTCCTTCCTTCTAGACTTTCTTTTATTATTATGTATGTTTCCCATATTCAATATGTTTTTTAACAAAACAAAAATGTCACCCCTGCAAAATAAATTAACAAATACGATATTATTTTTCAATTATGAATGGAGGAAAACAAACATTTACCACGATTATGACTTGTATAATGTGCAAGATTATTAAAACTTGATGTTGCAATTGATTGGGTACTGTGCAAACCTATGCGTGTTATATTTGTAAGTGTACAATGTAAACTATGGTCACGGATGTATGTTTTGTTTTCTTGACATTGGACATATATAGAAAACTAATATGGTATCAATAAAGAAGGTGGCATGAGGCCATTGAAACTATAAAAAAAAATGATTGTAGTGGTGCAACAAAGATCTTTTTGCTCTCAACATCCCATTAGTGTGTACATGCATAGATATTTTGTTACTGGTATTGATCATACACTTATTCAATCAAATATTGATGTGGGATTTTATAATGTTTCAACAATGCACAACCCAACCTAAGTTGGCATCAAGGTCCTCCTATCCATCTTAGTGACATAGGATTTAGTGTGGTGAATTCCCTCATTTTGAGTGCAACTCACTTTTGTCTAAATGTGTGGTTTTGGTTTCCCATTTTATCTCTAATACCATGGTAGGATCCTCATTTCACATTTGTCCTTAATTGATCATGATATTGAAACAATGTACAATAAAATCTAGTGAGAATGTTTTCTTATAATATTAAAAGCTACTGAGAATTCCCTAGATACAACAACAACATAACCTCTAGGACCTCAATTTGAGATGTTTTCTTGTCATCTTGAAACAATGTACAATGAGCATCATTTTTGTAGCTTGTCACTTGGCACATGGTTTTCTGAAAATAGTTTGTGTTAGTATATGGTACTGGATGGTGGTATGGGGTGTTAGTAGGAGCACATTTCCTATAAAAGGATAATCTCCTAATGACTTCATTTTCATGTTTTGGATGAGGGAAAATCACCCCTAAAGATTAAAAATTTGATTCTTTTGGTGTTTTTGTGAGTTGTTGTGGTGAAATCATGAGGAATTCAACAACTGTTTGTGTATTGGATGGAGTTATGTTATTAGGAAATGTTATTGGTGGTGATGCAAGTACGTTTTTTTTATTATCTTTATGAAAGGTTGAAATCATTGCTTGGTGCATGTTGTATTTTTTTGTGGTATGATGTTTTTATTGTCTATGTTGAAGATTAAGAAGACTAAAATACATTTATCATACAATTGATGAGGAAAAACTAAAATAGATACAATTCAAACAATGTGAATGAAGACTAAAATCAATTCATAAGGAAAAATTGTCACCATACCTCAAGGATTGCTCTTTGCTTGAAATGTAAAATGGTATTTTGATGTATCCACTATATGAAAGAAGAGTTCAAGTGTGTCCAAGTAGCATGAGAATTCAATCCAAAGAGCCAAATAGAGTCCAACCGTTGTGTATTCAATCCAAAGATCCAAATAGAGTCCAACTGGTGTGTATTCAATCCAAAGAGCCAAATAGATTCCAACTGATGTGTATTCAATCCAAATTGTCAAATAAACTCCAAACGGTGTGTGAATTCAATCCAAAATGCAAGTGATTGTCGAGTTGTGTGTGAGAAGAGTGAAACATTTGCAATTTGAGCGAAAAAAAATGTTGGAGAAGAGAGCGGGTCATTTGCAAAATTTCCTGTTCAGCAGAGGCGTGCACATGCACTTAGCACATGCATTCCTTTGAAGAATGTTGCTTTGTTCTATGGGTAACGTTTAGTGCATTTATTTCCCAATAAATCTCTATTTTCTCGTTTATTCCTAGATCCCCTCCCCCATAAAGGCCTTTTGGCCCTCTTCTAAACCATAATCCCCAAGTGCATAAGTGCTTAGGTGTTTAGGGGTTTTTGGATTTAGAGCTTGTGGGTTAGGGGGTTAAGGTGTTTTGGGTTAAGTAGGATTTAAGGGTTAAGGTGTTTGGGGTTAACACTACTAAATTCTTATAAAGTCCGTACAAATAAAGGTTATAACAATGATTTCAAGATAGATAATAGGGTTCATAAAGGCTTGTGGGGGATAGGAATTATAAGTTATATGGTTAGGAAGGGTTTTATTGGTCAATAATTTACTGTTAGTTGTTATTTGTGTTAGAGTTAAGGGTTTATGGGTGATAGGGTTACATGGTGTATATGAGTTAGGGATTATTTAAGTTACCATATTGGGGTTGTGTTGGTTGATGTTAATATGTTATGAATTATATAGGGCTTATTAGTTATAAATATATATGGGTTCAAAGGGTTAGAGTGTATATGGTTTAAAGGTCGTATGGGTTAGGGTTATAAGAATTGTAAGTTAATAGTTGTTAAGTTTATGGGGTTAAAGGTTATATATTTTAGTGTTAAAAATTGATTGTCTTTAAGGGTTATAGGGTTAATGAGTTCTCCCTCTAAGCCCCTAACCCCCAATCTCTCTTTCTCTCTCTCCCTTTAAACTCCTAACCTCCAGTTTTTCTCCATATCTCTATAAACACCTAACCCTAATTTCTCTCTCTTTTCAAACCTCCTTCATCTATTTATTTCCCTCTAAACCCATAATATCCAATCTCTCTATCTCTCTATCTAAACCCCTGAGCCCCAATATATCTCTCTCTTTGAACCCCTTACCACCAATCTCTCTCTCTAAACCCATATGCTCTAATATCTCTCTTCCTCTCATCCCCCAATCTCCAATATCTCTCTCTCTAAACCTTTAACAACTAATATCTCTCTTTATATATGTCCCTCTAAACCCATAATATCCAATCTCTCTTTCTCTCTCTCTATACCCCTAGCCACCAATATCTCTCCCTTTAAAAACTTTTATCTCAAAACCTCTCTCTCTCTCTCCTGACATGGAATGACCAATCTCTCACTTTCTCAAGCTCTAAACCCGTAACCCCCTCTCTCTCTAACCCATTATCCACTAATATCTATATCTTCCTCCGTAAGACCCTAACCACCATTTTCTCTCCCTTTATCTCTATCTCTAAACCATTAAACAACAATATATCTCTCTCTTTATATACCCCTCACCAACAATCTCTCTCTCTCTAAGCCCTAAACCCCAATCTGCCTCTCTCTCTAATCCCCTAGCCCCCAATCTCTCTCTCTCTAAACACCTAGCCCCCAATCTATCTCCCTATAAGCCCATAACCCCCAATCTCTCTCTCTCTCTCTCTCTCTCTCTCTCTCTCTCTCTCTTTGAACCACTCATCTCCAATAAATTTTTCTCTTTAAGCCCCTAACCACCAATCTTTCTCTCTCTCCTTCTGTAATCCCCTAACCTCCAACTCTCTCTCTCTATACCCCTAACAATTGATATCTCTCTCTAAACCCCTAGATTTCAATATCTCTCAATCGCTCTCTCACTCTCTCTCTATATATATACACCTAACCCCCAATATATCTCTCTCTATACATCTAACCCCCAATATATCTCTCTCTCTAAACCCCTAGACACCAATCTCTCTCTCTCTCTAGACCGCTAACCACCAATCTCTCACTTTATCTCTCTCTAGAAAATGAACCTCTAATATCTATGTCTCTCTAAACACCTAGCCACCAATTTCTATCTCCCTCTTTAAGCCATGAAGATTCAATATCCCTCTCTCTATCATTAAACATCGGACCAACAATCTCTCTCTTTCTCTCCCTCTACCTCCATTCTCTCTCTCTGTTTAAATCTATAACCTTGAATTCCTATAATTCTCTTTCTCTCTCTCTAAACCTCTAACATCCAATCTCTCTCTCTCTCTCTCTAAATGCCTAACCCGCACTTCCTCTATCTATATGCTTAACCAACAATCCCTTTTTGTTTCTGCCTAAACCCATAACCACCAATTTATTTTCCCTCTCTCTCTAAGCACCTAAAACCCCATTCTCTATCTCTCTCTCTAAACCCCTAATCCCAAATCTCTATCTCACTAAACCCATAACCTACAATCTGTGTGTGTGTGTGTGTCTATTTAGAGAACTCTAAAACGCTAACCACCAATCTCTCTCTCTCTTAACCATGAAGCTCCAATATATATCTCTCTAAGCCCCTAACTATCATTCTATTTATTTCACTCTATCTATATCTCTCTAAACCCCTAATCTCCAATATCTCTCTCTCTTAACCCCTAGCCCCCAATCTCTCTCCATCTCTCACTCTTTGATCCCCTAACACCCTCTCTCTCTCTCTCTCTCTCTATATATATATATATATATATATATATTATATATATATATATATATACTCCTAACCCCTAATCTCTCCCTCTCAATGTAAACCCATAACTCCCAATCTCTCTCTTTTTATCTCTTTGTAATCCCTTTAACTTCCAATATCTCCCCTTATGCTCGTAACCCCTAATCTCTCTCTCTCTATAAAACCCTAACCCCCAATCTTTATCACTTTCTCTCTCTCTAGACACCTATCAACCAATCACTCTCTGTTTCTAATACCCTAAAATCTAGCCTCTCTCTCTCTAAACCCCTAACCGCCAATCTCTCTCTATTTAAACCCATGACCCCAAATATTTCTCTCTCTCTCTCTAAACCCTTAATCCCGAATATATCTCTCGAAACCCTTAACCCCCACTATCTCTATCATTCTACCTAAACCCGTAACCATCAATTTATCTCCCTCTACCCCTCTCTCTCTAAACTCCTAACCCCAATCTCTATCTCTCTAAACCACTAACCACCGGTCTCTTTCTTTCTCTCTCTCTAAACCCCTAAGCTCTAATCTCTTTATTTCTCTCTCTCAATCTCCCTCTTTGAAACCCTAATATCCAATCTCTCTCTCTCTCTCTCTCTCTCTAAACTCCTAACCCCCAATCTATCTCTCTCTCAAAAAAAAAAAAACCTTAACCACCAACCTCTCTCTCACTCTCAATCCCTAACCTCCAATCCCTTTCTCTCTCTAACTATCTCTCTAAACCCCTTACCACCAATCTCTCTCTCTCTAAACCCATATGCTCCAATCTCTCTCTCTCTCTCTCTCTCTCTCTAAACCCCTAACCCCCAATCTATCTCTCTCTCTCTCTCTCTCTCTCTAAACCCCTAACCCCCAATCTATCTCTCTCTCAAAACAAAAAAACACCTTAACCACCAACCTCTCTCTCATTCTCAACCCCTAACCTCCAATCCCTTTCTCTCTCTAACTATCTCTCTAAACCCCTTACCACCAATCTCTCTCTCTCTCTCTCTCTCTCTCTCTCTCCAAACCCCTAAGCTACAATCTCTCTTTGTCTATCTTTGTACCCCTAGAAACCAATCTCCCTCCATCTCTCTCCCTCTAATCCCTTAAAACCCAATCTCTCTCTCTCTCTCTCTCTCTCTCTCTCTCTCTCTCTCTCTCTCTTTCTTTCTCTCTAAACCCCTAATCCCCAATATCTCTCTCTCTCTCTCAACCCCTATCCCCAATATCTCTCTATCTCTCTAAACCCTTAAACCCCAACATCTCTCTCTCTAAACCATCAATCTTTCACTCTCTCTCTAAACTCTTAACCTCCAATCTCTCTCTCTATCTCTAAACCCCTAACCTCCACTCTCTCTCTGTCTCTCACTCTCCCTCTCTAAACCATTGACCCCTAACTTCCAATCTATCTCTCTCTATATATATCTAAACCATAATCTATCTCTCTCTCTCAAAAACCCTAAACCCCAATCTATCTCTCTCTCCCTAGACACCTAACCATCAATTTCTCACTTTCTCGCTCTCCCTCTAAAATCCTAATATCTAGTCTCTCTATCTCTCTCTTAATTCCTAACCACCAATCTATCTATCTCTCTAAACATTTAAGCACCAATATCTTCTCTCTCTAAACCCATTACCACCAATCTCTCTCTTTCTCTAAACCCCTAACCTCTAGCCTCCCTCTCTCTATCTCTAAACCCAAATCCCCCAATCTCACTCTTTCTATCTCTTTCTCTACTCTCTATAAACCACCAATCTCTCTCTATAAACCCCTAACCCGGAATCTTTATTTCTCTCTCACTCTCTCCCTTTATATAAACCACTAAGACCCAATATCTCTCTCTAAACACCTACTTTCCAATCTCTCTCTCACTAAACCCCCAACCACTTATATCTATTTTTATATCTCTCTCTCTAAACCCCTAACTTTCAATCTCTCTCACTCTCTCTTTCTCTCTTTCTCTCTTTCTCTAAACCTCTATCATCCAATACTCTCTCTCTCTCTCTCTCTCTAGACCTCAAACCACCAATGTCTCACTTTCTACCTCTCCAAAGGATTGAACTCTAGTCTCTCTATCTCTCTCTCCCGCCCTCTCTCTCTCCCTCTCTCTCTCATGCTCTAAACACCTAAAAACCAATTTCTATATCCCTCCCTCTAAACCACAAAGCTCCAATACTTCTCTCTCTCTAAGCCCCTAACCACCAATCTCTCCCTTTCTCTCCCTCTTTTTCTCTAAACCCATAACCTCCATTCTCTCTCTCTCTCTAAACTTGTAACCCCCAATACCTCTAATTCTCTCTCTCTCTCTCTCTAAACCTGTAACCCCAAATACCTCTAATTCTCTCTCTCTCTATCTCTCTCTCTCTCTCAACCTATAACCTACAATCTCTCTTTCTCTCTCTAAACACCTAATCTTTGTTTTCTCTCTCTAAACACAACCTCCAATCTCTTAATTTTTCTCCTGAAACCCATAACCACCAATTTCTTTCCCTCTCACTCTCTTTCTTTAATCCCCTAACCCCCAATCCCTAGCTGACTCTCTCTCTAAGCCCCCAACCTCCAATCTCTCTTCTCTCTCTCTAAACCCCTAATCCCCAATCTCTATCTCACTAAACCCATAGCCTCCCATATCTCAATCTCTTTCTCTAACTATCTCTCTAAAATGGTTGTGGGTTATAGGTTTTGAAAGTTCAGTGTTTGATGATAGAGTTTAGGGTTGATGAAAATTAGAGGTTATAATGGTTAGGGGTTAATTTGTTTTTGAGCAAACACTTTAGAGGTTAGGATTATAGGGGTTAGGGAATGACAGATATATCATTATGTGTTAGGATTTAGGAGTTTTAGGGGCTATACTAGTTTAGGATTATAGTGGGCCAAGAAGTATAATGGTTAGTTGTACTAGGGACTAGGTATTGCAATGGCTAGGGACTAATGGTCAAGGTTTTTGGGATTGGGATATAGGGGTCATCAATTTTTGGTTATAAGGATGAATATTTATATCTACAAGAGGATAATGCGAGTTAGTGATTTTGTGAAATAATATATACATATTATAGGTTTTGTGGGTTATAAGGGTTACTAGATAGGGATTATAATGATTAGGGGTTATAGGGTATATTGGTGATAAGGGTTAGATTCCAATGATTATAGGGGTCTCATTCCTATTACCATTAGTATCGCTATGCATAATGGAGGATATGCTTGAGATTTCGTGTGTAGTGGACTAAGGCGTTGCTCTTGAAATTGGATGATTACATTCTTATTTTAGGGATTAAAGCCAAGGTTCCATCCCTCAACAATGTATAGGGCTAGAACACCCATACCTAGAATCTAAGACATTAGAATGGCCACACCCATATTCATACTTGGAATCAAGGCTATCCTCAGGAAATCCTATGTCATGGCTTTAGTTGTTATTCATGGAAATGGATGACTAAATCACCCAACCCTTGTGTTTAAGGAGAGAAGATAGGGGTGAGGGATGGAGGAGGGATTGGGAAGAGTGGAAGAGAGGGGGGGTGGGGTTATAGAGAGGGAGGGGGTATTTAGGGAGAGAGAGAAAAAAATGAAGGTGTCAAAATGAACACGTGTGTGCAGAAATGCATGCACGTAGCAATGCATGTGCGCTAGTACGCGTGCACGCATTTGCGCTCATGCGTTTTTAGATTCAAATTTTTTTGTTGACGCCCTTGCAGGTTTGGTACTATCTTCGGATTTCCAAACCTTGAGGCTCGGTCCGAGTTATGGAAAAACACACCAATTTATGTAACTTCATGTTTTTCACACTTAGTTGGACGCATATGCTCCACTTGTGCACTACTGATGAAATTGCACACACTTGTCGAGCTTTGTGTGCATATTCTAACTATATATTTTTTGAATAGATATGTTATTGTTTTCTATTTTAAATTCATTTTTAAGTGCACTCATGTCAAATTTGTAAAAAACATAGATCATTTATTTGGGCTATAACTTTTGATTTCCTTACATATTTCAAAAACAGAAAAGAACCCACACAAGAGTATAAGAATACCTACAACCTATAAAACAAAATTGATTGATTATGTTAATACCATGATATGGTGAACCAACACTCGGCCATGTCATTTTAGGGATTCACTGACTTTCCTAATTGAAAATATATATATATAATTAACATTTAAAATTTTGGAAAAGTAGCCCTACACAAGATCCATCTGTTGCCTATGCCTTTACATATTTTTTTTCTCATAATTTTGCAATTTACATAACAAACCAGTGGACCAACGCGAACATATGCATTATGTTTTAGAGAAAAAATAACATACCAATATTAAAATAACAACATTTTGGGGTTATAGCATTTTTCCATAAATAAAAGTTATATATTCCAGGGTGATCCGATTTTCAACATTTAATCTTTTTACACCTAATTCAAAAATGTTTTGTAGGTACCTCTAATAATTCATTTTAATGATAATTTTTATATTTTCCCAACATGCCATTGCACCTAACGCGTCATAAGTGGGTATCATTACCTTGCACCATGCCATCAACATATGTTACTATCTGTTAATATCAATAGCTAATATCTATTGTTATCAATATCATTAAGCTTCCCATAAGCCATAAAGACTATCTATGTTTGATTGTTTTAGTTATTTAGTATTTGTCAACATTCTAGTTATTTAAAATTATTCTTCCATAAGCAGTCTTGATCCACTTCACCGAATTTGTTTCCTCATGTGCTCACCCAATGACACATGCCACTGACATCGATCAGTCATAGAATCTAGTATCACACCTACTACACATATATAAAATATTATAGTGCATGGTCTATCAGAAGAGAAAGGCTCTTGAAATAGAGGACCTAAACACCACCAACAACACAAAGCCAAAGATCAAACATAATGGTGGAATCCCCGACAACCAATAGAGATTACTATTTATAGCTAAGTGAATGAGAAATGTGTCTTCATTGGTTAAGAATAACATCTTGAAGCAACGAACTCAACTCTTGCTAACATCTCTTTCCACTGGTCGCAAGAACAAACATATAGTGTTTTATCAATTTGGCACGTAGAAAATAAAGTCAACTTCATTCAAAGACATTGTTATCCATTGGAAACAATCACTGGAAGCACTAGCCCATACAGATTCCAACCAGTTTTCCTATATACCATTATTATAGTCTATATGTCCTGCTTGTTAAATTTTCAGAATTTACTTCAATTTGATCTAGGATCTTAACTGAGAGAACAACATGTACAGCAAATCTACAGCATATCAATCATGGACACAATAATGCAAGCACACAAGAGACACAGAGTTTACTTGGGGAAAACCATAAAGGTGAAAAACCCCAATAACTTCCTCAGAGATAGATAGAGCAATGATACAACCAGAATACAAGAGATAGTCTTCTCCTAGCAGCAGAGCCTCCTCCTCCACAAGTGCGCCACTCTCCCAAGTGTGAGTGAGAGAATAGAATGACCAAATAGAGATCTCCCGATCTCTATTTATACTAGACTTGACTTTCCTAATAACCTTTACTAGGTTGGCCTTAACTTAACCACATAACACAATGCTGACTGGGCCGACACCCAATAGGGTGGTCTAATAACCCTTTGACCCACATGGCCGACCTCCACTAGGGTGGTCTACCAACCATTTGACCCACATGACTTATATAGGGCCGACCCCAACAAGGTGGTCTAATAACCCATCAAGTATAAGTTACGACACTTACAATATAAATGACGACACTTCCGTATAGAGGAATAATAACATCTCTATAGGAATATAAAATACATATATGAAATACATGGGTGAAATACATTCCGAAGTTACATATACATCAACACTCCCTCTTAAATAGGAAGGTATTTCTCGACATAGGTGCTAGCACAAGTCTTCTTCTTTGAATCATCATCAGCAAATCATCATCCTCGAATCATTATCATCGTCACTGCTGCTGCTATCTCAATCAATCTCTGAATCTACTCGTCATAGGAAGTTCTACAGAGCCAGTCCTTTTTCATACTGGATGTAGGCCCACCACCTGCAGGTCTTCATCATCACTGGCCATACTATGGAAATATCAGGATTTATTACGTGCGTCAGAAAACCTTGCAAGAGCATCCAGGCTGTTACGAGCACACAGCTCTACATGTCGGATCTCCCAGGGACATATTATATGTGACTGTCACAAAACCTTAAAAGAGTCTCTTGACTAGCAGGAACCCTAAAGAGCATCTGAGGCCTTTTTCATCCTGTCCAGATCTCCAGGACTTATTACATGTGACACCTACCACAAAACCTTGCAAGAGCATCCCAGGACTTATTATGGGCACACAACCCAACCTATCGGATCTCCCAGGGCCATATTACATGTGGTCATGGCAAAACCTTGCAAGAGAATCCCAGGACTTATTACGAGCACACATCTCAACCTATCAGATCTCCCAGGGCCGAATTATATGCCATAGGACAAAACCTCGAAAGAGCATCTACCAGATATCCCAGGGTCAAATTATATGCCATAGGAAAAACCTTGCAAGACTATCTGCAGATCTCCCAGGGCCAAATTATATGTCCTTCCAAAGCAAAACCTCGAAATAGCGTTTGCCAAATATCCCAGGGCCACATTAAATGCCATAGGAAAAACTTTACAAGACTATCTGCAAACCTCCCAGGGCCAAATTATATGCTTATCTGCACAACCTGTTCCACGGCCACAAAGTATCATCCTGATACTCATCATACATCATCCTGATGTACACATGATCATCCTGATCATGATCACTGCAACATCCTGCTGCATGTCATCTGGAGCAACATCTTGAAGCTTGTCATCTATGATCATCCTGATCATACAATGCATCTACCTGATGCATACCAAGTATCTACTTGATACATATCATCATACATGATCCAACTGATCATATAATGTTAGAGTTAAGGGTTTATGGGTGATAGGGTTACATGGTGTATATGAGTTAGGGATTATTTAAGTTACCATATTGGGGTTGTGTTGGTTGATGTTAATATGTTATGAATTATATAGGGCTTATTAGTTATAAATATATATGGGTTCAAAGGGTTAGAGTGTATATGGTTTAAAGGTCGTATGGGTTAGGGTTATAAGAATTGTAAGTTAATAGTTGTTAAGTTTATGGGGTTAAAGGTTATATATTTTAGTGTTAAAAATTGATTGTCTTTAAGGGTTATAGGGTTAATGAGTTCTCCCTCTAAGCCCCTAACCCCCAATCTCTCTCTCTCTCTCTCCCTTTAAACTCCTAACCTCCAGTTTTTCTCCATATCTCTATAAACACCTAACCCTAATTTCTCTCTCTTTTCAAACCTCCTTCATCTATTTATTTCCCTCTAAACCCATAATATCCAATCTCTCTATCTCTCTATCTAAACCCCTGAGCCCCAATATATCTCTCTCTTTGAACCCCTTACCACCAATCTCTCTCTCTAAACCCATATGCTCTAATATCTCTCTTCCTCTCATCCCCCAATCTCCAATATCTCTCTCTCTAAACCTTTAACAACTAATATCTCTCTTTATATATGTCCCTCTAAACCCATAATATCCAATCTCTCTTTCTCTCTCTCTATACCCCTAGCCACCAATATCTCTCCCTTTAAAAACTTTTATCTCAAAACCTCTCTCTCTCTCTCCTGACATGGAATGACCAATCTCTCACTTTCTCAAGCTCTAAACCCGTAACCCCCTCTCTCTCTAACCCATTATCCACTAATATCTATATCTTCCTCCGTAAGACCCTAACCACCATTTTCTCTCCCTTTATCTCTATCTCTAAACCATTAAACAACAATATATCTCTCTCTTTATATACCCCTCACCAACAATCTCTCTCTCTCTAAGCCCTAAACCCCAATCTGCCTCTCTCTCTAATCCCCTAGCCCCCAATCTCTCTCTCTCTAAACACCTAGCCCCCAATCTATCTCCCTATAAGCCCATAACCCCCAATCTCTCTCTCTCTCTCTCTCTCTCTCTCTCTCTCTCTCTTTGAACCACTCATCTCCAATAAATTTTTCTCTTTAAGCCCCTAACCACCAATCTTTCTCTCTCTCCTTCTGTAATCCCCTAACCTCCAACTCTCTCTCTCTATACCCCTAACAATTGATATCTCTCTCTAAACCCCTAGATTTCAATATCTCTCAATCGCTCTCTCACTCTCTCTCTATATATATACACCTAACCCCCAATATATCTCTCTCTATACATCTAACCCCCAATATATCTCTCTCTCTAAACCCCTAGACACCAATCTCTCTCTCTCTCTAGACCGCTAACCACCAATCTCTCACTTTATCTCTCTCTAGAAAATGAACCTCTAATATCTATGTCTCTCTAAACACCTAGCCACCAATTTCTATCTCCCTCTTTAAGACACGAAGATTCAATATCCCTCTCTCTATCATTAAACATCGGACCAACAATCTCTCTCTTTCTCTCCCTCTACCTCCATTCTCTCTCTCTGTTTAAATCTATAACCTTGAATTCCTATAATTCTCTTCTCTCTCTCTAAACCTCTAACATCCAATCTCTCTCTCTCTCTCTCTAAATGCCTAACCCGCACTTCCTCTATCTATATGCTTAACCAACAATCCCTTTTTGTTTCTGCCTAAACCCATAACCACCAATTTATTTTCCCTCTCTCTCTAAGCACCTAAAACCCCATTCTCTATCTCTCTCTCTAAACCCCTAATCCCAAATCTCTATCTCACTAAACCCATAACCTACAATCTGTGTGTGTGTGTGTGTCTATTTAGAGAACTCTAAAACGCTAACCACCAATCTCTCTCTCTCTTAACCATGAAGCTCCAATATATATCTCTCTAAGCCCCTAACTATCATTCTATTTATTTCACTCTATCTATATCTCTCTAAACCCCTAATCTCCAATATCTCTCTCTCTTAACCCCTAGCCCCCAATCTCTCTCCATCTCTCACTCTTTGATCCCCTAACACCCTCTCTCTCTCTATATATATATATATATATATATATATATATATTATATATATATATATATATATATATATATATATATATACTCCTAACCCCCAATCTCTCCCTCTCAATGTAAACCCATAACTCCCAATCTCTCTCTTTTTATCTCTTTGTAATCCCTTTAACTTCCAATATCTCCCCTTATGCTCGTAACCCCTAATCTCTCTCTCTCTATAAAACCCTAACCCCCAATCTTTATCACTTTCTCTCTCTCTAGACACCTATCAACCAATCACTCTCTGTCTCTAATACCCTAAAATCTAGCCTCTCTCTCTCTAAACCCCTAACCGCCAATCTCTCTCTATTTAAACCCATGACCCCAAATATTTCTCTCTCTCTCTCTAAACCCTTAATCCCGAATATATCTCTCAAAACCCTTAACCCCCACTATCTCTATCATTCTACTTAAACCCGTAACCATCAATTTCTCTCCCTCTACCCCTCTCTCTCTAAACTCCTAACCCCAATCTCTATCTCTCTAAACCACTAACCACCGGTCTCTTTCTTTCTCTCTCTCTAAACCCCTAAGCTCTAATCTCTTTATTTCTCTCTCTCAATCTCCCTCTTTGAAACCCTAATATCCAATCTCTCTCTCTCTCTCTCTCTCTCTAAACTCCTAACCCCCAATCTATCTCTCTCAAAAAAAAAAAAAAACCTTAACCACCAACCTCTCTCTCACTCTCAATCCCTAACCTCCAATCCCTTTCTCTCTCTAACTATCTCTCTAAACCCCTTACCACCAATCTCTCTCTCTCTAAACCCATATGCTCCAATCTCTCTCTCTCTCTCTCTCTCTCTAAACCCCTAACCCCCAATCTATCTCTCTCTCTCTCTCTCTCTCTCTAAACCCCTAACCCCCAATCTATCTCTCTCTCAAAACAAAAAAACACCTTAACCACCAACCTCTCTCTCATTCTCAACCCCTAACCTCCAATCCCTTTCTCTCTCTAACTATCTCTCTAAACCCCTTACCACCAATCTCTCTCTCTCTCTCTCTCTCTCTCTCTCTCCAAACCCCTAAGCTACAATCTCTCTTTGTCTATCTTTGTACCCCTAGAAACCAATCTCCCTCCATCTCTCTCCCTCTAATCCCTTAAAACCCAATCTCTCTCTCTCTCTCTCTCTCTCTCTCTCTCTCTTTCTTTCTCTCTAAACCCCTAATCCCCAATATCTCTCTCTCTCTCTCAACCCCTATCCCCAATATCTCTCTCTCTCTCTAAACCCTTAAACCCCAACATCTCTCTCTCTAAACCATCAATCTTTCACTCTCTCTCTAAACTCTTAACCTCCAATCTCTCTCTCTATCTCTAAACCCCTAACCTCCACTCTCTCTCTGTCTCTCACTCTCCCTCTCTAAACCATTAACCCCTAACTTCCAATCTATCTCTCTCTATATATATCTAAACCATAATCTATCTCTCTCTCTCTCAAAAACCCTAAACCCCAATCTATCTCTCTCTCCCTAGACACCTAACCATCAATCTCTCACTTTCTCGCTCTCCCTCTAAAATCCTAATATCTAGTCTCTCTATCTCTCTCTTAATTCCTAACCACCAATCTATCTATCTCTCTAAACATTTAAGCACCAATATCTTCTCTCTCTAAACCCATTACCACCAATCTCTCTCTTTCTCTAAACCCCTAACCTCTAGCCTCCCTCTCTCTATCTCTAAACCCAAATCCCCCAATCTCACTCTTTCTATCTCTTTCTCTACTCTCTATAAACCACCAATCTCTCTCTATAAACCCCTAACCCGGAATCTTTATTTCTCTCTCACTCTCTCCCTTTATATAAACCACTAAGACCCAATATCTCTCTCTAAACACCTACTTTCCAATCTCTCTCTCACTAAACCCCCAACCACTTATATCTATTTTTATATCTCTCTCTCTAAACCCCTAACTTTCAATCTCTCTCACTCTCTCTTTCTCTCTTTCTCTCTTTCTCTAAACCTCTATCATCCAATACTCTCTCTCTCTCTCTCTCTAGACCTCAAACCACCAATGTCTCACTTTCTACCTCTCCAAAGGATTGAACTCTAGTCTCTCTATCTCTCTCTCCCCCCCCTCTCTCTCTCCCTCTCTCTCTCATGCTCTAAACACCTAAACACCAATTTCTATATCCCTCCCTCTAAACCACAAAGCTCCAATACTTCTCTCTCTCTAAGCCCCTAACCACCAATCTCTCCCTTTCTCTCCCTCTTTTTCTCTAAACCCATAACCTCCATTCTCTCTCTCTCTCTAAACTTGTAACCCCCAATACCTCTAATTCTCTCTCTCTCTCTCTCTAAACCTGTAACCCCAAATACCTCTAATTCTCTCTCTCTCTATCTCTCTCTCTCTCTCAACCTATAACCTACAATCTCTCTTTCTCTCTCTAAACACCTAATCTTTGTTTTCTCTCTCTAAACACAACCTCCAATCTCTTAATTTTTCTCCTGAAACCCATAACCACCAATTTCTTTCCCTCTCACTCTCTTTCTTTAATCCCCTAACCCCCAATCCCTAGCTGACTCTCTCTCTAAGCCCCCAACCTCCAATCTCTCTTCTCTCTCTCTAAACCCCTAATCCCCAATCTCTATCTCACTAAACCCATAGCCTCCCATATCTCAATCTCTTTCTCTAACTATCTCTCTAAAATGGTTGTGGGTTATAGGTTTTGAAAGTTCAGTGTTTGATGATAGAGTTTAGGGTTGATGAAAATTAGAGGTTATAATGGTTAGGGGTTAATTTGTTTTTGAGCAAACACTTTAGAGGTTAGGATTATAGGGGTTAGGGAATGACAGATATATCATTATGTGTTAGGATTTAGGAGTTTTAGGGGCTATACTATTTTAGGATTATAGTGGGCCAAGAAGTATAATGGTTAGTTGTACTAGGGACTAGGTATTGCAATGGCTAGGGACTAATGGTCAAGGTTTTTGGGATTGGGATATAGGGGTCATCAATTTTTGGTTATAAGGATGAATATTTATATCTACAAGAGGATAATGCGAGTTAGTGATTTTGTGAAATAATATATACATATTATAGGTTTTGTGGGTTATAAGGGTTACTAGATAGGGATTATAATGATTAGGGGTTATAGGGTATATTGGTGATAAGGGTTAGATTCCAATGATTATAGGGGTCTCATTCCTATTACCATTAGTATCGCTATGCATAATGGAGGATATGCTTGAGATTTCGTGTGTAGTGGACTAAGGCGTTGCTCTTGAAATTGGATGATTACATTCTTATTTTAGGGATTAAAGCCAAGGTTCCATCCCTCAACAATGTATAGGGCTAGAACACCCATACCTAGAATCTAAGACATTAGAATGGCCACACCCATATTCATACTTGGAATCAAGGCTATCCTCAGGAAATCCTATGTCATGGCTTTAGTTGTTATTCATGGAAATGGATGACTAAATCACCCAACCCTTGTGTTTAAGGAGAGAAGATAGGGGTGAGGGATGGAGGAGGGATTGGGAAGAGTGGAAGAGAGGGGGGGTGGGGTTATAGAGAGGGAGGGGGTATTTAGGGAGAGAGAGAAAAAAATGAAGGTGTCAAAATGAACACGTGTGTGCAGAAATGCATGCACGTAGCAATGCATGTGCGCTAGTACGCGTGCACGCATTTGCGCTCATGCGTTTTTAGATTCAAATTTTTTTGTTGACGCCCTTGCAAGTTTGGTACTATCTTCGGATTTCCAAACCTTGAGGCTCGGTCTGAGTTATGGAAAAACACACCAATTTATGTAACTTCATGTTTTTCACACTTAGTTGGACGCATATGCTCCACTTGTGCACTACTGATGAAATTGCACACACTTGTCGAGCTTTGTGTGCAGATTCTAACTATATATTTTTTGAATAGATATGTTATTGTTTTCTATTTTAAATTCATTTTTAAGTGCACTCATGTCAAATTTGTAAAAAACATAGATCATTTATTTGGGCTATAACTTTTGATTTCCTTACATATTTCAAAAACAGAAAAGAACCCACACAAGAGTATAAGAATACCTACAACCTATAAAACAAAATTGATTGATTATATTAATACCATGATATGGTGAACCAACACTCGGCCATGTCATTTTAGGGATTCACTGACTTTCCTAATTGAAAATATATATATATAATTAACATTTAAAATTTTGGAAAAGTAGCCCTACACAAGATCCATCTGTTGCCTATGCCTTTACATATTTTTTTTCTCATAATTTTACAATTTACATAACAAACCAGTGGACCAACGCGAACATATGCATTATGTTTTAGAGAAAAAATAACATACCAATATTAAAATAACAACATTTTGGGGTTATAGCATTTTCCCATAAATAAAAGTTATATATTCCAGGGTGATCCGATTTTCAACATTTAATCTTTTTACACCTAATTCAAAAATGTTTTGTAGGTACCTCTAATAATTCATTTTAATGATAATTTTTATATTTTCCCAACATGCCATTGCACCTAACGCGTCATAAGTGGGTATCATTACCTTGCACCATGCCATCAACATATGTTACTATCTGTTAATATCAATAGCTAATATCTATTGTTATCAATATCATTAAACTTCCCATAAGCCATAAAGACTATCTATGTTTGATTGTTTTAGTTATTTAGTATTTGTCAACATTCTAGTTATTTAAAATTATTCTTCCATAAGCAGTCTTGATCCACTTCACCGAATTTGTTTCCTCATGTGCGCACCCAATGACACATGCCACTGACATCGATCAGTCATAGAATCTAGTATCACACCTACTACACATATATAAAATATTATAGTGCATGGTCTATCAGAAGAGAAAGGCTCTTGAAATAGAGGACCTAAACACCACCAACAACACAAAGCCAAAGATCAAACATAATGGTGGAATCCCCGACAACCAATAGAGATTACTATTTATAGCTAAGTGAATGAGAAATGTGTCTTCATTGGTTAAGAATAACATCTTGAAGCAACGAACTCAACTCTTGCTAACATCTCTTTCCACTGGTCGCAAGAACAAACATATAGTGTTTTATCAATTTGGCACATAGAAAATAAAGTCAACTTCATTCAAAGACATTGTTATCCATTGGAAACAATCACTGGAAGCACTAGCCCATACAGATTCCAACCAGTTTTCCTATATACCATTATTATAGTCTATATGTCCTGCTTGTTAAATTTTCAGAATTTACTTCAATTTGATCTAGGATCTTAACTGAGAGAACAACATGTACAACAAATCTACAGCATATCAATCATGGACACAATAATGCAAGCACACAAGAGACACAGAGTTTACTTGGGGAAAACCATAAAGGTGAAAAACCCCAATAACTTCCTCAGAGATAGATAGAGCAATGATACAACCAGAATACAAGAGATAGTCTTCTCCTAGCAGCAGAGCCTCCTCCTCCACAAGTGCGCCACTCTCCCAAGTGTGAGTGAGAGAATAGAATGACCAAATAGAGATCTCCCGATCTCTATTTACACTAGACTTGACTTTCCTAATAACCTTTACTAGGTTGGCCTTAACTTAACCACATAACACAATGCTGACTGGGCCGACACCCAATAGGGTGGTCTAATAACCCTTTGACCCACATGGCCGACCTCCACTAGGGTGGTCTACCAACCCTTTGACCCACATGACTTATATAGGGCCGACCCCAACAAGGTGGTCTAATAACCCATCAAGTATAAGTTACGACACTTACAATATAAATGACGACACTTCCGTATAGAGGAATAATAACATCTCTATAGGAATATAAAATACATATATGAAATACATGGGTGAAATAC
Organism: Larix kaempferi; assembly: GCA_027924585.1. Classification (NCBI taxonomy): domain Eukaryota; kingdom Viridiplantae; phylum Streptophyta; class Pinopsida; order Pinales; family Pinaceae; genus Larix; species Larix kaempferi. The sequence continues at coordinate 192,353 of BSBM01000957.1, forward strand.
ATTCCGAAGTTACATATACATCAACACTCCCTCTTAAATAGGAAGGTATTTCTCGACATAGGTGCTAGCACAAGTCTTCTTCTTTGAATCATCATCAGCAAATCATCATCCTCGAATCATTATCATCGTCACTGCTGCTGCTATCTCAATCAATCTCTGAATCTACTCGTCATAGGAAGTTCTACAGAGCCAGTCCTTTTTCATACTGGATGTAGGCCCACCACCTGCAGGTCTTCATCATCACTGGCCATACTATGGAAATATCAGGATTTATTACGTGCGTCAGAAAACCTTGCAAGAGCATCCAGGCTGTTACGAGCACACAGCTCTACATGTCGGATCTCCCAGGGACATATTATATGTGACTGTCACAAAACCTTAAAAGAGTCTCTTGACTAGCAGGAACCCTAAAGAGCATCTGAGGCCTTTTTCATCCTGTCCAGATCTCCAGGACTTATTACATGTGACACCTACCACAAAACCTTGCAAGAGCATCCCAGGACTTATTATGGGCACACAACCCAACCTATCGGATCTCCCAGGGCCATATTACATGTGGTCATGGCAAAACCTTGCAAGAGAATCCCAGGACTTATTACGAGCACACATCTCAACCTATCAGATCTCCCAGGGCCGAATTATATGCCATAGGACAAAACCTCGAAAGAGCATCTACCAGATATCCCAGGGTCAAATTATATGCCATAGGAAAAACCTTGCAAGACTATCTGCAGATCTCCCAGGGCCAAATTATATGTCCTTCCAAAGCAAAACCTCGAAATAGCGTTTGCCAAATATCCCAGGGCCACATTAAATGCCATAGGAAAAACTTTACAAGACTATCTGCAAACCTCCCAGGGCCAAATTATATGCTTATCTGCACAACCTGTTCCACGGCCACAAATTATCATCCTGATACTCATCATACATCATCCTGATGTACACATGATCATCCTGATCATGATCACTGCAACATCCTGCTGCATGTCATCTGGAGCAACATCTTGAAGCTTGTCATCTATGATCATCCTGATCATACAATGCATCTACCTGATGCATACCAAGTATCTACTTGATACATATCATCATACATGATCCAACTGATCATATAATGTATCATCCTGATACATACACAGATACATGATCCACACAATGTATCCACCTGATATATATATCAACACACATGATCTACCTGATCATACACAGTATCTACCTGATACATATACAGATACATGGTCCAAGCATCCAACATGATGCATATACAAATACATATAAATGATCCAACTGATCATATCCAACATCCAACATGATGCATACATACATAAACATATAAATGATCCAACTGATCATATCCAGCATCCAACATGATGCATACATACATATACAGAGCAGTAACTAGAGCATCATCTTGATGCTCATTATCCAGCGCTTACATCCACAGCCATGTGAAGGATCCTCCTTCCAACATGCTTGGAATGGCTTCTGCAAATGTGTCCATCACTTCTTCCTCGAAGTGTCATCAATATGAAGAACACCAAGCCTCTCTCTGAAGTACTCGAACTTCACTCTAGCTAGTGGTTTCACCAGCACATCTGCAATCTGCTCGTTCGTCGCAACATACAGGAGCTTCACTGCTCCTCTCTGCACCATATCCCTGATATAGTGATATTTGATCTCTATGTGTTTCAACCTGTTTTGAAACAATGGGTTCTTAGACAACTTCACACAAATATGGTTATCACAAAAGATATCAGTAGCATCCAACGGGATATCAAATAACTCAGACAGTAGCTTCCGAAGCCATACTGCCTCACAACTAGCCGAATAGGCTGCAACATACTCTGCCTCGGTTATACTCAGTGCTACGCAGGACTACTTCCTACTAAACCAAGAGATCACACCTGATCCCATATTGAAGCAGCACCCAGATGTGCTCTTCCTATCTGCAGCACTACCTACCCAATCTAAATCAACATAACCCTACAGGTTAAACTTTTGATTCGCATCATACTTGAGCCCATAATCAACTGTACCCTTCAGGTACCTCAGAATATGCTTTACAGCAACCAAGTGAACATCTCTCAAATCCGTCAGGAACTGGCTCAATGTGTTCACTGCAAAGCAAATATCTGGTCTCGTGTTCGTCAGGTACATAGAGGACCCAATCATCTGACGATACATCGTGACATCAACCGGATCAGATGAAGCATCACACAGAAGCTTTAGGTTCGATGCCATAGCCTCGCAGTCCATCATCCCAAACCTCTTCAGGATCTCTACTGCATACTTCCCCTGTCCAAGGAAGATTCCATCTGCACTCTGCCACACCTCCATACCAAGAAAGTAGTGCATCATACCCAAGTTCTTCATCTCTAACTCGACAACAAGCTTCCGCTACATGTTGGCAATCAATCTATCCTCACCTGTTACAAACAGGTCATCCACATACAATAGTAGTATCACTAGATTGCCTTCCTCAACCTTGTAGTAAAGGTTGGAATCCGCTTTACTCTTGGTAAAGCCCAAACTGAATAGAAAGCTGTCTATCCTACCATACCAATTTCTGCACATATATGACTCCCTATCATGTGTCTCAGAATCAAGTGGTTTCTCCACATACACTTCTTCTTCAACTACACCATTCAAGAAAGATGTCTTGAAATCCATCTGGTGTATCTTCCATTTCATCACTGCAGCCAGAGCAAGTACGGATCTAAAGGAAGTGTATCTGGCTACAGGAGCAAAAGTCTCTATGCTACCTCCTATAGCATGCTTGATCTTGTACATCCTCTGGGAAGTCACTACAGACTCCCCTTCAGGTCTTTGGACTGCATCCAAAACATCTTCATGATCGACTGGTACTCCTCGATCATGGCATTCTTCCCAGATCCTGGGAACTTCAATATCTTCAATATTTCCAATAGATAACTTTGTTGCTTGAACAAATGTTGTATTCCTTCTCTTGTAGGTGATGGTATACGATATTTCCTACACAACAAGTTAAATTGCATGATTAGAAAACATCTCATAGTTTTCAGAACAAATTTTTACACATAAAGAAATATGTCATACAGTCATGCAATTATTTTAGCCAATGCTTCAATACAACATTTATCCATATCCCGTAACTTTCTAGATGCCTTCCAATCTCTACCAGAACATTGTTAAGAGTGTGCACAACTCCCAACATGTCAACAAAGAGGTTTCATTCTAGATAAGTAGCAATGGAATGTTGTACAGTGCCATAGGCTACTTACCCATCAAATGCATATTAGTAGTATACTGTTCATTAATGCAATCATTCTAATATGCACAATACATATCCTAAGTCTAGGAACAAAAGCCTATACATCATTGAACAATTTTATTTAAACAAACAAATATGTAATTAAAATACTTATATTTGTTTGTTTGTTGGGTGGACTCCCTCTGAGTCTTTGCTTCCTTGCAGGAGCTGCTGAAGTAGCTTCTTCTACACTTTTATGTTGTGGAATGCAGAAGGATGGTCAACTCCCTCTGGATATCTGTATCCTTGCAGAAACTATTGGAGTGATCTCCCTCTTGATCTTTGCTTCTTGGATTACCTGTCCTTGAACCTATATTCATCCTTAATCACTATGCATGCTTATTAGTATCATCATTGTGTTATCATTGAGGTCTCATACATAATCATACATTCATTAGTATATTCTTAATACTATCAAAACACAATAATCTTAAGCATGTATAGTCATGATCATTTCAAACAGAAATAATAAGCATTAGTATTCAAGGTTTCAGGGAAGTCTTCTTTTACTCATGCATATTCTTATTTGATCATAGGACTCTTCTCATTAGTTAAATCATTAATGCATAAACCTGTGATTACTCAAACCTATACCTTCATGATTCTTATGGTTAGTCATATCATCAATTATGGTAAGAAACATATTATGCATACAACCATGACTATTCAAACCTATGACTTCATGAATAATCATTATCAACAACACGACAGTATAAGATCCTAACACAAGGTAGGATTCTAGCTTGATATAGGAAAAACATACCTGGATTAGCATGCTAGCTAGTTATGTCTAACCTACCCGCATAATGTCTTCTGGTTCTCTTCAATGACTTGTGCTAGTAACCTACATGTCTCATAAGTCAACTCCCTCTGTATATTCTTAATACTATCAAAACACAATAATCTTAAGCATGTATAGTCATGATCATTTCAAACAGAAATAATAAGCATTAGTATTCAAGGTTTCAGGGAAGTCTTCTTTTACTCATACATATTCTTATTTGATCATAGGAATCTTCTGGTTAGATGAATCATCAATCAAGATAAGAGATATAATATGCATAAAACCCGTGATTATTCAAACCTATACCTTCATGATTCTTCTGGTTAGTCATATCATCAATTATGGTAAGAAACATAATATGCATACAACCATGATTATTCAAATCTATACCTTCATGATTCTTTTGGTTAGTCATATCATCAATTATGGTAAGAAACATAATATGCATACAACCATGATTATTAAAACCTATGACTTCATGAATAATCATTATCAACAACACAACAGTATAAGATCCTAACACAAGGTAGGATTCTAGCTTGATATAGGAAAAACATACCTGGATTAGCATGCTAGCTAGTTATGTCTAACCTACCTGCATAATGTCTTCTGGTTCTCTTCAATGACTTGTGCTAGTAACCTGCATGTCTCATAAGTCAACCATTGTAGAACCAAGTTATACATACCTTGTAAGTAGATCTTCTATGTGATCCATGACAATGGATGAATCTTTGTCTTCATGTCATCATGATCATATGTTCTTGAACTAGAACATGATTTTTCTTTCTTGGTGTACCTTTTATGTTAGCGAACAACATAAACCTCATACAACATCACAATGCATTAGTACAATCATAAGTGTCAAAACCTTAATCAATGAATATCTTCTATTAAGATGATACGACAAGTATAGTAATTAATCAAGATTGTACTGTAATGATATGAAGAAAAACATATCATAAACTTAACCATGAACAGAATTCGAAACATACCTCTCAGCCATACCTGTCAAGATTGCTTGTAATCTTCTTATGGAAGGCCTTCGCCTCATCTCCCTCTGAAACATGAACTTCTTCACTTATGCAGGTGACCAATCCATCCTCTTCTAGGATTAACCCAATCCACTTGATTTGTAGGAATTGGATCTGGAGCTGTAATAGGGTTTGTCAGAGAAACCCCAAAAATTCAAACTTTGAATTTCAAACTTCTAAAAAGATAGAAATATGCGCCTTGATGAGCTGATCAAGCTGGTATATTCAGAATTTGAAAACTGCAAAGTTTCACTCCTCAATTTTGCCTTTGAAACTTCCGGATTCACTAGACGTGACCCCGAACTGGGGTTTGATGAAGCCCACTCTTCTGCCTAATCAAAAGGTTTGATCCAAAGCTCTAAGATTCTATTTTTATGAGGAGCTTCCAGCCGTGGTCACAGATTTCAAAAATTCCCATTTTTGCAGAAGCCCTAATTTTCCACTTTTCTGATCAAAGTCTTGAACTAGGGTCTGATGAAGCCCGGTCTTCTGCCCAACCAAAAATTCTGAACTTGGTCTCTAAATTTCTATTTTGATGAGTGGCATTCAGCCGTAGTCTCTGATTACAAAAATTCCAACTTTCTCTGAAACCCTAAATTCTGGAAGCCATGAATGAAGGTGCTAAAAAATAATCTTGTTATGACAAAAATATGTATTTGATTGTTTCTGGTGTAACTCCAAACTTTTCGATCCATAGGGTCTGAAAATTGTTTCTGAGATATCCCGACCTGTCATCTTTCCATCCTGATAGGTCTGACCTCAATTGGATTTTCGGAGAGAGAGTTATTCCAAGTGTCACAACATGACCTGTTTATGGGATAAAACCGGAGAGCGAACTTGTACGGTGTGCCACGTGTCACTGGTTCAACTTCGGCCTCTGAAATGTTTTCCAGAGATAGTACAGTTTGTGTACTACCTGTCACTTTTTACGAAATTTCATTTCGAGCTTCCTAGCCCAAGTTATGACCTTTTTTCCAAGGTCCCCTGTTTATGACTGAGATCTGGAAGAGGTAGAAACCCTATATTGTACAGATCATAAATCACAAAGTACAATATGGTTCTGATCTTCGACCTATAAAAGTTTCAGATCCGAAAACTTCACCAAAATGGATTTATAGCGAAATTTCTACAATGACTAGTTTTTGCTATATCAAGCCCTAGCATCGTAAGTGCAACAAGTGTCGTACATGCCATATCATGCCTTCTTTCAGGCTAGCTCTGATACCATGCTAAATTTTCAGAATTTACTTCAATTTGATCTAGGATCTTAACTGAGAGAACAACATGTACAACAAATCTACAGCATATCAATCATGGACACAATAATGCAAGCACACAAGAGACACAGAGTTTACTTGGGGAAAACCATAAAGGTGAAAAACCCCAATAACTTCCTCAAAGATAGATAGAGCAATGATACAACCAGAATACAAAAGATAGTCTTCTCCTAGCAATAGAGTCTCCTCCTCCACAAGTGCGCCACTCTCCCAAGTGTGAGTGAGAGAATAGAATGATCAAATAGAGATCTCCCGATCTCTATTTATACTATACTTGACTTGCCTAATAACCTTTACTAGGTCGGCCTTAACTTAACCACATAACACAATGCTGACTGGGCCGACACCCAATAGGGTGGTCTAATAACCCTTTGACCCACATGGCCGACCCCCACTAGGGTGGTCTAACAACCCTTCGACCCACATGACTTATAGAGGGCCGACCCCAACAAGGTGGTCTAATAACCCATCAAGTATAAGTTACGACACTTACAATATAAATGACGACACTTCCGTATAGAGGAATAATAACATCTCTATAGGAATATAAAATACATATATGAAATACATTGGTGAAATACATTCCGAAGTTACATATACATCAACACTGCTATTGCAAGCAACCAACAAAACAACCAGAACACCACCCGTATAATCGGTTATGGCTATGTTGACCAAGAGATAGATTTTTCCATTTAATTTTGACTCGAAATAAAATTTTCGAGCCATTTCCACAACCCATTACTTGTCAATTGGGGTTGACCCCTCGACAAAGAACAACAACTGCTATAATAGAAGTAAATAAGGGAACCCCCTCTCTCACACAAAGCGAATAAAGAAAACACACAATCAAGGGGTCCAAATATGCTACCTAAACATGTTCAACACTACACTCTTCTATCTTTTTTCAACTTTCACTACAATCCCACGTAATCCAGAATTCACTTTACATGCCACGAATTTCAAAATACAGTTGTGAACAGAATTACAACTCACAAAACACCCTAGTCCGCCTATATGACCACACCCCAAAAGAAAAACAACATCTACTCTGGCATCCAATGAGCTGCAAAAAACCCTAAACCATGTGGATGGAAAAAATTACCTGGACAGGTAGAAATCAAAGCAGAAGACGTCCTCGAGGAGGCAGCCAACACCATGAAAACACACAACCCCGCATCGAGAAAACATGAAAAAAAATTGAAACATGCACAAAACGAAAAAAAGGGTAAACGAAAAAGGACAATAAGAAGGGCACACACGAGAACTTGACCACGAATCAAGCTCTTCCGAAGAGAGATGCAACCATAGACGCCTAAAATGGATCGGAACAACCATGCAAATAACACCTAAAAAACTACAAACTCGTCATTCTACATGAAAAATCCAAAAGGAAAGAAAGAGTACCCCACACCACACAAAGTAGAATTACAAAACAGGCACCCACCACACCCATAGCCAAAGAAAACCCCGCATCCTGCATCTGAACACCTTCGCACATGGATGAAAACCATATGAGAGGAAACCAAGACAACTAATGGAGCAAACGGCAACAAAAACCGACCGCATGGACATAATAAAATGCTCGTCATTTAGTGCATTAACTCCTACAAAAATCGTCCACAAAACCCGATGTGAACGAAAATAGAAAACATCTTGGTATTGTTATTACTCATATAATTTTGTGGGTCGGTGGTTTAATCTTTATTTAGATTATAATTTTTTATTATTTAAAATAATTAAAATCTTCTAATCCTTAAACATATAGCAAATTCATTACTCTACTTGGTAGGGACCACTTCAATGGGTTGAATTTGGTAAGTTAAAATGGTGAAGCATATACCCAATTCATTACTCTACTTGGTAAGGACCATTTGAATGGGCTGAATTTGATAAATTAAATGGTCGGGACCACTTTTATTACTATCAATGTAGGGATGGCCGACTCATTCAATTGCAACTCTACTAAGATGATCATATGGCTGTTGAGCTATACATATATAATTATTAATGTTATTATTCAGAAATCGAAACACTTGTTTCGAAGGAATTCAATCCGTTTCTGTTTCTTAATCTGTCCGAGGTGATCTGCAGAAATCGTTGATCCGAAGCTGCTAGCCACAATATTTTATATTTTATATATAATAGCGTTGCCTTAATATTGATATAATTGGAGGTGAAAATAGTTGTTGGAGGACGAAAGGAAATGGAGATGGAAATGACCGTACCCGAGAGGTATCTGGACACTATCACCGGAGATTTTGCTTATGATCCAATCAGACTACCACTTGAGCAAGATCCAACGCAGAATCTCTACAATAGGAAAACCCTACAGACCATCTGGGAAACTAAACAGCGTGCCAGAAATCCGTATACTCGACAGTGGTTTGCCATTAAAAGCGTCATCCCTCAAACGGAATTGAGAAGAGAAATGGAGCATTACCTTAAACTTCACAGTTTTACTGCAGACACTATAATTTTGGAGTATTCAAAGGTTTTAGCCGAGGGAGATTCTGTAAACGGATTCAAATATTTGCAGAGACCCAATTTGAAAATTTTAGAAGAAAATGACGCGAAAGACGCTGCTCTCGATGTGGCTAAGGAAATAGTGAGGACCATCTACGCCATAATCAATGGATTGAGATCACATGGAGAAGATTCCGTGGGAACTTTTGTGAAACTTGGAGAAATTCCCAAGGGACAGGATATGATTTTTAGTATAATAAATCTTCTGAACCATGTTTATAGGAATAGTGAAGGCTATATGAAAATTCAGACCTTTATTTTGCAAGTATTTTCTACAGTATTTGATGAGATTACCGCGAAGGCTGACATCGTCCATGTAAACACTATAGGGCAAGCCGTGTTAGCGGGATATCCGTGTGTTATGAATATATTGTCTCAAAGGGATATATTGGATATCAGCAACGAGGACTTGAATCACTGGATTGCTATTCTAAGACGTGTAGGAGCCGCTGTGATTGAATCATTTTCATTTTTACACAAGGCATACGCAAGAGCACTAGGAACCGCTGTGATTATCTGCATCTCTAGAGAAATTGATCAGAGATCAAAGGATATGAGTGGCTTTACGGAGGCATAACTTCTCGAAGCTCTAGTGCAGGCGCAGCACAACTCTGAGGCCCTTGAAAGGGGTGTTAGGCTTATCAGAGATATAATCATGGAAGAAACTCAATTAGCTACTTATATTCTCGGACGAGTTGTGGAAATAATAAAGGAACTTCTTCATATGTTTGAGGGTTTCTGTGAGGCCGAGAATGAAGATGATGATGAGGCCGTGGGGGATCCATATTTTTTCGTCTGTAATTGCGAAAGGAGTATTGAATTAGTACAGTGTTTTCATTACAGAATCGCACAAGATGGATTGGAAATCAGCGATGTTATAAGCAGGAAAGCAGGTCAGTTGTTCGATGTGGAAATTCTCCGTAAATTCGTGAGAGATCGAAGCTGAACATTAAAGAATCCCTCCTACAGAATTGATCCATGGAGATTTTCATGCAAGTAAGTGTTACCAAAACCATCAGTCTAATTCTGAAGAATGCTACAGGTTGTGCGTCCATTGAGAACTTATTGAATGCAGTATTTTGGATACTTTAACTTATTTTTTATCTTCTATTGATTATTGTATGATTAGTTGAATGTCATTATTGTCCCATTCGACCAGATATTCCAGAGAACTATGAAAAATTTGGAAAATGTGAATTAGGTCAGATAATAAGAATTTGTTGCGTGCTTTGTGTATGATGTGATTTTCTTGGCTATGTTTTCAATTACAATACCATTTGTAGTTATCTTAACTATTATATTGCAATGTGGAACTTGGTGAGTGGTATTGCAATGTGGAATTCAGTTATTTGTTTTTATCTTAGTAACATGTGGATTCTTGACTAGATAACTTAAAGAAAAAATTATACGAAACAAACATGTGATTAAGAGATTCTTAATTGGATTTTGCATAAGAGATTCTTAATTGGATTTTGCATAATATACGCTTTCTTTTTGCAATTATTTCGAATTAGGATTTTATTGTCAAAAGCAAAGACAATATCTGTTCCCCTTCCAAAGGACGTACTAATATATTGCTCCCACAAAGCTGGCTAATATATTGCTCCCATAAAGCTTTCATCTATGGATACCTTTTAACACATCTTTGCATATATTATTCGATACACTTTTTTTTTTAACCAGATGATCAATCTTCTTAATTTGAGAGTTTTGTAGCACTAATGATAGAATTCCTTCATAGTGGTTAACCTCTTCGACTTTTGTTCCCTTTATATTTGAATATTATAACCTTATTCCACACAAATTATTGATACATTTCATGTTGCATTCTCGAGGGTCTTCCCCTATCCTCTTCAAATAATTTAAAGTTGCCTTTACATCCATTCAAGGGTCTTCCCCAATCCTCACTCTTTTCCCTCTCCCTTGCACAATCTTCCTTGTTGACCATTCCCTTAATAAGGAAAAATATTTCACTAAAGCTTTCAAAACTATGAATCTCGCACTTTCATTCTTTAAAGTTTAGTTCTTGTTGAAATCACTTTGTTATAGACTATCTTAAGTATTTGAATTCCATGAGCTTTCTCCCATGTCCTTAATTATAGTCAAATTTCCACAATAGTCAAATCTACACTTTATTCCATTTGATTACATAAAGTCATTTTCCCCTCTTTCTATTCCACTAAATGTTGAAGCATTTTTTCTTGATTTTATTTTTAATGTATTCTAGTAGAAATGAATGTATTCTAGTACTACATTGACCGAGACTAGTCTATGTTATCTAGATAGCTATCTATTCCACCATAGAGAAACCCTAACATTCATTATGTAGTAAAACATGTTATTGAGTTGTCAAACCTGTACTCTTTATCATTTATATGTTAAAACTTAGGTACTCTAATACATGTTGTAATTTTGAACAATCATAGGAAGCGGATTCACACATCGAACCTTTTCTCATTCTAATACCTCATTTATAAGCATTGATGACTTAATCATGTTGATGAACTAGGTGATACAGGTGGCCACCCACTTGTTGCACCAAGTTACAATGATTCTCCATCTCCTTGGAAGTTTTCTATAGTTTTTTTGGGTCCAAAACTCTAGGGCCAGTTTTGAGGTCGTAAACTATGTTTTTTTTTCAATTGTAGGGCTACTTTCCCTAGATTGGAAGTGCTACTTGCCATTGGGTTGTGGTTGGATTGTTGTCCTCGAGCCACTGGAATTGCTCTAGAGTGGAAGTAGAGGCGAAAATTTCCATTGTGTTTTGGTTGGACTGATTTCTTGAGAGAATTTGTGGTTGAGTGCGCTATTTCTTGTGGCATCATGGTTCCGGTTTGTTGGTGACTATTGCAAAGCGAGTTTTGGCTTGCATTGTGTCTATAACTGGGTGGAATGTGACACGGTCGATTCCAATTGCTTATTTGGAAAAGATATGTGATTTATCTCATGTTTATTTAATTTAGTTGGCTCTTATATGATTTATTTATGAACGCAATTGAAAGTTTTGATGAAATGTATGAGATATTTGTGGAATAAATTTCTCATCGAATTCAATCTATTTATGCAAGTAAATTTTGTGAAGGAATTGAAAACTAGTTTTGGGGATTTTGTGCACAAATTGTTTGAGAAAATTATTCTTTGGAAACTCTACTACATAACTGATATTTATTCCCTTTTTCATTATATAACATGTGTTTTGATGGTATATTATCCTCATAATAGTTTAAGACACTCCCCTTTGATGCTTCTACCTTGTATTCTAAAACTAGTTCTTTGATTGGATTGTTTTGCATAGTTTGGAGACTTGGCACATGAAGTGTTTGTAAAAATTCCTGAGTGTTCTTTTTATTCTTATATCTGATAAATACACTTGAAACTTGTGTGATAATGTAAGGGGAAATATTATTGATAGTGTTTGGGAAATGTCTATCGAAATTCTATATCAGTTTCTAATTTCTAGCTCTTTCAATGGAATTGTTTTGATTATATTTTTGACTTTGCATATGAAGTGTTTGATGGAATTTTAGAATGATATATACCTCTGTTATGACTGATAAAAAATTTTATTTAGATTTGGAATGGAATTTGAATGACTCTATGAGCTTTGGATTTAGTTATTCTGGCGATTTCTAGAATTACTAGTCAATTCAGAGGAGTAGAATTAGCTAGTTTTGTGAATTATTTAATGGATTGTATATGGGAGGAAATATACATTCATATGAATTTAGGTGACCCATTCTACGCTTTCCATGAGTTACAATAGTCATATATTTCTCTTTATTTGGCATTTGGAAAGTTAAATTGGAATCTAGGTACATTGCAGTCAAAATTGATAACTAGTTATGGATTGAAATCTCTATTTTTGTAAAAAGGAAATGCTACAGCCATCTGCTCTATTTCTAACATGTTATTGTGTTGCAGGTGGATACTTATCAGGTGTGATCATTTACTTATGGATGCATTTCATTTTGGTTCTGGTATTTAGACTGAATTCCTTCATGGAAAATATCGCATTATGTGTTATTGGAATGATCTTCAAATAAACATTTAATTGGTTGTAAGTGCACGCTTAAATATGTTGTTAATGGAGGTAGGATTTATTTTTTGTTTAATGGCATTGTTACAAGTTGATTTTGTGGGAGACTAGCTACTTATATTGGAAAACTAGTTAACTAGTCTTGTGGATTCTCTTTCGTATTTGTCATGATTCATTATTGTAATTTTGGTAGTTAGGCCTTATTTACATGTAATTAGATGTTATTAATCCATTGGGATTGATAATCAATGTTTATTTGTTAAATAATTGGGTTTGTGATAAGTGTTGTCATTTGTGCACTAAGTGTCATTAAAGGTTGTCATTAACATCTTAAGTACTAGTTAACTGTGATTAAGAATAATTAGTCTTTAGAAGTGGTTATCATCTCTCATATGGATTGTATTGAAGGTTTGAAGATGTTAGATGATGTTAAGAAGCATTCCCAGCCCTTAGATAAGATGTTGGATGTGTTAATGAATTTATATTAAATTATTATTTATTGGATTTCGTGTTGCAATTAATTTTGGAAAAATAAAAATTAAATGTTTATGGTTTATCCGTTGCACTAAAAATCAAGTAATTAGCCTCAGCAAGCTAATGATATGTCCCTTACAAACTCTAATTTCCACGTGAGACATTAGAGGTGGTATCATTTCTTAGGTTCCAACACTGTGGCTGTTGGGACTTCCATAGAGTTATAAATATTTTGTTTATATGCATTTGGAGATTACAAATGTGCTTTGTGAAAGAATTTTATCCTCCCTTATGTTAATGGAAGAATAAGAAGCCTCACTTTAGAGATCAATTTTTAGTATGCTTTAGAATTAATTAATATTGCATATTTATTGTTCAATAGGTTGATTGGTAAGTACTATGTGGTGCATATCTAATAATCGAGTAGATTGATTGGTTGATGCATGTTCACATTCCATTGCCTCTTTTATTGCATGAGTGATTTGATTGGTCAATGCTTGTGCATTTCCTCTTTTATTGCTTTAGTGATTTGATTGTTCAATGCTTGTGCATTTCGTCTTTTACTTCAAAGTGATTTGATTGTTCGATGCTTATGTATTACCTCTTTTACTGTTCAATCACTTGATTGATTGATTATTGTGTATTGTCTCTTTTACTACTCATTGAATTGTTAATATTGAAATACTTCTTGTGGTATGATATATTTACTAGTTCATTATGATTATTAATTTATAATTAAATAATTGTCATTATAATAGTATGTACTATGTACCATTATCAATATTAATTTAATACTAAGTTATTTAAGATGATATAGTTTTAATATTATTAAATATTAATATGATTGATTAAGTGGCATTTATACCCTATATGGATTTTGGAATATCTATTGATGGCATGCTTTTATAGGTGTATTTATGCCACTTGGATGGTGGTGGTTACATTGATGAGTAACTTCTTTTCTATTTTTTGGAAATAGGACACTTGTCTTAATAGTGTGGGAATCGATTTGATACTGAGAGGGGGGGTGAATAAATATTAGTGTATTTATCAACAATCTTTACCTTCTTTAACATATTAGTATTAAATTAATCTTGATCTTGTTGAAATATTGTAACTTCGAAAAATATTCTATTGTATTTTATTATTGTAATTTATTCGGAGATGTTTTATTCCTTCATCGGGATGTTATTATTGTATTTGGTCATCATAGAATCATGAGGTAAAACCTCCCTTGTAATTCGGGGCAATAGATCCCCTTAGAGTCAAATGTAATGGGGTATTTAAGTCCCCTAGAGGAGTTGGCCTAGTCAGCATTAGGTTAAGTTGTTGGGGCCGACCTAGTTAGGAAAAAAGTCAAGTGGAATATAAAGTATAAATAGGAGTGATGTACTCCTCATTTTGAACACACACACACACACTTGTGTAATTCACATAGGAGAGAGAGAGAGAGAGAGAGAGAGAGAGAGAGAGAGAGAGATCTGCAAGGATAAGGAGCACTTGTTTGGGGTTTTGTCTTTGTACTTTTGATCATCTATATTGAGGAAGTTTTGTTGGGTTTTCTTCCCCTAGAGGGTTTCCCAAGATAAATTTGTGTCTATCTTGTGATTGTGTTTCTTTCAGTGATCCTGTATATGTTATTGTTGTGAAATTGAATTCACTATTGATGTTATCTATCTTATCATATAATATATTGAATCTTAACATGGTATCATAGCTATATTGAATAGGACATATTTCACAAGGTGAAACTCTCCCTCTTCTTCCTCCGGCAAGAAATTAGGGTTTCTATCAAAGTTATAATTTTGAAAATCTGATTGCATAGAAAGATGGGCCTCTCCAAAAGTGAAATTTAGAGCCCTGGATTGAATTTATTGAGTGGGTAGATCTCTGATAAATTCAAACCCTAGTTTAACTCTGCATTAGAAAAAAAACCAGAAAAACCAAAAAACCAAAAAACCAGAAAATTAGTGAACCAAAAAATTGTTGCAAATATTCGCAAGTCAATTTTGAGGGGTAAAAATTTGGAATCTCCAGAAACCAAGTGTACCCGTCAACTCACCTCAGTCAAGCACATCTTTTGGTAAGGTTAGTTTTTCATTTTGGAAATTTTCATTTTTTGGTGACCTCCTGGATAAGATGGCCCCAAGCACTAAGCTTGAGGATAAGCTAGAAGGCATAGAGAATTTCGGAGCATGGAAATATAGAATTGGCCTCATTCTTGAAGAGAATGATCTTTCCAAATACATCGAGAATGATCTTTCCAAATACATCAAGGATGAAGTTGCAAAACCTAAAGAGGATGAAGCTAAGGAGAAGAACAAGAAGGACCTAATTAGGGAAAAGAGGATCATTGTTGATTCTATCAAAGACCACTTGATTCCTCAAGTGTCATCCAAGAAGACCCAAAAGGAGATGTATTATGCCCTATCCATAATGTATGAAGGAAAGAATATCAACATGAAGATGAATTTGAGAGCTCAATTGAAGAGTACTAAGATGAGCCAAGGAGAATCCATCCAAGACTAGTTCGTAAGGGTCTCCAAGTTCAAGGAGAAACTAGAAGCCATTGAAGACTCCCTTGATGAAGATGAGCTAGTTATGACTTCTATCAATGGTCTCTCTAGACCTTGGGATTCATTCATCCATATTATTTGTTCCAGAAAGGAAATCATGAAGTTCGACTTTATATGGGAAGATTGCATCGAAGAGGAGGCTAGAGTAGCCAATAGAGAATCTCTACTTAAAGAAGATTATCAATCCCTAGCCACCCATACCAAGAGAGGAAGAAGTCAATCTAACTTCAAGAAGGAAATCCACAAGGATTTTGAACCTCCCAAGAATTTCCAAAGGACAAGAGGAAACAATCCCAGAACAAACTACTCCAACTTTCAATGTTACTATTGTGATAATAAGGGACATATTTCCATAGATTTTCCATTGAAGAAAGAAGAATACAAGAAGAGGAACAAAAACAAAAGACATCATGCACACGTAGCCGAAGACGATGAATAAGAATTCGAAGATGAAGAACCTCCTAGGAAGCAAGCAAAGGAAGAAGTTGAAAAATATGTCTTGTGATAGTGGTGCTTCAAAGCACATGATAGGTCAGAACAAGAGTCTCTTCGGTTTAGAAGAAAATGACTTCCCTCAGAAAGGATCATAGGAGAAGAAAAATACAAGCTTGATGATGGAGTAGAGCTCACCATCAGAAATTCCAGTAATACTTGCAAGGAGACTAGGATCAAAAGAGATCCTACCAAACAAACAAAGATAAGTATTTGAATCGTCATTTCTATCACATTGTTTAAATTATAGTATCCATTTGTATACACGTTTATTTAGGATGGGTGTAGTGTCATGCATGTGATGGGTAAGCATCCTATGGTGCTATACACTCATTCCATTTCCACTTATCTAGAGTGAAACCTCTTTGCTGACATATTGGGAGTAGTGCACACTCTTAATAATTCCCTGGTAGAGATGGAAGGCATCTATAAAGTTACCATATGAATATGGGATATGGATGAATGTTGTAGCATTGGCTAAGATAATGTGACTTATGTTTTTATGCATATATATGGAAACTATGAGATATTTCTAATCATGTTATTGAATTTGACTTGTAGGAAGTATCGTACAATGATCACCTACAAATGAACAATGATGAGACTTGTTCTGCAAAAAAAGTGACAATGGTTCAACTATAAAAGACTTATGAAATCAAGTAGAGGAAGTTGGCTATGAAAAGATGCCAGACTCATGGCATGATTAAGATCTTCCAATGCATCTATGGGTTGAAGCAGCAAGGATGGTAGTTTATGTATAAAATAGATTATCCCATAGTGGCCTTGGATTCAAGACTCTAGAATAAATGTTCATAGGAAAGAAGCCTAAAGTAAGCCATATCAAGATATTTGGTTTCCTAGTATATGTTCACATACCAAAATAAAAGAGAACCAAGCTGGACCCTTCTAGAAAGAAGGGAATATTTGTTGGATACTATGAAGTCTCCGATTATAGGATTCCATCACATGGAGATTAGTAGAAATGTAACATTTGATGAAGAAGAAGCTCTCAAGAGATCCATAAAGTGCCACCATGAAGAAGTATATGAAGAATATGTACCTCCCAGGATTGTAGAAGCTACACCCTCCCCTGAAGATGAAACACCAGACGACCATGATATTATAGAACCTTAAGAACCTCCCACTATGAATATGTCACAAAAGAGAAATCATGCTTCAGCAAGAGAAAAAATACAAGAAGTAGAGAAGTATGGAGCTGCAAAAGGCTCCACAAGAGTAAGAAAGAAGCCAAATCCATTTTCCAGTTATGTGGCTTTGATGTGTGATCTTGTAGATCAAGGACCTACTAGTTATGAAGAATATATACAGGAGAAAGAATCCAGTAGAAGCATTGACAGAAGAACACCAATCAATAATGAAGAATGATGTTTGGAATATAGTTCCCGAACCAAAAGGAAAAAGTGTGGTATCTTCCAAATGGACCTACAAGATAAAGCATGCAACTGATGGAAGTATTGAGAAATACAAAGCAAAGTTTCTGGCTAGAGGATTCTCTCAGAAAGAGGGAATTCATGATGAAGAGACATTTGCACTAGTAGCAAGGTACACTTCCATTAGAACCATCATGGCACTTGCATCCATGGTGAAGTGGATTTTACACCAAATGGATGTGAAGACAACTTTCCTGAATGGTGTGATTGAGGAAGAAGTGTACATAGAACAACCGCAATGATTTGAATTTGGAAACAGAAGGACTCACGTATGCAAGTTGAAGAAGGACCTATATGGATTGAAGAAAGCTCCTAGAGCTTGGTACATAAGGATAGATAGCTTTTTAACGAGCTTAGGCTTTACTAAAAGTAAATCTAACCTTAACCATTACTTTAAGGTTATGGATGATGACCCTGTCATGTTATTGTTTTATGTGGATGATTTATTTTTGACAGGAAATGAGAAACATATTGTAGAATACAAGAAGAAGCTCGTTGAAGAATTTGAGATGAAATACCTTGGATTGATGCACTATTTTCTAGGTCTGGAAGTGTGGTATATTTCTCAACAAGGAAATCCTAAAAATATTTTATATGTTGGAATGTAAATCCATGGCCACACCCATGGATACCAACTTGAAGTTGTTAGCTGATGAACCGCCAGAGTTAGTGGATGTGACTCAGTACAGATAGATTATTGAATCGTTGATGTATCTGACTAATACCAGGACATATATATGCTTTTCTTTGAACACCTTGAGTTAATATCTAGTTAATCCTAGACGTGTTCACCTGGTATTTGCAAAGCATGTGATGAGGTACCTGAAAGGTACGATAGACTTTGGTATATACTATGTTGGAGATCATGACTATAGATTGTATGGTTATACAGATGCAAATTGGGCTAGAAGTGTCTTAGATAGGAAGAGCACCTCAGGTGGATGTTATTGTCTGGGATTCACCATGATCTCATGGTTTATCAGGAAGTAGTCCAGTGTTTCTCTCAGCACAACTGAAGTTGAGTATATAGCAACTTTCTCTTCTAGTTAAGATTTAATATGCTAAGATAGATAACATCAGTGTTCAATTCAATTTCACAACAATAGCATATACAAGATCACTAAAAGAATAACAAGCACATAATAAACATAAGAGACACAAATTTATCCTGGGAAACCCTCTAGGGGAAGAAAACCCAACAAAAATTCCTCAATATAGATGATCAAAATTACAAAGGAAAAACCACAAAAAAGTGCTCCTTCTCCTTGCAGATGTGAAAATCCTCACAGCAGATGTAAGAGCCGATGTGTACCTCACAAGAAAGATTAAGATTAAGCAGGAAAATAGAAGAAGAGTGGTGAATGTAGTGTAAAGGAGCAACATAATTATGATACAATAGAACTCGAATAGAAGCAGAATAACATCACACACTATTTCATTAATCATAATATGAACAATAAATAATATAATGGTGGAGAGGATTCGAATGCCAAGGTGGAAATTCGAATTAGCCTACATGGGCATGGCTTAACTGCACTAGGAGTCATCATCATCATGAGTGGAGTGTCAACAATACACCACTAGTAGTCCTAATCATCATCAGTGGAGTCATCAATGCACAAGTAACGGTCAACTAGGTGTCAAACTGAGTCTAACTGAGTGTGGTAGGTGTAACTGGCACATGGAAGCACTAATGTAGTGAAGGAGGAACAGTGGAATGCGCATGGGGAGCTGACTGGAGTCAAAATAGGCAATCTAGTCTCACTAGGGGTCCAACAGAGTGTTTCAGTTAGTTAACAAGTCAACCAATCCTCAAATCAAGGAGAGATCCATAAATAACTCAACTAACTGAAGTGTAACTGAGTGGTAGGTGAAGAAGGGCGCCTTTGACAAGGGCTAGGTGAAAGGTGGGTGCATCACTGACTAGGTGCTAGAGGACACCAACCCGATGACTGGGATGCATGCAATTGCATGACTGCATGCATGACTGAAATGAAAAATAATGAAAATGATGGTAGGACTAGGATGGAGTATAGGAATATCCTAACGCCCCCCCTTAATCCATCCTAGGCCCTGGTAACTGAGACCAAAGGTCACCCAATACAATGAATAAAGAACAGTCCATGAAACAAGGAAATAGGGAAAAACCTCATGGGAAAAACACCCCCCCTAAAAAAGATTGTGGGGAACACCAAAAATAAATGCTCCAAAATCAAGCAGGTGTGATTCTTGGTCATATGTCTGGAGGTATCTTCTTCTTGGCAAGAAGTGGATCATGCTCAAAAAGCATGTGCTTGTGCTTGCTCTTCAGATTGAATGTGATGAGAACAAATCCAGAGGTATGAGGATGATCCTGTAACTTGTGATTCGAATCAACTGAGATAGGATCAAATCCATGAATGTGTAGATAGTATTTTGTTTTCTCCTTTGAACCATCATAGGTGATATTATGCCCAAAAAAACCATCACATGATAGTGATTTCTTGGAATCCAAATCAGATCCAAGACTTGAAAAAGGGTTTCTTGAGATCTCCTTTGAACCATTAGAGGTGAGATCAAAACCATGAAATGCATGAGAAATTATCCCAAGCGAATGGAAATTCCCTACATCTTCAATAAACTTCTGAGAGCATGTACAAATGATCTTACGATAATACATAAGAGGTGAGTGATGAAGGAGAGCAAATGCGTTACCTCCAATTTCTGATTTAGCCTCCGAAACATTCATGAGATCATCATTATGCAAACCGACAGACTCTTGTGCAAGAAAATATTTAAGAACCTCTGTAGTTTCTAGAGTGTGAGCTTGCACATAATTTGAAATAGAAGATATTGAGATCATGAGTGTAGAATCTACAAGTTCTTCTTCTTTGTGGACAACTTCATTATGAGATATGTTTGATACTGATTCATGATCAGAGAGACCATCAAGGAGGGCGAATGCATCACTAGGATTATTCTCGAAATGGTTTGGACCAATCCCTTCATTCTGTTTGCCAAATCTTTCATCTAGATGGTCCCATAGCTCTTTTGGGGATTCAACAAAAAGGAAGTGGGTTACCATGCAATGAAACATAGAATACATCATTGCTGCATAGGATTTGTCACCTTCATTTAACCAATCATTATCTTCCTCAGATGATTCGAACTCTCTTTCAAAACAATAATCAAAGACTTATATTACTATATTTGTTTGAATATAATTCGAAATTGGCTCATGATGAGATGGCACAAAATGTGAGCATTCTGGAGACATATAGAAAAGAAAAGATTGACTTGCAATATGAATCGAACGAATGCAACGAAATTATTCAGAATTTTCTTACCAAATTTGAAACAATGGAGAATAAAATTAACAGCCTCGACTAACTCTTGAATGAAGGAGTCGAACAACGCGTAGATTTAGTAAGAGAACATTCTCTTCGCCAAAGGAATGAAGAAGTTGAAGAGTTGGAAAGAGTTGAAGAGTTGGAGTATGGTCTGCATGGTCCGTTGGAAAAGGAAAAGCCGAAGAGAAATTATGTGCATGAAATGGTGGCCTTTTTCAATTTCATCTTCAAAGGTACATGATAATTCGTTCTTCATCAATTTCAAAGTCACGTGATAGTGGTGCCCTTATTGTCATTATTCCTTGCAGAAGCTGACTATTATGTTCAATTAAGTGTGTTTTAAGTTGTAATTTGATTTTAAAGTTTTTTATTTCTTTAGATTTTAGATTTTTACCTACCTTAGAATTTTATTGGAAAATTTCTCATCATTCTCAAAATATATGAATGTTAAAACTGATTACAAGATTACTTAATTGTATTGAAATTCTTAGGACGTAGCCAAATAACTTTTATTTAATCTTAATGTTAAAACTCATTATATTGTACTTGCCAAATTGTATTGAAATTCTTTGGAGTTAGGATCATTTAATATTTTGATAATATAATCCATGAATATATTAAAAATCATACACATAGTTTTATGATCTATGCATGCATGTATACGAAAAATGAAAAATATAAGATATCAATTTTTGTTATGAAAAATAAAAACTATAAAACATAATTTTTTTTATTATATTGACAATGGAATTTTTCGAACTTAAAATCATTTAATAGAAGTTTTTATAATTCTCAAAATATAAGATCATTTGAATGTTAAAACCCATTACTACATATGTCTAATTATAGTAAAATTCTTCATACTTAAAATCATTTAATATTATGTAATCCCTTAATATATTAGAAATCACACCCATATTTTGATGATTATACGCATGCATATACATGAAAAATGAAAAAAAAATGAAAAGTACAAAACCTCATCAAGTGACATAGCTACTCACTATTATGATTATCTCTCGGTGAAAAGAAAAACCTCATCAAAGACTTGACCCCTATATTCGTGGTTGAATTGATTTGCTTTGAGTTTTGTTTATGTGTGATTGAAGTGTTTTCCTTAAGCTTCATTATGCTTCCTTCAATTTGAGGTAAGCTTATATCAATATTTTCAATTCTCAAATCTTAAAGATTTAATTTTTAATATAAAAATTATTTGTAAAGTACAATATTAACAAGAAGCTAATATATTACATTATAGTTAATTCTTAGTTTTCTATATTTTCATTCTAATGTAAAAATATTTGTAAATGATTCTATTCAAAAAAATAATGTGTTGTGACGTAAAATATTATATTATATTAACTATAGTATAATATAATTAATAATTAGATAAATTATATTTATTAGAGTAATGTAATATCCCAAGACCTTATGTTGTATAGTTTTATTTCTTTTTGTTTTTAACAAAAACGTATACTCTTCAAGCTATCAATGACACATTCTTGTTAGATAGATTATGGAATTGCTTGCTGCACCAGAATGGCGTGAGTTATGTGAGCCCAATTGTGAAAAAAGTTAAGGTATTTTGTTAAATAATACACTTGATTTTTTTTTTTGTACTAGTATGTTCAATTGCAATGTGATTATAATACTTGTAAAGTGTCGATTTTGGTTTTTGAAAGTGCAAAATCAAAGCTTGAAAGTGCCAAAATCGGTTTTCAAAATTGCAAATTTAAGTATTGGAAGTGTCAAAAGTATCCTTCCAAAAGGGAAAAATGAGGGTCTAAAAGTTCCATTATCATATTTATTATATCACAAAAACGCAAAAACCAATTTCAAAAGTGGCAATATCAAAAGAAAAAGTATGCTTTTGGAACCTTGATTTGACACTTTTGGAACGATATTTTGCACTTTAGAAACCCTTATTTTGGGGTTCATAAAGGTTTTTTTGACCCGTCTTCAAAGTGACTTGGACTAGAATATGTCCAAGTTTAATGAAATACACGTTAAGTGCATATCCTCATCCCTTGGATTGGGATTCTTCCTAGAAAAATAAATGTCATAAATAACCATAATATATGCATTATAAACAATTGAAGGTACATTTTGGTAGTCCAAAATTTGCTATAATTACTTATCACCCATAGTGAGGCTAATTATGCCCTTTATAAAATATTTTCAACACTAATTTTTTCCACCACTCAATTGAAAGGTTTCATAGCAACTATATACATTTTCAAGAAGATGTCGAGCACTGAATAGAAAGGAAAGGAAATTTAACCCAACACATGTATCCTAGTAATACTTTCATTTATTAAGTAAAAACATCACAATAATTTAAAGAGAGAAAGAGTGGAATCAATCCATCAATGCACCGAATTTTAGTTGGGCTTCATGGAATAGACCACCCATATTACAACTACTTTTGGAGTGAATAGAACCTTGTGAAGTGCCAATATCTTCCAATTTCCTCTTTCCCTTGTGATGTCCAACCACTTGTTTTAGGGAGATAATGGAGCATTTGGAAAATGTGTATTGCAATTTTTGACCTAGGTTTTTCCTAAAGAAGTTATCTTTAAGATGGCCATAATATATGTAATATGAACAATTGACACGTACATTTTGGTAGTCCAAAATTCCATATTACCCATAGAAAAACTAATACGTATCCATGAGATGTAGAACAGTTGGTGGCGGGTGATAGTTAAGACAACCCTAAGCGGAAAGGTCGTCGGTTCTAAATGCCATGGATACTAAAATCCAACCATGCTAAGGGTTGGTGTGGTCCAGGCTGAGTGCGATCCCCGAGTGATTTTGACGGCTTAGATGCCCCTCGTTCGAGCCAATGGTGAACCCTGCTAGTGAAAGGGTACTACCACTTGCCAACAAAAAAAAATAGAAAAACTAATATGCCTCGATGAGATATTTTTCGACATTAATTTTCACCATCCCTCAATTGGAAGAATTCATAGCAACCATATACGTTTTCATGCAAATACCCAACTTGTCTCCTATAACTTTTCCTTCCAAAAATCAATAGGAAAGAAATATAATTTAACCCACACAAATATCCTAGTAACTATTTCCTTTAGTAGGTTGAAACATCATAATCATTGAAAGGAATTAGAACCATGGGCCACCATAGGAATTGTTCCCACCATAAATAAAATATTGTCATTGACCCCCTTAGACCTCATGTTAATAATGAGGATGTTGAAATCCTTCAAATAAATGTTTGAAGGGATATTTGAATGATTTGTTGAGCTTATGGATGGCTCCCAACTAACTATAAACCATTTGCTTAAGGTATAGTGGATCCTCATATAATCCTTCAAATAAATGCTGAATGGACATTGATGCTCTATTGAGCTTAGTGAGGACTTCTAACAACTATAAACCGTTTGCTTCAACGTATGATGGATCTTGATGGAGGAAATACACAAGCCATAAACTATAAATATCACAACAAAATCATCTAAATATAAACTCTAGAATATAATAAACAAATTTATAATAAACAGACACATGAGAGTGCATTTTCTGAAAATCGTTTCCATGTGAGAGGACAGCCGCCACACACCATGTGTAGAAATTAGGATAAAATTGTACTATGGAATGATATCGGTTTAGGTTGTTTGAATTTTTCTTATTAATAGAACGAATAAACTCATAATTCAATTCGGACAATAGTTGAAACTGACATGCAAAATCATCGAGGTCGTGAGACAGTAACTTCCGTGTGATTCTGGTAGGTAGCTCATGAAAGGAAGCGATCAATTCAAAAGAATCCATTGGATTTGCATCTATCTTCCATCGGATTTTCAAAAAGACAAAGAGAAGAGAAAAAAACTCTGGATTTGCATCTATCTTCCATCGGATTTGCAAGAAGACAAGAATATGATCGACCTTTTACTTTTTATTTCTTTCTTCAACAACAAGATGGGAAACAAGATGAGCAAAGAGCTTATCAATGAGAAAGCAGAAAATATGGAGAACAAATTTTGTAGAGCTGCAAACAATGGTTGGTTCGTTTGCTAATGAAATGGAATTACCAGATCAAAAGAATAGAGATCTAAGCATTGAAGTAGTGCCCCTAAAGTCCTAGTTGAATGAATATAATGCGAAATTAGCTTACGGTGAGATGAAGTAAAACGCAACAATGGAGACATATAGAAAAGAGAAGATTGTTTTGCAATCCGAATTGAACCAATCCAAGGAAATTGCGACAATGGAGAATAAAATTAACAGCCTCGACCAACTAGTGAATGAAGAAGTAGAACAACGCTTAGATATAATTGAGCAGCACAAGGTAACATAACATTCTCTTCTCCGACAAGAAGAAGTTGACAGAACTGGGAGTTTGCAAAATGCACAAAATCAAAGAGTTGAAGAGTTGGAGTCTGCTCTGCATTCTCTCAACAAGGAAAATGGAAAACCAAAATCAAATTTTCCGCTGGAAAAGGAAAACCAAAGCGAAATCATGTGCATGAAATGGTGAACTTTTTCAATTTCAAATGCACATGATAATGGTTATTCGTCAACTTCAAAGGCACGTGATAATTCGTTCTTCATCAATTTCAAAGTGACGACGTGATAATAATGGTGTCCTTTCATTGTTAGTTAGTTAGGTATATTATTCTATTGAGTTAAGTATATTAGTTAGTTAGGTATATTTTTTTAAGTTGTACTACGATTTAAGTTGTATATTTTTTTTACAATTTTTATTTTTCCTATTATCTTATTATTTAAAAACGTTAGGATTTTATTAGAAAAGTTCTTAACATTCAAGATGTAGGATAATTTAATCTAGATACATTCATTATTCTTAGGACTTAGACTAGGAACTATTATGTTCACTTCCGCATTGATCATATAGTTATTTTTTACTTAAATTTTTTTTTTTTTTTTTTTGATTATTATTTTATTAAATAATAAGTTTAATTTTATTTGTTTGAAATCAATTATTTTAAAGTAGTAATGGTTTAGTTTGGATTTTCAAAATGTAGCATTATTTAATATTTTTATATTATAACTTATTAGTATATTAAAAACCATAAACATAGATTTATAGTTGTATTTAGGCATTTATATGAAAAATGAAAAATATAAGACATAATTTTTTGATATGAAAAATAAAAAAATACAAGATATACTTTTTTGATCATGTTGAAAATGGAATTCTTCGAACTTAAAATCATTTAATAAAAGTTTCCATGATTCTCAAAATATACAATAATTTAATCTCGATGTTAAAACTTAAAACTCATTACTATATATTCCAAATTAGTACATATACCAAATTGTATTGGAATTCTTTGTATTTAGGACCAGTTAATATTATGTAGCCCATTAATATATTAGAAACCACACCCATAATTTTATGGTTATATGGTTATATTCTTGAGGCTTATTATCATTATCATTTAATCTCTTCATATTATAATTCATAATATTTACACAAAGTGTGGGGAGTTCTAGATACAACATGTAGGGAGTTCTAGGTCCCCAAATTCATAGCACAGATTATATATTTACAAAAAAACCTAATTGTTGTACTAACCTTATTTTACTAGTGTCCTACACAAACTAGCTTTAATTCTATATTGTTCACTATATGTTGTAAATCCTCCAATCCAAAAGGTTCTACTTAGGACCAGTGATCGTGGGGCCTTAAAAGTTCTCTTTCACTAGTGTTATCAAGCTAAATCGTTGGTGAATCCCCCTACTCTTGGATCTAACCATCCCCACTAGAATTCATAATAATAGTAGGGTTGTATGCTACTCAAGGTAGAAGGAATTAATAACAAAGTTGTGCATTGAAAGGACAAGAAAGAATAGGTCAATATGAGGAAACATGAAAATCTTGGTAGGGGAATTAGTGGAAATCATAGAAGCACCTCTTCACGCTATCTTCACTATGGACACGAGTGTTGATAGACACAAGATTCTCGGTTTGAAGTTACAGTTGTTTTCCTTGACATATTCCCCATGAAAACATCAAACAATGTGAACCCTGGAGGAAATAACTTAGATGGGCCTTTCCCTCATAGAGGAGGTGACCAGGCCTACAAATAAATTTTTCTTTTTCTCAACTAAGTTTCACACACTGTATACATGAAAATGCAATGTATTGCAATATTTTTAGCCTAGGACTGAGTTCCTTATCCAAAATATGTATGGCTTCTTTAGCATGTTGTGGTTAGAAGCTAAAAAAGCTCCTCAATTGCATGTTTTTCTAGGTTGAGAGACAGTTGCTCATCATTGATACACAATTTACAAAGATTAGTCCAAATGTCATTAGGTACTAGACAAGTTGGAAGGAAATCTCATATTCCTCATGCAAGTGTACTTTAATTGCATGGCTTAAACATAGCAACATGGTTTTCATTTTTAACTTTATTTTATTTTAGCTTTCGATAAATTTAATGAATATTATAATGGTTCCAATTCCCTTTTGGAAAGAAGCATGTATCCTAAAATAAATAACACTTGTTACATGTTAAGTTACTCCAGAGGTAGCATAGGGGCTTCAAAAGACTTAATACATGCTCGACTTGTTACATTGTCCATTCGGGTTGTGTCTGGTTTCTATGGGTGTACAACTTGTGAGGGCTTATGCCATTATTGAAGCTAAAAAATGAAAAATAATTCTCACTATATGACAATTTGGCCACAAAAAATTGGATCCTTGTAGCAAATATGGTTAATTAAGTGAATTAGAGAATAAAACCATAGGGATGGTGTTTCTCTCTTACTCTAAGTTTGGATGCAATTCTTGTACTTTTGATAACCATTGGAGGGATGTTCCTTCATAAGACACCCAATAGATTGATAGAACGTTATTATATGGACAAAGTTTTGGATTTCCTAGAGAATATCAAGGGAACTCAAAATGTAGAAGCAGGGTACAAAGATATGGTGGATGTGATTGAGCTAGATAATGAAATCATGAATCAATACAACAATATTTTAAATTGGATAAATTGACCATCAATGCAATGATGAATCAATTTAGTCCAACAAAGGATACATTTTCCCTCGCTTTGGCTTACGAGTTTACATATTTGGAGTGATCTATGTAGATTAGGATATGATGTTGGGAGTTGGTAAGGATTTGTCATTTTCTCCTTTTTTTTTTTGTCTCTAGGAATAACCATTCCTATGATAAGTCAAACATGAATTCTAATATTTAAATCTTTGACACCTATATTTTTGAAATGTGCTTGTGAAATAGTTGAGGATTTAGCTATGTAAGTTATTGAGGAGAATCTTGAGAAAATGATTCTTTACCCACCATTTCAAAGTATCAAAAAAATATCCAATCATATTTTTGTACATGAGGATTTGCACTATAAACAATCAAACACATGATGTGATGATATTTCAACAACATTTCATTTTGAATTTAACCAAAATATCACTTAATAAATGTCTATAATTATATTTGAGTTGTGTAGAATCATATACATAGTAGACGATTGTAACTAAATTAGCTTGGCCAGGATGATTCTTTTGCAAATGTATGGTTGCATAATATTTGTTTTTCTCATAGCGCATACTCAATTGTTGTTTCTCACGAACTCTTTCACTATATTGCAGATTGAGTTGGCCAATTTTACACTAGTACAAAATTCCATCGAACAATTAAATATATAAATGTTCTAGAAATGGTCCTTGCACATAAGAAATTTCCTATTAATGTACCATTTTTTAATGTTGTTGCTATGATTGACTACGTTCATCTTCATGCTTATTTACATACATTTGTGCTTTTATCTAATTTACACCTCTGATCTCTTCATATTACTTGAATAGTTTACGAAAATCGAGGAATTGCCAAATCGAAGTAGCTACCCATTTGAGACAACAACAATGTATAAATATAATACAATGTCAACTAACATAATTCATTATTTGACTCTATAATTTCCATAAGAGATTGCCTGCATTAGTTCTCTAAGGACCCTAGTTGGTAGATAGGATTTCAGTTTTACTTATTTGTGTATATGATTCATGAGTAAATACTAGATTTGGGCTCCAAATTTGACATTTGGAATGATGTTTATAATTAAAAAATGTTCTTAACATCGGAAATACATCAACTAGGCATTATTCTTTCCGAAAAAATCCAACTAAGCATCGCTTAAATGATGTGTTTAGGAGTATGTTGCTTAAGTGACTCCCAATGGAGTTGCTTAAGTTCCAGGGATAATTTTAAGGACCCATACTTATTTAAAAGTGTATAAACCTTGGCAAATTTTACCAATTCTTAAAACGTCAACTATAAAATATTTGGCGACATTTTTATAAAATTATTTCAATTTCTAAGGATTTTATATAGTTTATATAATAATTTGACAATTTTTAGAGTGAAAAAAGTTTACCCCACCAAAATTGGGCGAAATGGGGCTTCAAAAAATGCAAATTTGCAAATATTTTTTTGGAAAAAAACATGGAAAAATAGCCCATGGGCTAAATTTCACCCTTAAAATTATCCTTGTGCTTAACTAACAGAATAGAGTATTGCTTAAGAAATTCCCTAGTCGTCACTTAGACGATGTACTCCTTAAAACATTCAAAAAATACCGTTTTGGTTTGTTGTCTCTTAAGCAGAATGCGGAATGTATTTATGTTTATTTTACTCAAATCAGTGACGTTAAAAACATATTTAGACAGAGCCAAAGAATAATTTTTTATAGTATTTTTGAGGGAGGATAAATCTGATTAGAGGTAAATTTTCTTGTGCACTAATGAGATCATCCCTTGAGATAATTTATTTTGACTTGATTAATGATTTCTCTGCCTTTATTCTTATTGTTATAGTAGTTTAATAATTTAAATTTTATTGAGATAGAGAACAATGTCAGAAAGCCTTGTTCCCTAATTTTCTAGTAAATATGGACAAGTTGTCATTATGTAGACAGTTATTGATTTTATATTCGGTGACAAAAGAAACCATCGTGAAACATATGATAAAAATCATGCCATTAATATTGAATATATAATCGATGATAGCAAATGTTATTTCCCTTGTACATAATGCAAAGTGATAAATGTTAAATTTTGAGCATTAATTCACAATACTCTAGGATCTTTACTGAGAGAATAACATATACAGTATATCAATGCATGACAATCACAATAAGTGTGACAAGCATCACAAGAATTAAAAGCATAAGAGACAAGAGACACAGAGTTTCCGTGGGGAAAACCCTAAGGTGAAAAACCCCACAACTTCCTCAGAGATAGAGAGAGCAATGGCTCAACCAAAGTACAACCAAAATACACTGAGATAGTCTCCTAGTAGCAGATGATCCTCCTCCTCACTAGTGCGCCACTTTCTAAGTGAGAGAGATGTACTTTTCCAAATGAATGTAAATAGAGATCACTTGATCTCTATTTATACTAACCTGTTTGCCCAGTGACCTTATGGGGCCGAATTGTCTAGCTAGGTACATCCACATTATAATATATATTTCAGGGCCGACCCCACACATGGTGGTCTAATAACCCATCGGCAAGTACACACACTTGCGACACTTGTCAATCCACATGATGACACTTCCTTATAGAGGAATGACACATCTCTTATAAGGGTACAATAAATATATATAAAATACACAGATGAAATACATTCCGAAGTTACATATACATCAACACTCCCTCTTAACTAGGAAGGTATTTCTCGACAGAGATATGCTAGACAAGTCTTCTTCTCGGGATCATCGTCATCATCATCGTCACTGCTGCTGCTATCTCAACCAATCTCTGAATCTACTCGTCATAGGAAGTTCTACAGAGCCAGTCCTTTTTCATACTAGATGTAGGCCCACCACCTGCAGGTCTTCATCATCACTGGCCACACTGTGGACTTCTCAGGACTTATTACGTGTGTCACAAAACCTGGCTGCAACATCCCAGGCTATTACGAGCACACAGCTCTACCTGTAAGATCTCCCAGGAGCACATTACATGTGACCCATCGCAAAACCTGGCTGAAGCATCCCAGGATGTTACGAGCACACATCTCTACCTGTCGGATCTCCCAGGAGCACATTACATGTGATCTCACCACAAAACCTGGCTGAAGCATCCTAGGCTGTTACGAGCACACAGCTCTACCTATCAGATCTCCCAGGAGAACATTACATGTGGTCCACCACAAAACCTAGCTGAAGCATCTAAGTCCTTTTTCATCCTATCCAGATCTCCCAGGAGCAAATTACATGTGGTCATGGCAAAACCTGGCTGAAGCATTTGAGGCCTTTTTCATCCTGTCCAGATCTCCCAGGAGCAAATTACATTCCATAGGAAAAAACCTCACAAGAGCATCTCAGGATGTTACGGGTACACAACTCCGACCTGAATATCTCCCAGGGCACAAATTACATGTCCTCCCAGAGCAATCTCTCGAAAGAGCATCCCAGGCTATTATGGGTACGCAACTCTGACCTATAGGATCTCCCATACATGCTCATCTGCACAACCCGATCCATGGCCACAAAGTATCATCTGATACTCATCATACATCATCCTGATCATCATCACTGCAACATCCTGCTGCATGTCATCTGGAGAAGCTCGTCATCCACGATCACCCTAATCATGAAATGCATCCATCTGATGCACACCAAGTATCTACCTGATACATATCATCATACACAGTGTATCCATCTGATACATAGATACATGATCCACACAATGTATCCATCAACATACATGATCTACCTGATCATACAATGTATCCACCTGATACATATACATATACATGGTCCAAGCATCCAACATGATGCATATACAAAATACATACAAATGATCCAACTGATCATATCCAGCATCCAACATGATGCGTACATACATATAAATGATCCAACTGATCATATCCAACATCCAACATGATGTGTACATACATATACATATAAATGATTCAACTGATCATACAAAGCAGAAACTAGAACATCATCCTGATGCTCATCATCCAATGCTTACATCCACAGCCATGTGAAGGATCCTCCTTCCAATATGCTTGGAATGGCTTTAGCAAATGTGTCCATCACTTCTTCCTCGAAGTGTCCTCGATCTGAAGAACACCAAGCCTCTCCCTGAAGTACTTGAACTTCACCCTGGCTAGTGGCTTCATCAGCACATCTGCAATCTGCTTGTCCATCGCAACATACAGGAGCTTCACAGCTCCTCTCTGCACCATATCCTTGATATAGTGATATTTGATCTCTATGTGTTTCGATCTGTCATGAAACACTGGATTCTCAGACAACTTCACACAACTCTGGTTATCACAGAAGATACCAGTAGCATCCAACGGGAGATCAAATAACTCATACAGTAGCTTTCGTAGCCATACTGCCTCACAACTAGCTGAACAGGCTGCAACATACTCTGCCTCAGCTGTACTAAGTGCTACGCAAGACTGCTTCCTGCTAAACCAAGAGATCACACCTGATCCCATAGTGAAGCAGCACCCAGATGTGCTCTTCCTATCTGCAACACTCCCATCCCAATCTGAATCAACATAACCCTGCAGGTTAAACTTTTGATTCGCTTCATACTTGAGCCCATAATCCACTGTACCCTTCAGGTACCTCAGAACATGCTTTACAGCAACCAGGTGAGCACTCCTCGGATCCGTCAGGAACTAGCTCAATGTGTTCACAGCAAAGCAAATGTCTGGTCTCGTGTTCGTGAGGTACATCAAGGACCCAATCATCCGACGATACATAGAGACATCAACCGACTCAGATGAAGCATCACATAGAAGCTTCAGACTCGATGCCATAGGTGTGGCCATGGCCTTGCAATCCATCATCCCGAATCTCTTTAGGATATCTACTGTGTACTTCCCTTGACCAAGGAAGATCCCACCTGCACTCTGCCACACCTCCATACCTAGGAAATAATGCATCATTCCCAAATCTTTCATATCGAACTCAGCAACAAGCTTCCTCTTAGTATCTGCAATCAATCTGTCATCTCCTGTTACAAATAAGTCATCCACATACAGGAGTAGAACCACAGGATTCCCTTCTTCAACCTTGTAGTAAAGGTTGGAATCCTCTTTACTCTTGGTAAATCCCAAACTAGATAGGAAACTGTCCATCCTACCATACCAGGTTCTGGGAGCTTGTTTCAAGCCATACAAGGCTTTCTTTAATATGCACACATATGAATCCCTGTCACGTATTTCGAAACCGAGTGGCTGATCCACATATACTTCTTCTTCAACTACACCATTCAAGAAAGCAGTCTTGACATCCATCTGGTGTATTTTCCATTTCATTGCTGTAGCCAGGGAAAGTACTGTTCTAATGGAAGTATACTTGGCTACAGGTGCAAAATTTTCTTCATAATCTATTCCCTCTTTCTGAGAGAAGCCATAAGCTACGAATCTTGCCTTGTATTTCTCCACACTGCCATCTGCAGCATGCTTGATTTTGTAAATCCATTTGGAAGTCACAATAGACTTCTCTTTAGGTCTTGAGACAACATCCCAAACATCATTCTTCATTATTGATTGATATTCCTCAACCATGGCATCCTTCCATTCTTTCTTTTCCGTTGCTTCTTCATAACTGGAAGTCTCTTTGTTTATAATGTCACAGAGTAAAGCAACATAGCTGGTATGTGATCTAATTCTCTTCTTTGCTTTGAGTTCCTCTTCTGGAATGCCAAATATTTCTGCATCTTGAATGAGCTCTCTAGCCCATGCAGGTTTCCTCTTGTGAGAGTTATCCTCACGGGGTGGATCTACAGGTTCTTGCAGATCTTCAAACTCACGAACAACTTCTGGAACTGCTTCAGTCATGGTAGTGTCTTGAAATCTAGTTTCCTTAGGTTGTTCATAAACTTCGATCGGTGCCTTCCTTGATTTGATGAATGCTGAGTTCTCATCAAATGTCACATCCCTGCTGACATCAATCTTCTTGAACCCTAGAAAGTATATTCTGTAATCCTTCGAGCTTTCACTGTAACCCACAAAAATACCCTTCTTTCCTAAAGGATCTAGTTTGGTCCTCTTTTCCTTTGGGACATGAGTGAATACTGGACAACCAAATATTCTGAGATGGCTGACTTCAGGTTTCTTACCAGAAAAGACCTCTTCTGGTGTCTTGTTGTCCAATATCTTGTGGGGTGTTCTGTTCTGCACATATACAACTGTTCTAGCTGCTTCTGCCTATAGATACATAAGTAGATCCTGGTCATGGAGCATTGCTCTTGCTGCTTCCATGATTGTTCTATTCTTCCTTTCTGCAACTCCATTCTGTTGTCGATTGTAAGGAGCAGTCAACTCCCTCTTAATCCCTGAATCAATGCAAAGCTTCTTGAAGTCACCTGAGGTGAATTCTCCACCATTGTCGGATCTGAATGTTTTGATCTTCTTGTCAGTTTGATTCTCCATCAAGGTTTTGAATTCCTTAAACTTATCAAACACCTCATCTTTGTTCTTCAAGAAGTATACCCAAGTCTTCCTGGAGAAGTCATCAATAAATGAGACATAGTAAACAAACCCACTTAGAGAACTGGATGACATAGGACCACATACATCTGAGTGGATGATTTCCAGGATGTCTTTTGCCTTGCTTTCACTACTTGGGAAAGCCTTCTTAATGTTCTTACCTTTTGCACATCCTTTGCAAACACCTTCATGTTTGGTCTTGATTTCGGGAAGACCCTCTACAGCCTTGCTTGCAATTGGAAGTGCCCTATAGTGCATATGAGCAAGTCTTCTATGCCAAAGTTCACTTGGCCCCATGGATTCATGTACCATGGCCTGTTCAGGTTGTCCCTTCAATTTATATAAACCTCCCTCTTACTCTCCAATCATTACTGCATCATCTATGTTCTTTCCCTTTGGCCACATTAGGACTTGGCCATCCAAAAATGCAACCCTCATACCTTTTGCATCCAATGCAGAGATGGAGAGTATGTTCTTCTTGAGCCCAGGTACATAAAGAACTTCTTTCATCTTCAAAGATTTTCCAGAATCTAGGTTGTAGGAGGATTCACCACTTCCTTTGATTGGGTATTGATAATCATCCCCAAGTTTCACCTTATGGGGTGATTCATGTTCAGATAGATTCACAAAAGATTCCTTAAACGCAGTCATGTGTTTGGAAGCCCCACTATCAATCAACCAATCATTACAACCATGGGAGATGGTACCTGTGAGAGCAGAGATCAGAACATACTCTTCTTCACTTGATGAGTTATCATCACTTTCTTCCCTAGCCTTCTTCTTGGGTGGTTCATCATCCTTGGTAGCATGAGCATGAAACCTTCTTTTGCTGCCCTTCTTCTTATTGTTGGAGTTGTTTTTGTCCTTCTTGTTCTTGGGACAATTTATGGCAATATGTCCTTTCTCATTACAGGTGAAGCATATTCTTCTTTCTTTGAAGTGATGTGAATATTTCTTGGAGTGAGATGGCTCTCTCTTGGACTTCCCTTTCTTGGTGTGAGATGTGAGAGCTTGATCTCCATTCCCCATCTTTTCTTCTCGTGCCACAAGTCTTGCTTCTTCTTGTGAGCATTCTTCCTGTAGTCTACTGAAGGAAATCAACTTCTTTCTTGCACATATTCCTTGAATGAAGGAGTCCCATGACCTAGGTAAGCCATTCAGAGTGGTCATGACAACTTCACCATTCTCCACCATTTCATCCACTGCTTCTAGTTGTTCCTTGATCTAGGAGACTCTTGAAAAATAAGATTGAATGGTTTCTCCATTCTGAAACTTTACCCCTTTCAATTGGTTCCGCAAGGTCATCTTCTGATTTATGTTCTTCCCTTCAAATAGCTTGGTCAAAGAGTCAAACATCTCTTTGGGTGTCTTTAGAGAAGACACATGGGGTATGAGATGGTCTTTGATAGAATCAACAATGATTCTCTTTGCCTTGACCAATTTCTTCTTATGCAATACTTTAGCCTCTTCATCCTCTGGGATAGGGATGTCTTCTTTTATATATGAGTCCAACTCATTCTCTTCCAGGATTAACCTAATCCTATACTTCCAAGCTCGGAAGTTATCATCCCCTTCAAGATTATCCTCAAGCTTGGTGTGGTGAGACATCTTAAAGAGTACTTCAAATGGAAATAGAAAAGATTTAGCTCTTACCACTTGAAATGCTGAAAACTGGATCTCGTCCTAGATTAGGGTTTGTCGAAAAAACCCTAAAAATTCAAAATGTGAATTTCAAATTGCTGAAAGGATAGAAAGATGCACCTTGATGAGATGATCATACTGGTGCATTCAGAATTTGAGATCAGCAAAGCTTTACCCTGAAGATTTGTCTTTTTGTCCTCCTGGGTTCACTCGGGAGAGCCCTGAATTAGGGTTTGAGTTTCCCGGAGATCTACCCAGCCAAAAATCTCGATCCAAAGCTCTAAACTTTGATTTTTGCAAGGAGCTTCCAGCTATGTCTTCAGATTT
Organism: Larix kaempferi; assembly: GCA_027924585.1. Lineage (NCBI taxonomy): Eukaryota > Viridiplantae > Streptophyta > Pinopsida > Pinales > Pinaceae > Larix > Larix kaempferi. The sequence goes on from BSBM01000957.1 coordinate 229,054, forward strand.
CAGAAATTCCTATTTTTGTGGAAACCCTTATTTTTGTGGAAACCCTAATTTTTAGGGCCAAATCGGAAAATGCTCGAAATTGAATTTTGATTGGACAGATAGATGCGCCTTGATGAGTAGAGTCAATCTACTATACTGCTTTTCCAAAATCTGTCGAGAGAAACCCAATAAACAAGAAACTCAAGTTTCAGTCACTGCAAAATGTCTTCTTCTCAGGTTAGCTCTGATACCATGTTAAATTTTGAGCATTAATTCATAATACTCTAGTATATTTACTGAGAGAATAACATATACAGTATATCAATGCATGACAATCACAATAAGTATGACAAGCATCACAAGAATTAAAAGCATAAGAGACAAGAGACACAGAGTTTCCGTGGGGAAAACCCTAAGGTGAAAAACCCCACAACTTCCTCAGAGATAGAGAGAGCAATGGCTCAACCAAAGTACAACCAAAATACACTGAGATAGTCTCCTAGTAGCAGATGATCCTCCTCCTCACTAGTGTGCCACTTTCTGAGTGAGAGAGATGTACTTTTCCAAATGAATGTAAATAGAGATCACCTGATCTCTATTTCTACTAACCTATTTGCCCAATGACCTTATGGGGCCGACTTGTCTAGCTAGGTACATCCACATATAATATATATTTCAAGGCCGACCCCACACATGGTGGTCTAATAACCCATCGGCAAGTACACACACTTGTGACACTTATCAATCCACATGACGACACTTCCTTATAGAGGAACGACACATCTCTTATAAGGGTACATTAAATATATATAAAATACACAGATGAAATACATTCCAAAGTTACATATACATCAAAAATAAAAATAAGAAGAATTGTTAGGGCATCAACTAGGAAACATTGCTTATAGCATGGGTAGTTGAAAGGTGGAAAATAGTATCATCCCTTGCTAAAATATCAAAAACACATTTTTCTCAATATTGTCCAGATTTGAGTGGACAATATTTCAGAATGTGTCCTATCTTGTGACAAGAGTAACATTCAAATGAAGATAGGTCTCTCTTGAGCTTATTTCTCTTTTGAGGTCTTTGCGATCTTCTTGGAGAGTCCTCACGGGAACATACATCGTTCTTCCTTTTCCTTCCACCTTTGGTATGAGTTTCCAAATCTTGATATTCGTTGTCATTTAGTTTCTCCTCTCTTACCACTATTATGTATTCTTCTTACACACACTCTTCCCATAGCTATCTAAAATGGATCAATTTATTTCTAGCACATATGCCATGAAGAAATGGTTCCCAATCTCTAGGGAGACCATTCAGAGTGGTCATCGGAACTTAAGCATCTCCTACCATGTATCCAATAGCTTCTAGTTGTTATTTTATCTAGGATACTCTGGAGAAGTATGAGTCCATAGTCTCATACTTCAAGATCTTCACTCCCTCGAGTGGATTTCTCAAGGTCATCTTCCTATTAATGTTCTTTCCTTCAAATAGGTTGGTCAAGGCATCAAACATTTATTTTGGAGTCTTCTTTGAAGAAAATTGAGAGATCAAGTGATATTTTATAAAATCAGCTATGATCCTCTTTTCCTTGATCATATTATTATTATGCCTTTCTTTGGCTTCATCTCCTGTTGGCACAGGGCTAAGGTACATAATTTTTGGTACATTCAACGATGAAAGGAGCAGGACAAGGGTAAAGGACCAGTCGCCGAGCGCAATAAAGTGGATACTGCAGAGTAGTTAGTAATTAGTTAATTAGTTAATGGGTCACTTTGCGAACTAGACCAAGTTTGTAAAATCCAAGTGAGATTATAAGTAGGATTAGAATTGTAATTGTAAGGGCATCTTATCTCAGGCATCTATTCCTTTCTTAGGATCTTATATTTTTTTCATCGTTGTATCTTTATATGACCTAATCTTTGGTTTGCATCCTTTTGATCTCTCGATATGACTTTGTATTGGTTCTAAGGATGTGTATCCTTGTGGATTCTGCGATGTGTAAGACAAGATGATGAGTAATTGGAAGGATGGTTTTGTCTATGTCTTTGTCTCTTTGGAAATTATCTTAGTGTGATTGAATATGTGTTATCGCAATGTTTGATATCGCAACATGGGTCAATGTGTTTTATGAATGCATCTTAGATAAGTTAGATATGCTTTTGTAATGTCCCTTTTTAATAATTTCTAAAATCTAGGAAAAATTGCAATTTTTGGCCAATTCCACCCTTAGACTGGTAATGACTCAACTGCTTCCAAATGACTCCAAATGCTTCCAAATTGGGTTTGAATGAGTTTGAAAGGTATTCATACATATAAAAGAGTTTGATGGATTCTTGGACACTCTCAAAACACTTCTGCAACATTCATTTATAATGAGGTAAAAATAGGGAACTTTACTAGTCAAATCAAGGTTCAAAACCCCCAAGGGTAGGGGACAAAGATGGCTTCCCAAATTTCAGAACAGAGACATGGTAATGATAAAGGACTTCTATGGATCTCCAATTCATCATCAATTAGTTTCTACGGGCTTCTGAAACTCCCATAAATCATAGGTTTGTATACATGTCTTCACATAGGGGGAAATGATAGTAATTTTCACTACTTGTTATGAAATTCAAAATTTAGGTTCCAAGGACTTATGAAATGTTAATGAAATTTATTCTTCAAAACAATAATGATAATCCATACATAAAAAAAAATCATAGATATTGACTGATACAAATCGAAATAAATCCTCTTCAAGCTCCAACAACAAGATATAGGGAAAATGACACCATTTATGCATTGTTTGGTATTTTTACATAGTTTCACTTAGTATTTCGACCTGAGAGTATTATGAGCATAAAATACAGATTATATTTATCAAAATAAAAATAATTGGATTTTCTTCGACTCTCACAAAGATATCGTCATCTCACCAAAGGCGCAATTCCTCCAAGAGCCAAAATATGCAAGGAAATGTGAGACAAAGGTGAGAACAAGTTGTAGAAGAAAGAACCATGAGCTTCCCTGTAGCTTCAACTTGCAACTAATAAATCCATTTTATCTCCAAATGAAAGGTATGAATGGCCTCTCCAATTGCCAATTAGGATGGGAATCTTTCACCCTCTAAATTGGTACTAAGGCAAGTAGAATAGCACTCTACTAGCTTGGACAAGCAATGCTCTCCAATATGAAAAATGAGAAATGATCAAGAGATGCTCTACTTCTTTGTTCCTGACTTTTATAAACTTCCAAAGGATTCCTTAACTCAAATTCCATCCATGAGCTTCACTCCAACTCAAATTGGGAAGAGATTCCAATGTCTGCTACTTTTCCCTCCAATTCTAGCCTCCTCCTTCACTCAATTCGAATGGGTGACTCTTAGGCTTCCCTAAATCCCTAGTGCACATTCTTGGAGGCTATTTTCAGCCCTGACATGTCATATATGTCAGATTTCATCCATCAGGTATTTTTTTGTCATAATTGTCATAGGCATCTTCATCATTGGTGTCATTGAACCTAGGGAATCTAGCCCAAGCATCCCACTAGCTCCAAAATGCCTCTTCCTCTTCCATGCGATTTACTCTTCCTCTACATTTCGACCTCATTGAGTCATGCGAAGTATTATTCCCTTCCAATTCCCCCAAGAACATTGTACTCCACCTTGGATTAAAATGGGTGAAAGTGGAATGCCATGTGGCATGGGGAATCTAGCTTTGTGTGGGTCCCACACCACCAATGTATCTCCATGACCAAGTGACATCTCATTTCCTCATCATAATTATGTATTTATCCCCTTTTTATATATTTATGTCAATATAAATTCCATTTGGCGTTTATTAGTCTCCTTATTCCAAATTTAATGTTTCCACCCCAACCTAGGAAACTAGTAGATTGGTGGAATTTTTTCTTCTTGACATTTATTTGAATGGGGACATTATAGTCCTCCCCACCCAAGATTGCTTTCCCTCAATAAATTATAAATTAGTATGCTACAAAATTTTTTCCTCCTCCCATGTGGCATCCTCGCTTGGAAAATATTTCAACTGTACCAAATACTCCCTTATGGTTGTGCTCCTTAATTTCCTTTCTCTTGCCTTCAAATTTTTTTTTGGGATAAGTATGAGTTGTACTTCACCATCTAATGGAGGGAGGGTTTCTGAAACATAGATTTTCTTACCAATAGCCTTCTTAAGGCATGAAACATTAAATACATTGTGGATTTTTCTCCCTTCCGGAAGTTCCAACTCATAAGCCACCTCCCCAACTTTTCGAACTATCTTATATGGACCATAGTAGCTTGGTTTGAGATTTTATGATCCTTTCACTTTCAAGGATATTTTTTTATATGGCTGTAGCCTCAAATAGACCAAATCATTCACTTAAAAATTTCTTTCCACACTATGTTGATCCACATACTGTTTCTGTTGATTTTGGAAAACCTGCAAATTGTCTTTTAGGAGTTTCAAAACCTCCTCACTTTCCTCCACCCAATATTTAGCTTTTGGGACTCTACTATCACCAAATATGTGCTCAAAAAATTTAATTTCTTCATAGCCATAAATTGATTTGCAAGGAGACATGCTAATGGACATATGGAAAGTAGTGAATTGTAGCAAAACTCACCTAACTGTAGCCATTTCACCCATGTTTGTTTATGCTCACCAACATCATTCCTGAGGTACCCTTCCAACAATTGATTCAATATTTCCGTTTGGTCATTAGTTTAAGCATGATATCTTGTGCTTGGAGTCAATTGAGTGCCAACCAACTTGAAAAGTTATTTCCAAAATGCACTCATAAATCTGTTATCTCTATCACTCACAATGTTCTTGGGAAGTCCATGCAATCTAAAAATTTATCTAAAGAATAGATCAGCCACTTGTGCAGCAGTAAAAAATGATGTAAAAACAAAGAAATGAGAAAATTTATTGATTCTATCCACCACAACATAAATGAAATCCTTACCCAAATCCTTGGGCAAGCCTGTGATGAAATCCATGGAAACACTTTCCCATTTTTGTTGTGGAATGGGAAATGGTTGCAATAGACCAACAAGATGTGTATGTTCAGATTTGTTTTTTATGAAATGGCTTGCATTCATTCAAATATTTTAGAACATCCTCTTTCATCCCTTTCCAAAAGAACCTTTCCCTTAGTTGCCTATATGTTTTGAAAAAACCAGGTTGGCCTGCTAAAGGAGAGTCACGAGCTTCCTTCAAAATATTGTGCTTGAGATTCAAACCATGAACCAAGTATATTCTATATTTATAGTATATGATACAATCCAAAACCTTGTACCTATCATTACCTTTGACTCCATCTAACACATCACAAGCAAAACTATCTTTGGCATATTCAACTATTAGCATATTTTTCCAATATTTTGAAATGCCCATAAGAGAAAATGGTCTTCTAGATAATGCATCTGCCACAATATTATTCTTCCCCTTAACATATTCAATGTCAAAATCAAAAGCTTTGACTTTTCTTACCCACTTTTGTTGCCCTTCATTGAGGTCCTTTTCTGTGAGAAAATGCTTCAAACTGTTATGATTAGTTTTGACCACAAACTTGTTTCCCACCAAGTATTGTCTAAACTTGGACAAGGCATTTATGATGGCTAACATTTCTTTCTCATAAATAGAGTAGAGCTTCTCATGTGGCTGCAAATTTCTTCTTGTTAGTTTTTCAGAATTTACTTCAATCTGATCTAGGATCTTAACTGAGAGAACAACATGTGTAGCATATCAATCATGGACATAATAATGCAAGAACACAAGAGACAATGGACACACAGAGTTTCATTAGGGAAAACCATAAAGGTGAAAAACTCCACAACTTCCTCAAAGATAGATAGAGCAATGATACAACCCAAGCATAAGAGATATACTCCTAGTAGCAGCTTCTCCTCCTCCACTAGTGCGCCATTCTCCAATGAGTGTAAGAGTGAGTAAGTGAATGATCAAATAGAGTGCCTCCCGCACTCTATTTATACTTGACATGACTTGCCCAATAACCTTTACTAGGTCGGCCTTAACTTAACCACATAACATAATGCTGACAGGGCTGATCCCCAATAGGGTGGTCTAATAACCCTTTAACCCACATGACTTATACAGGGCCGACCCCAAGAAGGTGGTGTAATAACCCATCAAGTATAAGTTACGACACTTACAATATAAATGACGACACTTCCGTATAGAGGAATAATAACATCTCTATAGGAATACAATATACATATATGAAATACATTCTGAAGTTACAATTACATCAACACTCCCTCTTAACTAGGAAGGTATTTCTCGAAATAGGTCTTCTAGCACATGTCTTCTTCTCTGGATCATCGTCACTGGATCATCGTCATTGAATCATCGTCATCATCACTGCTACTGCTATCTCAATCAATCTCTGAACTACTCATCATAGGAATTTCTACAGAGCCAGTCCTTTTTCATACTGGATGTAGGCCCACCACCTATAGGTCTTCACCATCACTAGCCATATTGTGGAATCCTCAGGACTAATTACGTGCGTCAACAAAACCTCAAAAGAGCATCCCAGGCATTTTACGAGCACATAGCTCAACCTATTGGATCTCCCAAGATATTTTACATGTGACTATCACAAAAACTTAACAGATTGTCTTGCCCAGCAAGATCTCTAAAGAGCATCTGAGGCCTTTTACGTATCTAGCACAACCTATCCGGATCTCCAAGACTTATTACATGTGACCCCTACCACAAAACCTTAAAAGAGTGTCTTGCCAAGAAAGATCTCTAAAGAGCATCTTAGGCCTTTTACATGACTAGCACAACCTGTCCAGATCTCCACGAATTATTACATGTGGTCCCCACAAAACCTTAAAAGAGTGTCTTGCCAAGCAAGATCTCTAAAGAGCATCTGAGGCCTTTTACATGACTAGCACAACCTGTCCAAATCTCCAGGACGTATTACATGTGGTCTAGGAAAACCTTAAAAGATTTTCTTGCCAAGGAAGATCTCTAAAGAGCATCTGAGGCCTTTTACATGACTAGCACAACCTGCCCAGATCTCCAGGACTTATTACATGCTACCCTTGCACAACCTGTCCACAGCCATGAAGTATCAACCTGATACTCACCATACATCATCCTTATGTACATCATCACATGATCAACCTGATCATCATCATAACATCATCCTGATGCATATCATCTAGAGCAACATCCTGAAGCTCGTCATCCATGATCATCTTGATCATCATCATAGCATCATCCTGATGCATATCATCTAGAGAAACATCATGAAGCTCATCATCCATGATCATCCTGATCATACAATGCATCCACCTGATGCATACACAGTATGTACCTGATACATATCATCATACATGGTCTACGTGATCATACAATGTATCCACCTGATACATATCATCATACATGATCTACTGGATCATACCATGTATCCACCTAATACATATCATCATACATGATCTACCTGATCATACAATGTATCCACCTGATACATATCATCATACATGATCTACCCGATCATACAATGTATCCACCTGATACATATACAAATACATGATCCACCTGATCATACAATGTATCCACCTTATACATATACAAATACATGATCCACCTGATCATAACAAGCATCCAACATGATGCATATACATATACATGATCCAACTGATCATAACATGCATCCAATATGATGCATATACATATACATGATCCAACTGATCATAACAAGCATCCAACATGATGCATATACATATACATGATCCAACTTATCATATCTAGCATCCAACATGATGCATATATAGAGCAGTAACTGGAGCATCGTCTTGATGCTAATCATCCAGCGCTTACATCCAAATCCATGGGAAGGATCCTCCTCTCACCATGCCTGGAATGGCTCCTGCAAATGTGTCCATCACTTCTTCCTCGAAGTGTCATCAATCTGAAGAACACCAGGCCTCTCTCTGAAGTACTCAAACTTCACTCTGGCTAGTGGTTTCGTCAACACATCTGCAACCTACTCATTCATTGCAACATACAGGAGCTTCACTGCTCCTTTCTGCACCATATCCTTGATATAGTGATATTTGATCTCAATGTGCTTCGACCTGTTGTGGAACACCGGGTTCTCAGACAACTTCACACAACTCTAGTTGTCATAAAAAATACCAGTAGCATCCAATGGGAGATCAAATAGCTCAGACAGTAGCTTTCTAAGCCATACTACCTCACAACTAGATGAACAAGCTGCAACATACTCTGCTTCGGCTTTACTCAGTGCTACATAGGACTGCTTCCTACTAAACCAAGAGATCACACCTGATCCCATACTGAAGCAACACCTAGAAGTGCTCTTCCTATCTGCACCACTTCCTGCCCAATCTGAATCAACATAACCCTATAGGTTAAACTTTTGATTCACATCATACTTGAGCCCATAATCAATTGTACCCTTCAAGTACCTTAGAATATGATTTACAGCAACCAGGTGAACACCTCTAGGATCCGTCAGGAACTGGCTCAATGTGTTCACCGCAAAGCAATTGTTTGTTCTAGTGTTCGTCAGGTACATCAAGGACCCAATCTTCTGACGATACATAGTGACATCAACCCAATTAGATGAAGCATCACATAGAAGCTTCAGGTTTGATGCCATAGGTGTGGCCATGGCCTTCCATTCCATTATCCCGAACCTCTTCAGGATCTCTACTGCATACTTCCCCTGTCCAAGGAAGATTCCATCTCCACTTTGCCACACCTCCATGCCTAGGAAATAGTGCATCATCCCCAAGTCCTTCATCTCGAACTCGGAAGCAAGCTTCCTCTTGGTATCGGCAATCAACCCATCCTCACCTGTTACAAACAGGTCATCCACATACAAAAGTAGTAACACTAGATTGCCTTCCTCAACCTTGTATTAAAGGTTGGAATCCACTAAATTCCCATAGCCATGAATGAAGGTGCTCAAAATCCAATTCTGTTTTGACAGAAATATGCACCTGATTGTTTATTGTGTAACTTTGAAATTTCAGGTCAACGGGAACTGAAAATTCTTCTTATGGTAGCCTGACCTGTTATCTTTCCAACCCCATAGGTCTGACCTCAAATGGATTCTCTGAGAGAGATTTATGCCAAGTGTCGCAACGTGACCTGTTTATGGGATAAAACATGAGAGCGAACTTGTACGGAGTGCCACATGTCACAGTTTCAATTTCAGCCTCTGAAAATAATACCTGTGAATATATAGTCTGTGATCTACCTGTCTCTTGTTACGAAATTTCATTTGGATCTTCCTAGCCCAAGTTGTGACCTTTTTTCCTAGGTTACCTGTTTATGACTGAGATTTGGAAGAGGCAGAAACCCTATATTGTACAGATCATAAATCTGAAAGTACAATGAATTAGAGGCTCTCCTTTGGACACAAGGTACATGGGGATCTTATCTTCGACCTGTAATATTTTCAGATCCTGAAACCTTGCTGACATGGATTTATAGTTAAAGTGATACGATGACTGGTTTTGCTATATCAAGCCCTAGCTTCGCAAGTGCAACAAGTGTCATAAAATGCCATATCATGCCTTCTTTCAGGCTAGCTCTGATACCATGTTAGTTTTTCAGAATTTACTTCAATCTGATCTAGGATCTTAACTGATGAGAACAACATGTATAGCATATCTACAGCATATCAATCATGGACATAATAATGCAAGCACACAAGAGACAATGGACACACAGAGTTTCACTGGGGAAAACCATAAAGGTGAAAAACCCCACAACTTCCTCAAAGATAGATAGAGCAATTCATACAACCCAAGCATAAGAGATATACTCCTAGTAGCAGCTTCTCCTCCTCCACTAGTGCGCCACTCCCCAATGAGTGTAAGAGTGAGTAAGTGAATGATCAAATAGAGTGCCTCCCACACTCTATTTATACTTGACTTGACTTGCCTAATAACATTTAGTAGGTCGGCCTTAACTTAACCACATAACATAATGCTGACAATTCCAACCACCAATATGGTGGTCTAATAACCCTTTAACCCACATGACTTATACAAGGCCGACCCCAACAAGGTGGTCTAATAACCCATCAAGTATAAGTTATGACACTTACAATATAAATGACGACACTTCCATACAAAGGAATAATAATATCTCTATAGGAATACAAACACATCCGTATAGAGGAATGATAACATCTCTATAGGAATACATTATACAAATATGAAATACATTCCGAAGTTATAAATACATCAACACTGCTCTCAAAAGATATGGGGTGGTGATTTTTCTCGCCCCTATCCCTTCTCTTGATGCATCACATTCCAAGACAAATGGTTTAGAAAAATCAGGTAATGCAAGTACTGGACAACTACTCATTATCTCTTTCATTTTTTGGAAAGCCTTCTTAGCCTCTTCATCCCACTTGAAAGCATCCTTCTTGTTCAAATCGGTAAGTGGAGTAGTCAAGAACCCTTTCACAAATTTCATATAGTAATTGCATATTCCAATGAAGCCTCTCAATGCTCTGATGTTTTTGGTTGATGGCCATTCAAGAATAACTCTTATTTTTTCCAAGTGTACCTTCACTCCATCTTTCCCAATGATGTGCTCAAGATAAAAAAATTATTTCAACCCAAATTCACACTTGGACAACTTATCAAACAATGATTGTTCATGCAAAATTTTCAAGACAAGTTCTAGATGGTGCACGTGTTCCTCCCATGTTTTGCTGTAAATTAGAATGTCATCAAAGAAAACCAAAACAAACTTACTGAGCTGTTTTCAAAATATTTGATTCATGCATGATTGAAATTTGGTTGGAGGATTGGTCAAACCAAAAGGCATGACAAGAAACTGAAAATGGCCATAGGGACATCTGAAAGTTGTTTTATCCACATCCTCCTCCTTCACTCAATTCGAATGGGTGACTCTTTGGCTTCCCTAAATCCCTAGTGCACTTTCTTGGAGGCTATTTTCAGCCCTGACATGTCATATATGTCAGATTTCATCCATCAGGTATTTTTTTGTCATAATTGTCATAGGCATCTTCATCATTGGTGTCATTGAACCTAGGGAATCTAGCCCAAGCATCCCACTAGCTCCAAAATGCCTCTTCCTCTTCCATGCGATTTACTCTTCCTCTACATTTCGACCTCATTGAGTCATGCGAAGTATTATTCCCTTCCAATTCCCCCAAGAACATTGTACTCCACCTTGGATTAAAATGGGTGAAAGTGGAATGCCATGTGGCATGGGGAATCTAGCTTTGTGTGGGTCCCACACCACCAATGTATCTCCATGACCAAGTGACATCTCATTTCCTCATCATAATTATGTATTTATCCCCTTTTTATATATTTATGTCAATATAAATTCCATTTGGCGTTTATTAGTCTCCTTATTCCAAATTTAATGTTTCCACCCCAACCTAGGAAACTAGTAGATTGGTGGAATTTTTTCTTCTTGAAATTTATTTGAATGGGGACATTATAGTCCTCCCCACCCAAGATTGCTTTCCCTCAATAAATTATAAATTAGTATGCTACAAAATTTTTTCCTCCTCCCATGTGGCATCCTCGCTTGGAAAATATTTCAACTGTACCAAATACTCCCTTATGGTTGTGCTCCTTAATTTCCTTTCTCTTGCCTTCAAATTTTTTTTTGGGATAAGTATGAGTTGTACTTCACCATCTAATGGAGGGAGGGTTTCTGAAACATAGATTTTCTTACCAATAGCCTTCTTAAGGCATGAAACATTAAATACATTGTGGATTTTTCTCCCTTCCGGAAGTTCCAACTCATAAGCCACCTCCCCAACTTTTCGAACTATCTTATATGGACCATAGTAGCTTGGTTTGAGATTTTATGATCCTTTCACTTTCAAGGATATTTTTTTATATGGCTGTAGCCTCAAATAGACCAAATCATTCACTTAAAAATTTCTTTCCACACTATGTTGATCCACATACTGTTTCTGTTGATTTTGGAAAACCTGCAAATTGTCTTTTAGGAGTTTCAAAACCTCCTCACTTTCCTCCACCCAATATTTAGCTTTTGGGACTCTACTATCACCAAATATGTGCTCAAAAAATTTAATTTCTTCATAGCCATAAATTGATTTGCAAGGAGACATGCTAATGGACATATGGAAAGTAGTGAATTGTAGCAAAACTCACCTAACTGTAGCCATTTCACCCATGTTTGTTTATGCTCACCAACATCATTCCTGAGGTACCCTTCCAACAATTGATTCAATATTTCTGTTTGGTCATTAGTTTAAGCATGATATCTTGTGCTTGGAGTCAATTGAGTGCCAACCAACTTGAAAAGTTATTTCCAAAATGCACTCATAAATCTGTTATCTCTATCACTCACAATGTTCTTGGGAAGTCCATGCAATCTAAAAATTTATCTAAAGAATAGATCAGCCACTTGTGCAGCAGTAAAAAATGATGTAAAAACAAAGAAATGAGAAAATTTATTGATTCTATCCACCACAACATAAATGAAATCCTTACCCAAATCCTTGGGCAAGCCTGTGATGAAATCCATGGAAACACTTTCCCATTTTTGTTGTGGAATGGGAAATGGTTGCAATAGACCAACAAGATGTGTATGTTCAGATTTGTTTTTTATGAAATGGCTTGCATTCATTCAAATATTTTAGAACATCCTCTTTCATCCCTTTCCAAAAGAACCTTTCCCTTAGTTGCCTATATGTTTTGAAAAAACCAGGTTGGCCTGCTAAAGGAGAGTCACGAGCTTCCTTCAAAATATTGTGCTTGAGATTCAAACCATGAACCAAGTATATTCTATATTTATAGTATATGATACAATCCAAAACCTTGTACCTATCATTACCTTTGACTCCATCTAACACATCACAAGCAAAACTATCTTTGGCATATTCAACTATTAGCATATTTTTCCAATATTTTGAAATGCCCATAAGAGAAAATGGTCTTCTAGATAATGCATCTGCCACAATATTATTCTTCCCCTTAACATATTCAATGTCAAAATCAAAAGCTTTGACTTTTCTTACCCACTTTTGTTGCCCTTCATTGAGGTCCTTTTCTGTGAGAAAATGCTTCAAACTGTTATGATTAGTTTTGACCACAAACTTGTTTCCCACCAAGTATTGTCTAAACTTGGACAAGGCATTTATGATGGCTAACATTTCTTTCTCATAAATAGAGTAGAGCTTCTCATGTGGCTGCAAATTTCTTCTTGTTAGTTTTTCAGAATTTACTTCAATCTGATCTAGGATCTTAACTGAGAGAACAACATGTGTAGCATATCAATCATGGACATAATAATGCAAGAACACAAGAGACAATGGACACACAGAGTTTCATTAGGGAAAACCATAAAGGTGAAAAACTCCACAACTTCCTCAAAGATAGATAGAGCAATGATACAACCCAAGCATAAGAGATATACTCCTAGTAGCAGCTTCTCCTCCTCCACTAGTGCGCCACTCTCCAATGAGTGTAAGAGTGAGTAAGTGAATGATCAAATAGAGTGCCTCCCGCACTCTATTTATACTTGACATGACTTGCCCAATAACCTTTACTAGGTCGGCCTTAACTTAACCACATAACATAATGCTGACAGGGCCGATCCCCAATAGGGTGGTCTAATAACCCTTTAACCCACATGACTTATACAGGGCCGACCCCAAGAAGGTGGTGTAATAACCCATCAAGTATAAGTTACGACACTTACAATATAAATGACGACACTTCCGTATAGAGGAATAATAACATCTCTATAGGAATACAATATACATATATGAAATACATTCTGAAGTTACAATTACATCAACACTCCCTCTTAACTAGGAAGGTATTTCTCGAAATAGGTCTTCTAGCACATGTCTTCTTCTCTGGATCATCGTCACTGGATCATCGTCATTGAATCATCGTCATCATCACTGCTACTGCTATCTCAATCAATCTCTGAACTACTCATCATAGGAATTTCTACAGAGCCAGTCCTTTTTCATACTGGATGTAGGCCCACCACCTATAGGTCTTCACCATCACTAGCCATATTGTGGAATCCTCAGGACTAATTACGTGCGTCAACAAAACCTCAAAAGAGCATCCCAGGCATTTTACGAGCACATAGCTCAACCTATTGGATCTCCCAAGATATTTTACATGTGACTATCACAAAAACTTAACAGATTGTCTTGCCCAGCAAGATCTCTAAAGAGCATCTGAGGCCTTTTACGTATCTAGCACAACCTATCCGGATCTCCAAGACTTATTACATGTGACCCCTACCACAAAACCTTAAAAGAGTGTCTTGCCAAGAAAGATCTCTAAAGAGCATCTTAGGCCTTTTACATGACTAGCACAACCTGTCCAGATCTCCACGAATTATTACATGTGGTCCCCACAAAACCTTAAAAGAGTGTCTTGCCAAGCAAGATCTCTAAAGAGCATCTGAGGCCTTTTACATGACTAGCACAACCTGTCCAAATCTCCAGGACGTATTACATGTGGTCTAGGAAAACCTTAAAAGATTTTCTTGCCAAGGAAGATCTCTAAAGAGCATCTGAGGCCTTTTACATGACTAGCACAACCTGCCCAGATCTCTAGGACTTATTACATGCTACCCTTGCACAACCTGTCCACAGCCATGAAGTATCAACCTGATACTCACCATACATCATCCTTATGTACATCATCACATGATCAACCTGATCATCATCATAACATCATCCTGATGCATATCATCTAGAGCAACATCCTGAAGCTCGTCATCCATGATCATCTTGATCATCATCATAGCATCATCCTGATGCATATCATCTAGAGAAACATCATGAAGCTCATCATCCATGATCATCCTGATCATACAATGCATCCACCTGATGCATACACAGTATGTACCTGATACATATCATCATACATGGTCTACGTGATCATACAATGTATCCACCTGATACATATCATCATACATGATCTACTGGATCATACAATGTATCCACCTAATACATATCATCATACATGATCTACCTGATCATACAATGTATCCACCTGATACATATCATCATACATGATCTACCCGATCATACAATGTATCCACCTGATACATATACAAATACATGATCCACCTGATCATACAATGTATCCACCTTATACATATACAAATACATGATCCACCTGATCATAACAAGCATCCAACATGATGCATATACATATACATGATCCAACTGATCATAACATGCATCCAATATGATGCATATACATATACATGATCCAACTGATCATAACAAGCATCCAACATGATGCATATACATATACATGATCCAACTTATCATATCTAGCATCCAACATGATGCATATATAGAGCAGTAACTGGAGCATCGTCTTGATGCTAATCATCCAGCGCTTACATCCAAATCCATGGGAAGGATCCTCCTCTCACCATGCCTGGAATGGCTCCTGCAAATGTGTCCATCACTTCTTCCTCGAAGTGTCATCAATCTGAAGAACACCAGGCCTCTCTCTGAAGTACTCAAACTTCACTCTGGCTAGTGGTTTCGTCAACACATCTGCAACCTACTCATTCATTGCAACATACAGGAGCTTCACTGCTCCTTTCTGCACCATATCCTTGATATAGTGATATTTGATCTCAATGTGCTTCGACCTGTTGTGGAACACCGGGTTCTCAGACAACTTCACACAACTCTAGTTGTCATAAAAAATACCAGTAGCATCCAATGGGAGATCAAATAGCTCAGACAGTAGCTTTCTAAGCCATACTACCTCACAACTAGATGAACAAGCTGCAACATACTCTGCTTCGGCTTTACTCAGTGCTACATAGGACTGCTTCCTACTAAACCAAGAGATCACACCTGATCCCATACTGAAGCAACACCTAGAAGTGCTCTTCCTATCTGCACCACTTCCTGCCCAATCTGAATCAACATAACCCTATAGGTTAAACTTTTGATTCACATCATACTTGAGCCCATAATCAATTGTACCCTTCAAGTACCTTAGAATATGATTTACAGCAACCAGGTGAACACCTCTAGGATCCGTCAGGAACTGGCTCAATGTGTTCACCGCAAAGCAATTGTTTGTTCTAGTGTTCGTCAGGTACATCAAGGACCCAATCTTCTGACGATACATAGTGACATCAACCCAATTAGATGAAGCATCACACAGAAGCTTCAGGTTTGATGCCATAGGTGTGGCCATGGCCTTCCATTCCATTATCCCGAACCTCTTCAGGATCTCTACTGCATACTTCCCCTGTCCAAGGAAGATTCCATCTCCACTTTGCCACACCTCCATGCCTAGGAAATAGTGCATCATCCCCAAGTCCTTCATCTCGAACTCGGAAGCAAGCTTCCTCTTGGTATCGGCAATCAACCCATCCTCACCTGTTACAAACAGGTCATCCACATACAAAAGTAGTAACACTAGATTGCCTTCCTCAACCTTGTATTAAAGGTTGGAATCCACTAAATTCCCATAGCCATGAATGAAGGTGCTCAAAATCCAATTCTGTTTTGACAGAAATATGCACCTGATTGTTTATTGTGTAACTTTGAAATTTCAGGTCAACAGGAACTGAAAATTCTTCTTATGGTAGCCTGACCTGTTATCTTTCCAACCCCATAGGTCTGACCTCAAATGGATTCTCTGAGAGAGATTTATGCCAAGTGTCGCAACGTGACCTGTTTATGGGATAAAACATGAGAGCGAACTTGTACGGAGTGCCACATGTCACAGTTTCAATTTCAGCCTCTGAAAATAATACCTGTGAATATATAGTCTGTGATCTACCTGTCTCTTGTTACGAAATTTCATTTGGATCTTCCTAGCCCAAGTTGTGACCTTTTTTCCTAGGTTACCTGTTTATGACTGAGATTTGGAAGAGGCAGAAACCCTATATTGTACAGATCATAAATCTGAAAGTACAATGAATTAGAGGCTCTCCTTTGGACACAAGGTACATGGGGATCTTATCTTCGACCTGTAATATTTTCAGATCCTGAAACCTTGCTGACATGGATTTATAGTTAAAGTGATACGATGACTGGTTTTGCTATATCAAGCCCTAGCTTCGCAAGTGCAACAAGTGTCATAAATGCCATATCATGCCTTCTTTCAGGCTAGCTCTGATACCATGTTAGTTTTTCAGAATTTACTTCAATCTGATCTAGGATCTTAACTGAGAGAACAACATGTATAGCATATCTACAGCATATCAATCATGGACATAATAATGCAAGCACACAAGAGACAATGGACACACAGAGTTTCACTGGGGAAAACCATAAAGGTGAAAAACCCCACAACTTCCTCAAAGATAGATAGAGCAATCATACAACCCAAGCATAAGAGATATACTCCTAGTAGCAGCTTCTCCTCCTCCACTAGTGCGCCACTCCCCAATGAGTGTAAGAGTGAGTAAGTGAATGATCAAATAGAGTGCCTCCCACACTCTATTTATACTTGACTTGACTTGCCTAATAACATTTAGTAGGTCGGCCTTAACTTAACCACATAACATAATGCTGACAATTCCAACCACCAATATGGTGGTCTAATAACCCTTTAACCCACATGACTTATACAAGGCCGACCCCAACAAGGTGGTCTAATAACCCATCAAGTATAAGTTATGACACTTACAATATAAATGACGACACTTCCATACAAAGGAATAATAATATCTCTATAGGAATACAAACACATCCGTATAGAGGAATGATAACATCTCTATAGGAATACATTATACAAATATGAAATACATTCCGAAGTTATAAATACATCAACACTGCTCTCAAAAGATATGGGGTGGTGATTTTTCTCGCCCCTATCCCTTCTCTTGATGCATCACATTCCAAGACAAATGGTTTAGAAAAATCAGGTAATGCAAGTACTGGACAACTACTCATTATCTCTTTCATTTTTTGGAAAGCCTTCTTAGCCTCTTCATCCCACTTGAAAGCATCCTTCTTGTTCAAATCGGTAAGTGGAGTAGTCAAGAACCCTTTCACAAATTTCATATAGTAATTGCATATTCCAATGAAGCCTCTCAATGCTCTGATGTTTTTGGTTGATGGCCATTCAAGAATAACTCTTATTTTTTCCAAGTGTACCTTCACTCCATCTTTCCCAATGATGTGCTCAAGATAAAAAAATTATTTCAACCCAAATTCACACTTGGACAATTTATCAAACAATGATTGTTCATGCAAAATTTTCAAGACAAGTTCTAGATGGTGCACGTGTTCCTCCCATGTTTTGCTGTAAATTAGAATGTCATCAAAGAAAACCAAAACAAACTTACTGAGCTGTTTTCAAAATATTTGATTCATGCATGATTGAAATTTGGTTGGAGGATTGGTCAAACCAAAAGGCATGACAAGAAACTGAAAATGGCCATAGGGACATCTGAAAGTTGTTTTATCCACATCCTCCTCCTTCATTCGAATTTGATGGTAAAGAGATCTATGATAAATTTTTGAGAGAATTTTGCTCCATGTAGCTCATCCATGAGCTCATCTATTCTTAGTATGGGATATCTATTTTTTATTGTCTTCTTGTTTAGGGCTCTAAAATCAATGCACATTCTCAAGGTCCCATCTTTCTTCTTCACCAAAACAACTAAAGAAGCATATGGACTAGAGATTGGTCTAATGAGTCAGAACTCCAATAGTTCTTGAATAACCTTTTCAATCTCCTCTCTGAACTTTTTGGGATGTCTATATGGTGGGATTTGTATAGGTGAAGTTCCCACCTCCAAAAATATGTTGCTCTCAACTCCTCTATCAGGTGGCCTTCTAGGAGGGAGGCCTCCAAAAAACTTTTCATATTTGTGTAGTAGCTACGTTATCTCCTTGGCATGTTCTAAAATATTTATTTTTGGTTTGGGTGAAGTGATGTAACATTCAACATCCCATTCAATATCTCCATGCCTCAATATGGACCTCATATTGTGGGAAGTCACTACTTGATTCAAATAGGTGTGCTTCCCTCTCACAACCCTTTGTTTTCCTTCTGAATCATTGAATCTCATTTCATCAATTTGATAGTTCATTATATGTTACCCTATACAGTACAACCATTGCACTCCCAATACCACATTTGTATCATCAACATCAACCAGATAAAATATATAAAAAAAAGTGTAGTTACCTATGCTGAGTTCTAGCTTTGGAATCCATGTTTTGCACTCCATATTGTATTGACCTGGAATGATGACTATGAAGCCATCGAATGGTTCAGTAGGTAGCTTCCTCCTCCCCACCATGTCTGAATCAATGAATTTATGTGTGGCTCCTCCATCTACCAATACCGAGACCCTTTGTCCTTTTACGACTCCCTTGCATCGAATAGTGTGAAAACGATGCACTCCTGAAAGCACTGCCATACTCCCTTTGTCAGGTGAAGGATGAGTTTCTTCTTGTTTCCCTTCTTTTGATTGGTCATATCCCTCTTATCGGTCTGAAATATGTCCTTCTTACTCCATACCCCCTTCATATTCATCATTATTAGAAAATACTTCAATGTATTGTGATTTCCCCTTAGCACATTTATGCCTTATTACCCATGGTTGGAAGCATGTGTAACACAATTTATTTCTTCTGAGTTCTTCCTTATTTGGTCCCTCTTTCTTTTCCTTTCCAAATGCATCTCTTTTCCATGGCTTCTTTTCAAATTTGAACTTGGAAGGGAAGTTGGGCTTGGGAGGAAACCTTGTCCTAGGTAGCACATTTTGAAGATCTCTTGCCAAGTTCATGGCATCTTTCAATAAAGTAGGTTTGTGGGCCTTAACCAAACCCTTCAAAGATTCAGCCAAACCTTCAGTAAAGAGAAATACTAACCTTACCATAGATATATCAGCCACCTTAACTGATATTTTTTGGAATTCCAACATATACTCAGTAGGGGTTACAGCTTACTTCAATTGGGCTAGTTCTTTGAAAGGCATTTCTGGGTCTTTTTGCTCAAATCATTCCAATACTCTGTAAACAAATTCTTCATAGGTTGTAACCTGATCATGTCCCAAGGTTTTAATTCCATGGAACCACCAATCATTAGCTTCTCCTTCGAGATTCAAAATAGCCATATTTAGAGCATCCTCTTCAACCCTTGGATTCAATTGAAAATATACATCTAGTTTTTGTACCCAAGTATTTGAATAACTTTGAGATGAGCCATCAAAAGTAGGAAGAGGAATTTTACCTATGGAATAATTCAATTCATTATTCTGAAATGGATTCCTATTACCTTCCATAATTTTGAGTTTGTTTGAGACATTAAAGTATTGATCAAATGGTAGAGTCATTCTAAAATATTCACTCAACGTTTTCCATTTTGTTATAACTTCTTGCATGTCATGTTGAGTTTTAGGTTCTTCTTTGGCCTCAAGAAATTTAGGTGTAGTAGGCCTTATTGAACTTTGAAATTCATGAGGTATATTATGAGGTCCTCTCTTTGAGAAAATATTTTCACCCATTGCCTTCTTTTCCTCAAAATAAGAACTACTGCTGCCTCATATTGCCCCTTTGCTTCCAAGTTGACTGGACAATAATTCGAACCTTTCATTATCTATTTTGTCATGTCTTCAAAGAAAGGTTTCATGAATTTTCTAAACTCCTCATTATCATCTGAGGTTCCTTTCGAATCCCTAGCCACAGTTTCAACAAAATGCTCTTCTTCTCGTACTTCTTCCTCTTCAACAAAAGTGCTTTTAGTTTCAATTCCTAATGGTGGTCCCTAAATTCTTGTACTCATTAGTAGTATATTTTTCAATGCTATATGAATGCTTACACTGTGCATGATATATTTCTTGATTCTAGGAATACAAATATGCATACAACTATTACGAGCAATATCATTAACTGTTCAGAGATTCAAGAAGTAATTCAAATAACAACTCAAATACTTGTCTTTTATGTTTGTGTGGTTCCCTCCCTCTTGATCTCTACTTTCCCTTTATGAGAGTATCATGATTATATGTCTTTGAACTTCTATCCATCGTGTACCACTATGCATACTTTAGTGTGCACTAGTTTCATCATTGTGTCATCCTCAAGATCTCATACATAATCATACATTCATTAGTATAATATAAATACTATCAAAACATTATAATCCTAAATAATCTTAAACATGTATGGTCATGACCATTTCATACACGAGCATTAGTATTCAAGGTTTCAGGGAGTACTTATTTTACTCATTCATATTCTCATTTGACCATAGGACTCTTCTATTTGTCATATCATTAATCAAACTAAGAAACGTAATATGCATAAACCATTGGTTACTTAAACTTCTAACTTCAATAATAATCATTATCAATCATACAAAAGTATACTTATCTAATATCACAAGGTAGGATTCTTACTCAATATAGGAAAACATACATGGATTAGCATGTGTTAGGAACCCATGTCTTTACTTTGTTAGTATATTGTTGTTGGATGCATATGATTTGTAAGTCGTCCCGAAGTATTTTTTGATCCATAGTTTGTGTTATTATTGTTGGCGCATATGCTTTGTAAGTCACCCATAGTTTTGTTGATCCATAGTTTGTATTGACACATGGTTTTGACTCATAGTATTGGCGCCTAGACTTATCTCATGGTTTGTATTGAAACATAGTATTGAGCCATGTTATTGGTGCCTAGACTTAGTATATAAGTGTGTGTTGAGGCCTATGAAGGCACCGTGAAGTTAATTGTATTGAGCTTGCTCAAAGGAGGTTGCCCCCTCGAAGTGGCCCATGATCAATATAAAAGTGATTATGAGTGCTATTATTTCTGATATCTCGTCTATTTGCATTAATTAATTATTGCAGGTTCATCACATCTGGTATCAGAGCACTTTCTTGGGCTCATTGGGTGGAATTTCTGCCAAATTATTTTTTTTCGCCTCTGTTGCAAGTTTAGATTTGGGAATAATCCCTATCTGCTTAACTGTGGAAAGTACTTGGGAATAATCCCTAAAACTCATTGTGAGGAGTACCACAGGAACACCAAAGTAGATGGCCCATTGAGAGGACCTGCCAGTGAAAAGGGCAACGACCCCTACCCAATTGACTAGTTCCCACCCATGAGGTAAACCAAGAGCTGTCGTTTGTGGAAAAGTGGTTATCAGTTTTACCTGAGTCATGGAGTGAGGGGTACTGCCCCAATACGCAAGCTTTCATACAAAATTGGTGGCCAAGTGAATCCCCTAAACTGATAGGAAGCCGCAAATACCTGGGGTCCATATCTGTTTTCAGCTGAACTGTTGCCGATCACTTCCGCTCCATATCCATCCGTTTCAGATCTATTCTGAAAGTCATTCCAAATCCAGTCGTTTTTCAATCCCTTTCACGCCGTTACAGATCCATCTGTTGCGGATCCCTTTCACGCCGCCTTTGCCGTTCCATTTCTGAAAAGAAAAAAAAGAGTATAAAATTCCATTTTTGGGCCATATATCCCTTGTTTCAACTCTGTTTTCCCTGAAACTTCACTGACATCCCTGAAATCCCATTCTGTATATTTCATTCCTGAAGACCCTATCCCCAATTCCACTTCCCAAAGCCCGAAATCCCACATTTGTCTATTTTTAGGGTTCGCCATAACTTCCTCAGATTTCACCCAATCACCTTCAAATTTTACCACAGAGTTCCTTTCCGAATTCTGCTTCTATGTCCCCTTCTGCCAAATTTTCTCATTCTTTCACCCTGCTTCTGAAATCCCCCTTTTTTTCTTTCCTGTCCTTTTGACAGTTTCCAAAATCTAGTCAAACCCCAATTACCCATCAGATTTTTTCCCCAATCCAAATCAGCTTCTGTTTGTGTTTTTCTACCCATTCCAAAAAAAAAAACCCTAGTTATGGTTGTCTCCCATGCAGGAGCACACACCATGGAGGAAGCACTTGCAGCCATCCAAACCAAACTCCAAGATCTGGATGAAAAATTTCTCAGCCTCCATCTTTAGCATTCAGCCATGAACAATAACCAACAGCCAGAATCTTTTGCAGCCACTGTGTTCTCTTCTTCCAACAATTTTCGTGGGCCGAAGCTTGATTTTCCTCGCTTCAATGGTACTGATCCGACTGGATGGATATACCGAGTAGAAAAATATTTCAGTCTGTGTAATACTTTTGATGTCCAGAAAGTTCCACTTGCATCCTTTTATTTGGAACAGGAAGCCCTTCAATGGTACCGTTGGTACATCAAAGCTCATACCGAGCCAAACTGGATAGATTTTTGCCAACTCCTTTTGCCACGATTTGGTCCTAGTGCTTTTGATGACTTCATAGGAGCACTCACTAAACTTCACCAAATGGGCACAGTGAGAGAGTATCAGACAGAATTTGAGAAACTAGCCAATCACACAGAAGGATTGTCTGATGAATTCTACAGTAGTTGTTTTATCAGTGGTCTCAAGAATGAAATCCGCTCAGAGGTCAAAATGTTTTGTCCCAACACAATGATGGAAGTCCTAGGGTTGGCTAAGTTGGCAGAGGACAAGATAGCAGCTCAACAACGCTCCAAACCCACCTTTGTTCCCTTCAGAAATATGGGTTCCCAACGACCTCCCATCATACTTGCTCCTCAACCAACTCCTATCAAGCATTTGTCTAAAACAGAGATGTAGGCACGCCGAGAAAAAGGGATTTGTTATAATTGTGATGAGAAATTCACTCGGGGACATAGATGTGTTCAACAAAATCTCTATCTCTTGGATGTGGATTCTTCGCCTACCTCAGAACTTGGTGAAGAAGCTACAAATACAGTAGATGATCAGGTCGACATTCAACACCCACCTGTTGACACCCCATCTCAGGACGACCCACCCGAGATCTCTCTCCATGCTGTAACTGGCGTCACCACCCCACAAACAATGCGGGTCAGGGGATACTTCAAGAAGCTCCCTCTTACCATACTCATTGATTCTAGTAGCACTCATAACTTCATTGACCCTCGGATTGCTAAACAGGCTGATTGTTTTGTCCATCCTTGCTCCAACTTTGAAGTCATGGTTTCCAATGGGGGCACCTTATTTTGCAAGGGGAAGTGTCATAATGTGCGTATCTCTATGGAAGATTATAACCTATGCTCTGACATGTTTGCCTTTTCCTCAGGAAGATGTGATGTGGTTTTGGGCGTTCAATGGTTACGCACACTTGGCCCCATCTTATGGGATTTTGCTGAACTTTGGATGTAGTTTTCAGTCAATGGGGCACAACACAAATTTATGGGCTTACAACCAAGGTCTCTCTGCATCATCAGTTCCCATCGCCTGGAAAAAATCCTTAAGAAGAATTCACATGGTGTCATTGCTCAGCTCCATTCCATTCAGATGCACCCATCAACAGTCTCCACTACTTCCTTGGATAGATATGCAGGTGTCTTTGCTGAACCAATGAGATTGTTGCCTTCAAGAGACCTTTCCGGTAAGAATTTAGCCGCATCTACCTCTCAGCAGGAAATGATGGCTATTTTGCATGCGGTACATAAGTGGAAGCCATACCTATTAGGGAATTATTTCTGCCTCAAGATTGATCTCCAAGGTCTGGAAAATTTCCTAGAACAATGGGTCTCCTCCCCAACACACCTAAATTGGGTTATCCAACTCATGGGTTATCCCTATGTGATCACTTACAATAAGGGTAAGGACAATATGGTGGCAGATGCTCCTTCTCGCAAAATTGATGACCTAGTTTCTCTTACAGCTATTTCTCTGTTTGTTCCAAATTGGTTGCAATATGTTCAACAGGGCTATCTCTTCTATGAACTCCATGCTTCTTCATCAGCAGGGCACTCTAGGTTCTTCAAAATGTATGACCGGGAACAATGTAACTTCTTTTGGAAGGGACTTAAAATGACAATTCAACAGATGGTGGCTGACTGTGATACTTTCCAGGTCAACAAGGGTGAATCGACACTCCTTTCAGGACCGCTCAAACCCTTGCCCATCCCTACAAAAATTTGGCCAACTATTTCTATGGATTTCTTAGAAGCGCTATGGTGGTACAATACCACATCTACAAGGACACCATATGAAGCAGTTTTTGGATAGGCACTGCTAGCACTTCTTCCATACATCCTCAGCAGCTCCCCAGTTTAGGCAATTGACTCAATTCTTCGAAACCGTGATCAGCTTCTTCTCATTCTACAGGAAACTTTTCACATGGCAAGAATTCGACTAAAACAACAAGCCGATCAACACCATTTTGAGCACACTTTTCACATCGCTGATATGGTTCTTCTTCATCTATAGCCTTCCACGCAATCCTCCCTGAAACTCCAAAGGCACCAGTGGCTCGGAATGCAACCCGAGGATGCTACAGGGGACCTACTCCTTCAGATTCTGCATCAATTTCCACATCTAAAGCTTTGATGACAAAGCTTTTTCTAAGGGAGAGGGGATGTTAGGAACCCATGTCTTTACTTTGTTAGTATATTGTTGTTGGATGCATATGCTTTGTAAGTTGTCCTGTAGTATTTGTTGATCCATAGTTTGTATTGACACATGGTTTTGACTCATAGTATTGGCGCCTAGACTTATCCCATGGTTTGTATTAGCCCATGGTTTGTATTGACACATAGTATTGACCCATGGTATTGGCACCTAGACTTAGTATATAAGTGTGTGTTGAGGCCTATGAAGGCACCGTGAAGTTAATTGTATTGAGCTTGCTCAAAGGAGGTTGCCCCCTCGAAGTGGCCTGTGATCAATATAAAAGTGATTCTGAGTTCTATTATTTTTTATATCTCGTGTATTTGCATTAATTAATTATTGCAGGTTCATCACAGCATGCTTGCTAGTTATGTCTAACATACCCAAACAATATCTTCTTTGCTCTCTTCAATGATTTAGACACCTTGTGCTAGTAACCTGCATATCTCATAAGTTAAGCATAGTAGAACCAAATCATACATACCTCCTAAGTAGCTCTTCTATGTGATCAAAGACTATGGATGAGTCTTTGTCTTCATGTCATCATGGTCATATATTCTTGATCTAGAACTTGATTTGTCTTTCTTCATGTACCTTTGATGTTAGCTGACAACATCATCCTCATACAACACCACAAGTGCATTAGTACAATCCTAAGTGGCATAAACCCAATCAATGAATGTATTCTATCATTCAAATGCATTCATACTTTTACTAAGTCTAAAATTAATCATGATTGTACTAACCTCAATAATATGAAAACAAACATATCATGAACTTAATCATCAGATAAATGAAACAAATTTCAAAACATACTTGCATCTCCTGAAGTCATATCTGTCAAGATTGCTTGTAGTATTCTCTATAAGTGTAAAACCCTAATGATCCAAGGTATATCACTTTTAAAAATCTTATATTTAAACCTCCTTCATTGGTGCCCTATGAGTCTCCCAACTTTGCTAGGGTTTATTCTTAATTTTAGAATCCAGAAACCGTAATTTTTAATCTCCTTCCTCCCGCAACATTTGATGGAAGATTAATATCTATTATGAAGGGATTCCAAATCCATTTTCAAAGTTTCAAATGTTGCATCAGGTGTATCCAACATTGCATCAGGTCCTTCCATACCTAAAAAACTGAAAACCCTAAGTGAGAACTTCTTCCTCCTCTTCTTTGATTTCCTCCATTGAGCTATTTCAGATGTGTTGTATTGTTTATGGTGTATCTATGAAATTTAGGATCCTCAGTGTCTAATACTTCGATCTGTGGTATCCTGACATGTCATATTTACAACCTCACATATTTGAGCTTCATTGGATTCTCCATGAGATATATATTCTACGTTTCCCAACATGACCTCTTTATGGGATGAAACAACATAGAGAACTTCTACGGTATGCCACATGTCACTGTTTCAACTTCGGCCTCTGATACTCAGACCTATGAAACTAAATTTCGTGCCCTAACTGTCAATTTTTATGGATTTCCTTTGGGATATTCCTAGAATGATATATGACCTTTTTCTCTCGGTCACTTGTTTAGGGATGCATTCTGGAAGAGGTAGAAACCCTAACTTGTACTGATAACATCCCATAAAGTACAATGAATATGAGTCTGAAACTCAGAAACAAGGTACATGAACAGTTCATATTTGGCCTGTCCAAGTTTCAAATCTTGAACCTTCTCCAAAAGTGATTTATAGAGAAAATTCCAAGATGACTAGTTTTTGCTATACAAAGCCCTAGCTTTCAAATTGTGGCAAGTGAAACAAGTGTCACAAATGCCATACATTGCCTTCTTTCAAGATATCTCTAATACCATGTTAAGAGTTAATATTATAAGATAGATAAAATTAGTGTTCAATTCAATTTCACAACAATAGCATATACATCATCACTGAAAGAATAAGAAGCATAGCATAAACACAAGAGACACAAATTTATCCTTAGAAACCCTCTAGGGGAAGAAAACCCAACAAAAATTCCTCAATATAAATGATCAAAAGTACAAAGGAAAAACCTAAAACAAGTGCTCCTTCTCCTTCCAGATATCTCTCTCTCTCTCCTATGTGAATTACACAAGTGAGTGTGTTTGTGAATATCTCTCTTTATTTATACATTCACTTCTACTTTAATTTTACAACTTGACATGTCGGCCTCAACTAACTTTATCACTCAACTATTGTTGACTGGACGACTCCTCTAGGGGACTTTAAAACCCCATTACATTTTACTCTAAGGTATCTATTGCCCCGACTTATAAGGGAGGATTTACCTCATGACCAAATACAATAATAACATCCCGACGGAGGAATAAAACATCTCCGAAGAAATTATAATAATAAAATACAACAGAATATTCTTCGAAGTTACAATATTTCAACAGGAAGCATTCCAGTGTTGCTCTTCACATAGCCGAAGCAGAGTATATAGCAGCTTTTTCTGCTAGTTGTGAGGCCATATGGCTTTGGAAGTTGATGTCAAGACTATTTGACCTGGATTTGGATACCACAATGATTTTATGTGACAACCAGAGTTGTATAAAGATGATGGAGAACCCATTGTTCCATGACAAGTCAAAGCACATAGAAATATGGTTTTTTTATACGAGATAAGATATGAAGGGAACTATAAAGCTCCAGTATGTGATCATTGATGAGCAAGTTGCTGATGTGTTGACTAAGCCTCTGTATCGAGTAAAGTTTGAATACTTCAGAGACAAGCTTGGTGTGGTTCGAAAGGACCTTCCTCAAAAGGGGAGTAGTGATGATGATGATACTAATGATGATGATGTTGCAATGGGATTGCATCTTCTCAGCTAATTATTCCTAAAGTGATCCGTAGAATTTTTTCTCCGAGAATGTGTTGATGATGATGTTGCAGTAGGATTGCATCCTCCCAGGACATTAGTCCTAAAGTGATCCATAGACTTGTGTCTCTTAGAATGTGATGATGATGATGTTGCAGTGGAATTGTATCATCCCTGGACTTTAGTCCATAACTGATCCAGAGACTTTTTATCCTCAAGAATGTGGTTGGGATTGTATCATCCCTAGAATTTAGTCCATAACTGATCCTGAGCATTTTTTCCTCGAGAATGTGGTTGGGATGTTATCATCCCTGGACTTCAGTCCAGGATTGATCTAGAGACTTTTGTCCTCGAGAGTGTGGTTGGGATTGTATCATCCATGGACTTTAGTCCTAAACTGATCCAGAGATTTTTGACGTCAAGAATGTGGATAGGATTACATCATCCTTGGACTTATGTCCTAAAGTGAGAGGGATTGATCATCCCGTGATTGGATCATGTGTGTTGCAGGTTATATTGTTGCAGATGATGTTGTTGTTGATCAAAAGATCAAGATGATGTTGTTGTTGATCAAAAGATGAAGATGATGTTGTTGATCAAAATATCAAGATGATGTTGTTGTTGATCAAGAGATCAAGTGTTGGTGTAGACAATCGAGTGATTGAGTGCTGCAGAAGATGAAGATCAAAGATGAAGACTCGGTGCTATAGAATATGATACTCCGGTACTGAAGATGTTGAATATATTGAAGATGTTCCAGTTGTTGATTCTATTGAATAAAAATTCCAATGATTTATAGATGTATCACCTTGATGTTGTTGATGATATTCTCTCTCGTTGCTCCTGTATTTGATGTTGTTGTTGTCATTAGAATACCCTTCTTGTTAAGGGGAGTGTTGAAATATTGTAACTTCGAAGAATATTCTATTGTATTTTATTATTGTAATTTATTCGGAGATGTTTTATTCCTCTGTCGAGATGTTATTACTGTATTTGGTCATCATAGAGTCATGAGGTAAAACCTCCCTTGTAAGTCAGGGAAATAGATCCCCTTAGAGTCAAATGTAATGGGGTATTTAAGTCCCCTAGAGGAGTCGGCCCAGTCAGCATTAGTTTAAGTTGTTGGGGCCGACCTAGTTAGGAAAAAATTCAAGTGGAAGATAAAGTATAAATAGGAGTGATGTACTCCTCATTTTGGACACACACACTCACTTGTGTAATTCACATAGGGGGGAGAGAGAGAGAGAGAGAGAGAGAGAGAGAGAGAGAGATCTGCAAGGAGAAGGAGCACTTTTTTGGGTTTTGTCTTTGTACTTTTGATCATCTATGTTAAGGAAGTTTTGCTGGGTTTTCTTCCCCTAAAGGGTTCCCAGGATAAATCTGTGTTTATCTTGTGATTGTGTTTCTTTTAGTGATCCTGTATATGCTATTGTTGTGAAATTGAATTGAATACTGATGTTATCTATATTAGCATATTGAATAGTTATGTATCCAATATAAACAAAATCATTCATCCATATATGCACCAAGACAAAGAACATAGAATACACATGATTTTTGACGTGGAAACCCAATTGGTATAAAACCACAGGATGCTCTTTTGTAATGAAAAGAATACATTCAAGGAAGTACCAACTTCATGTATTTACCAGTACCAACTGGAAGGAGGCACCAACCCCCTAGTTTTACAGGCACTGACCTGAAGGAATCTCAACCTCAATGTGTTCTCTAACGCCAACTACAAGGAGGCTACAACCCCTTTCTTCTTTCTCGGTCTTGCCACCCAGATATACAATATGTGATTTTGACTTGCTGAAATTCTAACTCGCGCACACTTCTGACCTTTTGATATTAGTTTTGTTGTGTGCAACCTTCATATGTAGACAATTCATTGTCATTGTGCTACATACATCACTTGAATTCTCATTCATCTCAATTCAACACTTTTGCTGATGTCTTATTTCATGTAATGTGTGCTTGTTGATACTGCAGTCTGCGCTAAGGTATGCTATGTTAATCTGTTGTTGTGCAACTACATTCACCAACTGATATTGTTCTTTCAATTAATAGTTTGCTACTTTTAAATAATGCACCAGAAATAGATGGAACTACCCACTTCCTGTTGTGTTTGTTCTTTTTAAATGCCAAAGTCTTTTAGATAATTTGCAACATGTCGTGCATCAATTGATTCGTCTTTTTGATTTAATGCACTTTTCTGAGATCATCCTCGTCATGACGCGCTTATTGGATCATGTTGTTGCTCCATTGTTGCGCATCAAATGGACTTCTCAACTTCACACACTTCACTTTAGTCTTCATGCATCACTCAAACATCCGCACATAACCTGATATGCTTCGGTTCAGTTCTTGCGCTACTTTTATACAACCTTTGTGACTATCTGTGTGTTGACTGTAATTCCTTATTCACGCAAGTGTGCATACTGCTTTGTTTATTCCTTTCAGTATTTGTGCATTCATCACATATCTACAACATATTTTTGCACACCATCATCTATATCATTCCTCTATATGTGTGCACTTAGCTCCTCTCTAGATCATGTTGTTATGTCCTTTAGCCCTTAATGCCCCGAATATAAATCTATATATTCCAGCTAAATCTCTATGATATCACCATCAAGCTTACTTCAAATATCCAACTTGCATCTCTATTTATACATGTCCTGCACAAATTGTATGTCCACAATTTGGTTGTGGAATCCCTTCTTCCATACTTCACGGATTGTGCATTTGCCAAATGTCATCTTCTGTGTTGTTGATGTGTCATCCTTTGTAGGTCTTGTGCTTACATCTTACTGGTGTACTTTTGTGCTCTTGAAGTACCATTGCTTTGAGATATGTGTACATACTTTCTCTTCAACTTGATGAATCTGTAACGTCCCCACCCTTGGACCCAATGCAAGGAAGGGAACCTGATGCCATTCTATGGGGCTTTTTCATAAAACTCAGCTTATTCATTAGATGCATACAATTAAAAACAAATGTGTGCAGATGTAAATCAAACAAACATGCGCAGCGGAAATAAACTCATGCACACATATATTTTCATATGCCTTCAATATATCAATAGTAGTCATTAATTTAAACACTGCAAAGGTAAAACACATAGATAGAAAACACTTATCTTTGCTGTGCAATTAATCCACACAACTAGCTATGTCACTGCAATGTTCCTCCCAGCCATAAGTCTCTGCCCAGCCTATATTCTTTCAGCACTCAGAGACCACCCCCGAGATGGGCATGATATCTACAATGAAAAGGGAACCCTCAAGCACATCACAACCCAAAGCAATGGATACCCAACTCAACCCCATCATTCTCTTGCACCCAAAACTCAGATATGGGCTTGGAAACACACTTTCAACAATGGGACATAGAAACTAGATGGACATGGGTTTTCCCAAACCGGAGGGACACCAAAATGGATTGTGGAAAGAGGAATCCAACCCCAAGGAAGAAAACCAATTTCTCCCACAGATGTATGAGCATACAATGGGCCAAAACGGCCTCTAAAAACCCCAAAATCGTTTTACTCTTTTCTCCACTATTAGACACAATAAAAACGCCCTTCCCCATTAGGAAAAATGAAGGTAAAAACAGTAAAACCAGTGAGGAAAACGCCCAGATAACTCCAAACTCGTGAGAGGGAAAATTTGGTTAATGGGTAATGGCTTGGGGAGCAATTCATGGCTCTTTCCTTTCCCAAGAATCCAAACACGAATTTCCATGCAGGGTGGCTTTCCCATACTCGAATTTGGGCAGCCATACCTCCCATTCCCCAAGGAATTAACTACCTCAACCAACTCTTGGGAGAAATCAATGATTGGGTACAAAAGTCAACATGGGTAGTTGAGGGTTCATGGGTTCTCTCATTGACACTTGGATTGACTTGATTGGATCAAGAGTTTGAATATTTCCCTCCCAATTTCCTTATAACATCATGCCCCCATCTCTTGTTGCATTGCATAGCTAGTTGTGGGCTTTTATATTAAAATGCATATTTACAATTCCCATGGTTCACTAGCACATGGGTAGCATAATATCAAATACTTGCCTCTTCTAGATTGAGCGTTCACCAGCAGGGCCTTGGCCTTGAGATCCATGCTAGGAATCATACATAATATGCATATATTATTTACATTATAGCCCAAAATATTACAAGGGTCAAAATGGGGGACATTACAGAATATTTGACCCTTGTCATACCATCCCTTATGGGTATTGCGCATCTCATGTATCAATGCCTTGTGGAATCTGTGCATAAACCAACTTTTACTTGGTTGGACTTCGACCCTTCTGTATCATAATGTGTGGGACTTGACAACTGGCTGTATCATCTTCTTGTGGGACTCTTTCTTCATAAACACACTTCAACTGTTGTACTTTTTCTTGGAACTTGTGCACCCTTTACTAGCTCAAATCATCTTTCTGATTGGTAGGACTTGTGCTTTTTCAGAATTGTTCAACCATTTACTATTTATGCAGTCCTAATCTTTGACTAAGCAATGCTTGCGCATTCCAAAGTCTTATTTCAGCATGCTTGCACATTTGTACCTCTACTTAACCAACTCCTGCACTGCTTGTGCACATGTACCATTGTCCAACCAGTTCTTTGGCTGCTACCATGAGAGAGTATGACTTGGTGGACATCATATGTGTGCAGGTACCACATGTAGTAGGATACATTTCTTATGTTCTTCTTTGAACTGGTTCTGCATTATGTACCTTCCTTATGTACTTCTTCAAACTGATCATGCATGATCTATCCTTGGCCACACATCTTCGGTCTGGATGCAATTTCTAGATATACTTCTTCATAATGGAATCCATGTCCTTCACCATATTACGCATATACTTATTCAAAGTAGATTCCATATACTTCCTTAGGCTATCATAGGAATGTTGTATCCACTTTGACATCAATGACTCAACCTAGATCAGTTGACATCCTCTTTGACATCAGTTTGAGTCAATGACAACCAAATCTCAACAATATTCCCCATTGGCATTGATGTCAATAGCTTATGAAATTGTGCATGATCTTCTTTGAACTTTATGCTTCATTTGTACTTTGTCACAGTACTCCCCCAAATTTCTTTGGGTTTTTTACTTCTATGCTATCTACTATTAGTACTGCTTCTTCTTTCTGTTACTTCTGTACATACCATATATACCTTCACCTTCATGCCATTTCTCCAGATAATATACTCCATGCTCTTTCACGGCTGCTGCACCTCTATGATATTTCATCAATGATCTGTTTCACGCTCTTTCACATCTACTAGAGCTTCGTACTATCTCTTCAATTATCTTCATAATGGTTCTTCTCTGTTGATGTTCATCCAACTTCATGAATTTCTCCCAGTTGTTCTATTAGCTTCATGCATTTCTCCCCCTTTGAAATCAATGGAAAAGAGGTGCCATTACTTGCTCAATGTAGGTTCTACTTTTATTTTACTTTGCGTTGGCCTCTACCTCAACTATTTTCAGGGATGTTTACCACTGACTTCATGCTTCATTCTTTGTTATAATATTTTATTGATATCCTTTCATAATTACCTTTGATTGCTTTCTTAATATAGGTATTACATTATTCCTTCATCTTGATGTCCTATTATTGTCACAATAATCCATTATTCTTGTTGCGGTGATTCATGCAGACATTCTTCTGTGTCAACTGCGTAGTGCCAATTTTTTCCTTGGTTCTGCCTTGTCATTTTATTTGCTTCCTTTTTTCACATGATTGCTTCACCTGTCACATTTACTACACTATCACCTTTCCTTGTCACATTTCTTTGCATGCCAATAAAAGATATGGCATGTTTGTCTTCCATCTCAACATTAAATCATATATGCTTAGTTATGTGAGATCCATTGCGTGTCATCCAACTACTTGGATGCTTGTCTACCTTCATATGTAGACAATTCATTGTCATTGTGCTACATACATCACTTGAATTCTCATTCATCTCAATTCAACACTTTTGTTGATGTCTTATTTCATGTATTGTGTGCTTGCTGATACTGCAGTCTGCTCTAAGGCATGCTACGTCAATCTATTGTTGTGCAATTACATTCACCAACTGATATTGTTCTTTTAATTAATAGTTTGCTACTTTGAAATAATGCACCAGAAACAGATGGAACTACCCACTTCATGTCGTGTCTGTTTTGTTTAAGTGCCAAAGTCTTTTAGAAAATATGCAACATGTCATGCATCAATTGATTCATTCTTTCGATTTAATACACTTGCCTGAGGTCATCCTCGTCATAATGCGCTTATTGGATCATTTTGTTTCTCCATCGTTGTGCATCAGATGGACTTCTCAACTTCAAACACTTCAATTCAGTCTTCGTGCATCACTCAAACATCCGCACATAACCTGATATGCTTCGGTTCAGTTGCTACGCTACTTTTATACAAACTTTGTGACTATCTATGTGTTGTCTGTAATTCACTCATTCAATATTTACGCAAGTGCGCATAATGTTTTTTTTATTCCTTTCAGTATTTGTGCATTCGTCACATATCTACAACATAATTTTGCACACCATCATCTATATCATTCCTTTGTATGTGTGCACTCGGCTCCTCTCGAGATCATGTTGTTATGTCCTTGAGACCTTAATGCCCCAAATATAAATCTGTATCTTCCAGCTGAAGCTCTATGATATCTCCATCAAGCTTACTTCAAATGTCCAACTTGTATCTCTATTTATACATGTCCTGCACAGATTGTCTGTCCACAATTTGGTTATGGCATCCCTTCTTCCATACTTCACAGATTGTGCATTTTCCACATGTCATCTTTTGTGTTGTTGATGTGTCATCCTTTGTAGGTCTTGCGCATCCATGCTCCATGAATTAGTGGGGCTTACACCTTATTGGTGTACTTGTGTTCTATTGTAGTGCCATTGCTTTGAGATATGTGTACATACTTTCTCTTCAACTTGATGAATCTTTGACCCTTTCCATACCATCCCTTGTGGGTATTGCGTAATTGATGTATTAATTATTTGTGGAATCTATGCATAAGACAACTTCTACTTGGTGGGACTTCGACACTTCTGTATCATAATGTGTGGGACTTGAGCACTGGATGTATCATCTACTTGTTGGACTCTTTCTGCATAAACACACTTCAACTGCTGTACCTTTTCCTGGAACTTGTGCACCCTTTACTAACTCAAAGCATCTTTTTTGTTGGTAGGACTTGCGCTCTTTTAGGACTGTTGAACCATTTACTATTTGTGCTCTCCTGATCTTTGACCAAGCAATGCTTGCACATTCCAATGTCTTCTTTCAACATGCTTGCACATTTGTACCTCTACTTAACCAAATCCTTGGTTTCTTGTGCACATGTACCTTTGTCCAACTAGTTCTTTGAATGCTACCATGAGAGAGTATGACTTGGTGGACTTCATATGTGCGCAAGTACCACATGTAGTAGGATATATTTCTTATGTGCTTCTTTGAACTGGTTCTGCGTTATGTACCTTCCTTATGTACTTCTTCAAACTGATCATGCATGATCTATCCTTGGAAACACATCTTTGGACTGGATGCAACTTCTAGATATACTTCTTCATAATGGAATCCATGTCCTTCACCATATTACGCATATACTTATTCAAAGTGGATTCCATATACTTCCTTAGACGAGCATAGGAATGTTGTATCCACTTTGACATCAATGAATCAACATGGATTAGTTGACATCCTCTTTGACATCAGTTTGCATTAATGACAACAAAAGCTCAACAATATTCCCCTTTGTCATTGATGTCAATAGCTTATGAAATTGTGCATGATATTCTTTGGACTGTATGCTTCATTTGTACCTTGTCACAATACTCCCCCTGAGTTCTTTGTGATTTTGACTTCTATGCTTTCTAGTGTCAGTACTACTTATTCTTTATGTTACTTTTGTGCATACCATATATACCTTCATCTTCATGCCATTTCTCTATATGATATACTCCATGCTCTTTCACATCTACTGCACCTCTATGCTTTTTCTTCAATTATTTGCTTCACGCTCTTTCACATCTGTTGGAGCTTCGTACTATCTCTTCAATTATCTTCGTAATGGTTCTTCTTTGTTGATGTTCATCTAGCTTCAAGAATTTCTCCCAGCTATTCTGTTAGCTTCATGCATTTCTCCCCCTTTGAAATCAATGGAAAAGAGGTGCCATTACTTGCTCCATGTAGGTTCTAATTCTTTTTAGTTTGCATCGGCCTCTACCTCAACTATTTTAAAGGATGTCTACCCATGAATTCATGCTTCATTTCTTGGTTGTAATTTTTTATTGATATCCTTTCATAATTATCTTTGATTTCTTTCTTTATACATGTATTACATTATTCCTTCATCTTGATCTCCTATTCTTGTCACAATACTCCATTATTCCTGTCATAGTGATTCATGCAGATATTCTTCTATGTCAACTGGACCGTGCCAATTCTTTCCTTGGTTCTTCCTTGTCATTTTATTTGCTTCCTTTTTTCACATGATTGCTTCACCTGTTGCATTTACTACACTATCACCTTCCCTTGTCGCATTTATTGTTGTTGTATTTCTTGTCCTTACAATCAAATATATGGCATGTTTGTCTTCCATCTCAACATTAAAGCATATATGGTTAGTTTGTGTGAGATCCATTGCGTGTCATCATCATACTTGAGATTTCGGGGAAACATCATTTTGTTGGACGACCAAATGAAATGTATTTTAGATTTACATACACCTTTTCATCACCTATTAAATTTGTCATTCAATTTTGGTGACTCCACCACCTTCTTTGACTTGCACCTATTAAATTTGTCATTCAATTTTGGTGACTCCACCACCTTCTTTGACTTGCACGATATTGAATGTATATATCATCAAATTAATTTTACGCGCGTGAACGTCTTCCATCCAACTCTATAAGAGTTTCATAAACAATGCCTTGTTCATCGCCATTATCAATTTTGCATTTCCATATCACATTCCCATATGATTCTTCTTCTATCATCCAATGGTCTCCTTATATAATAGAATGAGCAATTCCCTTGAGAATGCACCTTGTTGTTCATAATCAGTAATCTAAGTTCTCATGTTTGAGAGTTGATATGGGAATTTGGTAGAAGAGGATGGAGGAAAGGGAACTTCAACATCAATATGCTCATTCGTAGGTGAATTATAGACATTTCGAGCAACTGATCCTTCTGACCCATCGAGTCAATAATCTCGAGCGCCATCAACAACATATTTTGAATGAATTGTCCTTGATTTAGCCTCAGCATGTTGAACCATCATCGTCTACAACTCTGTAGCTTCTTCCTATGTGTCCTTATTTAGAGTCTACAACATTGGTGCTGGTGGATTTGGATCTTTGTCTTGTGAACTAGCCTGATATAGAGCTTGACCTCAAGTTGCGGATGTAGAATGCTTTAGAATGTCTCAAATTTTCCACCTTTACTCATTTTCTTGTATACACCATTTTTGGCTTCTTCATGGACTCCCAACTCATGCAATTTTATAATCACACCCATTTTTTAATACAATGAAAAGATCCATTTTGTGCATATTCATGTCTATCAATGTTTTTTTCTTCATGGAACATTTTTTTTTTGCATTACTGAATTCAAACAAATACTATGTTCTATACTATATCACATGTAGGATAACTCATCAACAACTTAATGTGTGCATGCATTTGAATCTTCCTTTTCCGTGACATTAACAACTTAACACATAACCTTGTGCAACCATAATGAATACTGCGACAACCACTTTCTAACCAAACACTAACTAACATACCCCTTGAACTCCTTAAGATATATCATTCCATAGGGTATCACTTAATCCTTGTAGGATTATCTAGAGAGGCAACAATTTCTTGTTGCATTAGATTCACCTAGATTGTATACATCTTCAATGCACTTCTGAGGATATTTCCTTACACAAGCCTTGTTGCACGCACTTATGTTTTGGTTCTGCTCCAGATATTTTTCACTGCATTCCTTTTGAATGTGATTTCCTTTGAACAATAAATATTCATTTGGATAGTTCACTACTTTTTGATAGTACATGGACTTATGTCCAAAAGAATTACATGCATAGCATCTCACAGTTTGACAATATTTTGCAATGTGACCAAAACAATTGAATCTTGTGGAATTCACCCTATTGATCCTTCTTCGATTAGTAAATTGAATAGAATTGTAGTTGAAGTAATCATCATACCTAAAGGAATTATCATGATTAGGGAAATATTATATGTCGCAAACCTTGTTTGATGCATTTTCATAACCAAGACCTATTCTATCTTTTAGTGATCTCTGATTGTCATGAATTTTGTTCAAGATTGATGTGTTGTGTTTGAAATTTCCTTTTACCCCATCATCATGACTAACATTTTTGTTTTATAGATGTGCGCAAATTACTTTGGGATATCAGACTTTTTTCTTTCCCTTTACTTCAATCAATTTGTCTTTTAGACAGAATATCTCTTTGTCCTTCTCCTCAAGTTGATTTGTCAACACCTTGATTTTTTGTACTGATTCTTCCAAAGAACCTTTCAATGCAGCATTCTCTTCCTCAAGCACTTTAACCTTATCATGTGTGCAGTTCAATTCAGTCTCATAGTTGGTTACATTTTCATGAATTTTTGCGTCAAGAGATTCTTGAAATGGCTTGTCTTGTTCTTCATACTTCGACAATTGTTCCTGCAATAATTTATTCTTCTTCTTTGACTTCTTTAAGTCATCTAGTGCACTAATAAATTCACCTTCCCAATCAATGTCTGTAGTGTCCTCATATTCTTCAGATCGACTGTCAATATTGACCTCATCATGTGGATTTGGAGGTGTTTTGAAGATCCACTAAAGAAGTATTTGTCTAGTGATCCTGGTTTCTTTGTGCATTTAGAATATTCTTCGAACATCTATTCTTCTTTTCACCCCTGCTTTCTTCTTCCACATGATCCATGATAAGTAATTCCCTTGTTTATCCATCGCAGCCGCTTTCTTTAGATGCATTGCTTCCTTCCTCAGTGTACATACTCTTCCTCTGTTTTGGAATCCTTCTTTTATTTTCAGGTCTATGTTCAGATCGAATGGTCTTTCAATCATACGAAATTGATTCCTCATCGCTACCACTATATTCATTTTCTTTATAAGAACACTTAGAGGCATAATGACCTATTCCTCCACATTTGAAACATTTGAAGGGAAACTTGTTCTTGTACTTACCTCAACCTCTTTTTAGCTTTTTGACAAAGCTTTATTTCTCATCATACGACTCATGACAGTAGTCTTTGTCATGATCATGCTTCTCATTTCCAGTGGATTTAAAAGAGGCTTCCTTTATGAGAGGAGTCTCTTTCTTAGTTCTCGTTCCATATGCAGTCAAAATTGCCTAAAGCACATCCTTTGTCAGGTATTCAAGATTAGATTTGTCTTCTAACATAGATACCTTAGCATCAAACCTTAACAGTATGTTTCTCAATAGTTTATGTACTACAAATTCTTCTTCCAAGGCAACCCCAAGACTTTTGATAGAATCAACTATCTCATCTACTCTTAGAAAATAGGAGGTAATGTTCTCTTCATATTTAATTCTTAGAGATTCAAATAATCCAGAGTAGTTCTGTAGCTTTGCTTTCTTTACCTTTTCATCACCTTCATAGACACCTCTGAGCTTGTCCCAAACTTCCTTCACTGAAGCACACTGCATAACTTTGACAAATTCATTATCTACTAAACCACATAGCAGCGCGTTTCTAGCTTTTGCATTGATTTCATAGATTATTCTTTATTCTAGATTTGCTGGTACACCTGCTGGGACATTGTAACCATCAACAATAGATTTCCAAACATCTGCTCCCAATGATTGCAAGTATACTTCCATTCTGACCTTCCAGAAGGTATAATTGGTGTCGTCAAACCTTGGTGCTTTGTTAGTGGAAAGGACTTCATGCTTGTCCATATATTCACAATGATCTATCTTCCATATTTTAATCTATTACTGAAGACAGCCACTCTAAAACCAATTATTGGAATTGATTTAATACTAAGAGGGGGAATGAATCACTATTAGCATAGTTATCAACAATTTTTACCTTCTTTAATAGATTATTCTTAACTTAATATTGATATTTAGTTATGTATCCAATATAAACAAAATCATTCATCCATATATGCACCAAGAAAAATAACACAAAACACAAAGGATTTTTTACGTGGAAATCCAATTGGGGGAAAATAACATAATGCTCTTTTGTAATGAAAAGAATACATCCAAGAAAGCACCAAATTCCTGTATTTACTAGGACCAACTGGAAGGAGGAACCAATCCCCTAGTTTTACAGGTACCGACCTAAAGGAAGCTCCAAATACCTGTGTTCTCTAGAACCAACAAGAAGGAGGCTACCACCCCCTGCTCCTTTCCCTGTCATGCTACCCAGATATCCAATATGTGATTCTAAGTTGTTGAACTTCTAACTCACAGACACTTCTTATATTATGATAATAGTTATGTTGTGCTCCACCTTCGTATGTAGACAATTCACTATCATTGTGTTGTATACATCACTTAACTTCTCATTTCTCTCAATTCAACACTTATGATGAAGTCTTATTTCATGTACTTTGTGCTTGTTGATTATGCAATATGCGCTAAGGTATGCTCTGTCAATCTACTGCTGCACAAGTGCATTCACCAACTAATATTGTGATTTCAGTTGATAGTTTGCTTCTCTCAAATAATGCACCAATAACTAATGGAACTAGACACTTCCTATTGTGTATGTTCTATTTATGTGCCACAATATTTTAGACAATATGAGACATGCCATGCACCAATTGATTCATCCTTTCGATTTAACGCACTTGTCTCAAATGATCCTCCTCATGAAATGCTTACTGGATCCTACTGTTGTTATGTCATTGCACATCAAATGGACTTCTCATCTTAGCACACTTCACTTCAGTCTTCGTGCATCTGCCAAACATCTGCGATCACTTGATATGCTTTAGTTCTATCTATACGCTACTTTCATACAACCTTTGTGACTGTCTGTGTGTTGTCTATAATTCAGTCATTCAATCTTCATACAGTTGTGCACACTTATGCGTCTCTCTATTTTAGTAATTGTGCATTTGCCACATATCTACATCATCATTATGTGCACCATCAACTCTTTCATTCCTCTCTATGTGCGTACTCGGCTCCTCACTAGATCATGTTGTTTTTTCCTCGAGCCCTTGATGCCCCGAATATAAATCTATATCTTCCAGCTGAAGCTCTATGACCTCGCCATCAATATTACTTCCAATCTCCAAATTGAATCTCTATTTATGCATGTCCTGCATGGATTGCATTTCCACAAGTTAGTTGTGGCATCCATATTTCCATACTTCACGGATTCTGCATTTTCCACATGTCATCTTGTGTATTGCCGACGTGTCATCCTTTGTAGATCTTGTGCATCCATGGTCCACGACTTAGTGGGGATTACACCTTATTGGTGTAATTTTGTTCTCTTGAAGTACCATTTCTTTGAGATATGTGTGCATTATTTCTCTTCAACTTGATGACTCTTTGACCCTTACTGTACCATCCTTTGTGGGTATTGGGCACTTGATGTATTTATTCTTTAGGAATATGGGCATAAACCAACTTCTACTTGGTGGGATTTCGAACTTTCTGTATCATCATGTGTGGGACTTGTGTACCTGTTGTATCATCTTCTTGTCGTATTTTCACATAAAAACACTTCAACTGCTGCAACCTTTCTTGGAACTTGCGTTCCCTTTACTAACTGAAAGCATCTTTCTGATTAGAAAGACTTGTGCACTTTTAGGATTGTTCAACCATTTACTATTTTTGCACTCCCGATATTTGACCAAGCAATGCTTGTGCATTCGAGGGTCTTATTTCAACATGTTTGCACATTTGTACCTCTTCTTAACCAATGCCTTGGCTGCTTGTGCACATATACCTTTGTCCAACCAGTTCTTTGACTGTTACCATGAGAGAGTATGACTTGGTGGACTTCATATGTGCGTAGGTACCACATGTAGTAGGATACATTTCTTATGTGCTTCTTTGAACTTGTTTTGCATGATGTGCCTTCCTTATGTACTTCTTCAAACTGATCATGCATTATGTATCCTTGGACACACATGTTCATACTGGATGCAAA
Source organism: Larix kaempferi (assembly GCA_027924585.1). Classification (NCBI taxonomy): domain Eukaryota; kingdom Viridiplantae; phylum Streptophyta; class Pinopsida; order Pinales; family Pinaceae; genus Larix; species Larix kaempferi. The sequence continues at coordinate 271,495 of BSBM01000957.1, forward strand.
TTCTAGATATACTTCTTCATACTAGCATCCATGTCCTTTACCATCCTGCACAGATATTTCTTCAAAATGGCTTCCATACTTCTTTAGGCTGTCATAGGAATGTTGTATCCACTTTGACATCAATTGACATCAATGACTCAAACTGAATCAGTTGACATCCTCGTTTTGACATTTATTGACATCAATGACAACCAAAGCTCAACAAATAGTGGTTCCATTTTCCTTTCTATTTTTTATTTTCAATGTACATGAGTAACTCCTTGTCCATTTTTCAAGGAAATGAGCCACTTGTCTTTAATGATTCATACTCTCTTTTATTTTATTTATTTTGTTTAAGGAAGTGTAACTCCTTGTCTATTTTGGAGGAAATGAGTCACTTGTATTTAATGGGTCATATTCTCTTAATTTTATTTATTTTATTTTATGTATGAAAGTAGGTAGTGTAGTAGTGTATGATAATATTACATATATGACATAAAATTAAATATGTATAACATAATATGTGATGTAGGATAGATGAGGGGTATATGATATTTAATATAGCATAATATAAATGTTATATATAGTATATATAAGATATATATAATTGTATAATATGTGTGGCATATACATAGTTGTTAAAAATATATGTGTGTGTGTGTGTGTGTATTGTGTTGATTGTAGATCCTAATCTTCCAGTCTCATAGACGACAATTCAGTCATGTTTGTACCCCAGTTTTGGTTATGATCCTGGCACACTCCCCAGGGGGCCTGGGGGAGTCCTCTACACTACCGTGGCTAGCGGGCGCGGGGGCTAACGCCCCCAAGAAAAGTTTAAGGGTTGTTTTCGCCAACAGTTTACGGGCCCATGGTTTTGGGTAACCCGTGGTATTTTTCCATTGTATTTTCCTTATAAAAGAAAGACATTGTAACATGGCTAGGGTTGATGTATTAGGTATTATGCATTGTAAATATCTCTGAGATCATGAAGAGAGAGTGTGAAGAGGAAGTGCAGTGGTTGTGCTATAGGTTGTATCCCTTCACTTTGTTGGATGATACAATAATAAGGACTGGCAATTTCAGTGGGGACGTAGCCCATCTTGGGTGAACCACGATATATTGGTGTATCTCTTGTAATGTGTCTATGTGATTAAATTATTTCTGTTTATTTTTATTGCTTTGCGATTCTGTTTTTCTAACAATTGGTATCAGAGTCAAAGGTCTATTTGGTAGATAAACCCGCAGGAAACTAGGGTTTCTGGTTCGAGTGGGAGCAATGGCGGAAGAAGAAAAGTTTAAGGTCAAGAAATTTAATGGCCAAAACTACCAGTTATGGAAGATGCAAATGGAGGACTATCTGTAACAGAAGGATCTATTCCTACCATTGGTAGGAAGAGCAAAGCAGCCGACGACTATGAGGGACAAAGAATGGGAAGTTCTTGATAGAATGGCACTGGGAACAATACGGTTGTCCCTCGCTTCATCGATGGCTTTCAATATCTCAAAAGAAAATACAATGGAAGGTTTGATGAGAGCATTGGTTCAGCTATATGAAAAAACCTCGGCCCCCAACAAGGTATTTCTAATGAAGCATTTATTTAATCTGAAGATGTTTGAAGGTGGATCTGTTACTGATCATTTAAATAAATTTACTACGGTTACAAATCAACTAAGTTATGTAATTGTGAACTTTGATGATGAGGTTAGGACTCTTCTAATCTTGTGTTCATTTCCAGAAAGATGGAATAGCTTGGTCATGGTTGTAAGTAACTCTGTCTCTGGTTCAAACACCTTGAAATTTGATGATGTTATTGGTGTTATTCTTAGCGAAGAAATGCGAAGAAGAATCACAGGTGATACATTAGGTAATGCGTTGACCATGGAGAGAAAGGGAAGAGAAAGGGAGAAAGGAAAGAACCAAGTTAATCATGGCAAGTCTAAAACGGGAAGATCCAAGTCCAGATTGGGAAAAATAGAGTGTTGGAACTATGGAAAAAAAGGACATCTTAAGAAAGACTGCAGATCTCTAAAGAAGAAAGGAGATGGGCAGCAGGAAACTACCCAGGAATCAAATGTATCAGGTGATGTGTTACATGATGCTTTGATTCTTGCATTAGATAATACTAATGATTATTAGGTAGTAGATTCAGGGACTTCATGTCATGCTACACCCCATAGGAAATATTTTCATGATTATGTTCCAGGCGATTTTGGACATGTTTTATTGGGTGATGATGAGCCATGTAAAATTGTTGGAATGGGTAAGGTATGGATAAAATTTAAAAATGGAACTGAATGGATGCTAAAGGATGTTAGGCATATTCCTTCTATGAAAATAAATCTGATCTCAATATGGCAGTTGGGAGATGGCGGATGTCTATCTACGTTTGGAGAAACGTGGTGGAAGATCACTAAAGGATCAATGGTGATAGCAAAAGGAAATAGGGTAGGTACGTTGTATTTATGTCCTCATAATACTGACCATTCTATCTCTTTAGCTTCCACAGGAACATATACATCATTGTGGCATCATAGGCTTGGCCACATGAGTGAGAAGGGGATGCAGATTCCCCACTCAAGGAAGTTGCTGCCAGATTTGAAGCAGGTAAGTTTGGAATTATGTGAGAACTATGTTTATGGAAAACATAATAGAGTCAGATTTCTCAGGGTTGGGAAACAAAAGAAAAATGAAAAGTTAGAGCTTGTGCATATAGATGTATGGGGACCATCTCAGGTACAATCTCTTGGTGGCTCTCATTATTATGTTATATTTATCGATGATGTAACTAGAAAAACCTGAGTTTGTTGCATTAGACATAAATGTGATGTGTTTGCTACTTTTAAGAAGTGAAAATCTTTGGTTGAGAATGAGACAGGAAAAAGGTTGAAGTGTCTCAGATCTTATAATGGAGATGAGTACTGCGACAATGATTTTGATAGTTATTGTTCATACCATGGGATTTGTAGAGAGAAGACATTCCCAGGAACACCACAAGAAAATCGTGTGTCAGAAAGGATGAATAGAACGATCATGGAGCGTGCAAGGTGTATGAGATTGCATACAGGGTTTCCCTTATAGTTGTGGGAAGATGTTGTAAATACTATTGTTTATTTAATAAATAGAGTGCCTTCAAGTGCTTTGGATGGTGGTTTTCCAGAGGAGGCATGGATAGGTAAAAAGATAAACTACTCATTTCTGAAAACTTTTGGTTGTGAATCATTTGTCCATATTGATAAATAAAATAGAACAAAGCTTGAAGCTAAATCCAAGAAATGTAACTTTATTGGAGATGGGGTTGATGATTTTGGTTATCGCTTATGGGATTATGAAAATCACAAAATCATTAGGAGTAGAGATGTGATATTCAATGAAAAGGTCATGTATAAAGATCAGTTGCAGGGAAAGAAACAATAAAAGAAAAACAAAGAGTACACAATACTTGATGAAATTGAAGAAAATGAAGTTCCAAAGGTGACAGAAAAGCAAGAACAACAACAAGTACCTGAAACTCCTGCAAGTGTAAGAAGATCTACCAGGTTAAGTAGACTCCCTGAATGATACTCTCTTTCAATGTATTATTTATTGATAACTGATTCTGGTGAACCAGAATGTTATGAAGAAGCAATGTAGGTGGAAACTAGAAAGAAGTGGGAGCAAGGCATGAATGAGGAGATGGACTCATTGGTAGGAAACCAAACTTGGGATTTAGTTCAGTTTCCTATTGGTTAAAGAGCATTGCAGAACAAATGGGTGTACAGGTTGAAGGAAGAAGAAGGAGGTAAGAAGTGGTACAAGGCCAGATTTGTTGTAAAGGGGTTTGCACGGAACAAAGGTATAGATTTCGATGAAATATTTTCTCTTGTTGTTAAGATGACATCAATTAGGACTATTTTAAGTCTAGTGGCAGTAGAAGATTTGCATCTTGAACAATTAGATGTAAAAACAACTTTTCTCCATGGGGATTTGGAGGAAGAGATATATATGCAGCAACCACAAGGGTATGAGTTCAAAGGGAAGGAGGATCTAGTATGCAGGTTGAATAAGAGATTGTATCGCTTGAAGCAAGCTCCAAGGCAGTGGTATTTAAAATTTGACAGGTTTATGACAGAACAAGGTTATAGTAGATGTCATTCTGACCACTGTGTTTATTTCAAGAGGTTATACAATGAAAGATATATTATCTTGTTATTGTATGTGGATGACATGCTTGTTGTAGGGTTTGACATGCAAGATATAAATGTACTCAAAAGGAAGCTAGCTAATTCATTTGCGATGAAGGATTTGGGTGTTGCAAAGCAAATTCTTGGTATGAGAATAACAAGAGACAGGAAAAATTGCAAATTGAAATTGTCTCAGAATGAGTACATACAAAAGGTGTTGGAGAGGTTCAGAATGCAAAATGCAAAACCAGTTAGTACACCTTTGGCCAGCCATTTCAATATAAGTAAAGAAATGTGTCCCAAGACATGGGAAGAGACAGATTACATGTCCAAGATTCCATATTCATCAGCAGTTGGCAGTTATGCCATGGTGTGCACAGAACTAAATATTGCACATGTAGTGGGAGTTTGTGAGAAGATATATGAATAATCCATATAAAGAACATTGGAAGACAATACAGTGGATTCTCAGGTATTTGAGAGGTACTGCCACTCATGCATTATGTTTTGGACGTTCAAACATTGTTCTCCAGTGATACAGATTTATGTTGGAATGAAATAAGATAACACATACAGAATCGTCTACAGATATATATTGCAAAAAACACAGTGATACAGTAAACACATATTCTATTCAATAGCAGAAATAGAACAAACTGTAAAATACAATAGCTAAAATGGTGGTAGCTATCTCTGAGAAGAGATGTGGCTACTATGCTCATTGATGCCAAGATGAATACAAAAGGAGGCCGAAAGGGCCTATTTATCATAAGCATGAGGGAAAGAATCCCAAACATCCAAAAATCTAACCCTAGGAGATGAAGCGCCACAAGTCATGTGGGCCCCATTTGGGTAAATTAGTACATCAACTTCCCAGGGTCGTAGCTTTTGCATACGATCTCTGTTTGGGGCGCACAATAGCTCATTGGAAAGATCTATTCAAGGACTACATCCATAAATGAAAATTTCAAGTCCAGAATGGACTCATATTTGGGAAACCATTCTATGCCCAATTCGTGAAGAGAGAGTGTGAAGAGGAAGTGCAGCTGCTGTGTTGCAGGTTGTATCCCTTCACTTTGTTGGATGATATAATAATAAGGATTGACAATTTTAATGTGGACGTAGCCCATCTTGAGTGAACCATGATATATTGGTGTCTCTCTTGTAATGTGTCTGTGTGATTATATTTGCATTTTTGTTTATTGTTATTGCTATGCGATCCTGTATTGTATCCCCTCACTTTGTTGGATGATATAATAATAAGGATTGGCAATTTTAGTGTGGACGTAGCCCATCTTGGGTGAACCACGATATATTGGTGTCTCTCTTGTAATGTGTCTGTGTGATTATATTTGAATTTATGTTTATTTTTATTGCTCTGCGATCCTATTTTTCTAACATATTGTAATGTGTATTTTAAAATATGCAATAATTATTGGTATTATGTGTATAATATTGTGTATAAACTATATGTACATATATGAACGTATGTAAATAAGTGTAAAGTTTGGGAGTGTTTGGGAGTGTTTTGAAGTATTTGGGAATATTCGAAAGTGTTTGGAAGTATTTGGGATTATTTGCAAGTTTTTGGAAGTATTAGGAAGTATAATGTGATCAGTAGTATTATGTTAGTATATATGTTATAATGTGTACCTAATATGATAGAATTGGATTAATTAATTACACCACTATAATTGTATGGATATTATAGTATAACATCATAATTATATTGGATAAAATATATGATATATTTGTTATATGAGTAATATGTTGTGTATATGATTAATAATAATATGATATATGATTGAATAATTATAATATGTATGTACAAAAATGAGCGTATGTATATAAATAATACATAGTAATAGTAAGTATGGTGTATGGTATGAGTGTATGATGGTGTGTTGTATAGCTAGTCATTATTTTATAATAGAATATTAAAACATTTTGGTGGTTGGATGTTTGGTTTTTTGAGGTGACTATGTATTTACTTTGGTTGATAGTATAAGTAGTGTACTACGTGTAAATAATTAGTAACATAATGTATGGTTAGTAGATCAGTATTATATTGGATTGTTGTCAATGTATAACATTGCTATTGATGGAGTATGTATGCAGGCGGGATGTATGATTGTGTATGTGTTGAGTGCTTACATAAGTGTAGGTAGTGTTTGCATGATGTTGTTGGTTGTATAGATGTATTAATATATGGATATTATATATATCGTCATGTGCTAATAATTATATATAATGTTATGATCAATAGTAACAATCTATTTGATATGATTTTTATGGTCGATGTATGTTGTTTGATACTATTGGTTTTTATTGATTGACATGGGTTGATTAATGGTCGATACATGTATGATATTGTCATTACTATATGTATGGATATTATTGGTTGTTATCATTTTTGTGTGTATGATTCATGAACGATGGTTGATGTTGAGTGGATGATGTAGGGATGATATTGTTATTCATATCGTTGTTATTGGTTGCTATTTGTTGTCATTGGTTGATATTGGTATGATTGATGTGCTTGGGTGATGTTATTGAGAAACTAATCAATGTTTATCATATGTAGGGTAGATGTGATTGTTAAGAATTAATGTAATTTGATTAATGTATTATGATTGATGTATCTTGATTGGATTGATGTAATATGATTGAAGTATTCTGGTTGATGTATTTTGCTTATGGTTAATGTGTTCTGATTGAAGTATTCATGTTGATGTATTATGATTGATGTGTTATGATTGATGTGTTATGTTTGATGTGTTTTGGTTGATGTATTATGAATTGATGTATTATGGACCAACACTTGTATGACTGATGTATGATTGATATTGGTTGATACTAATTAATTTTAGTTGATGTATAAAATATTTGTGGATGTTCTCGAAAGAAGAATTATTATTTTTGTGGAGTTGAAACATAGTATGTTTAAATACTAGTGACATGGCCCTTTTTTGGTTTCTTAGTTAGATTGGAATTGTTGCATATAAGTTCGTTTACCTATTACATTAAGTGCATAAAATGTCCAAGTGAGACTTTTTATCTTTATCTTTATGATCTTCATTAGAAAGGTATCTTTGTGATCTTTGTTAAAAGGTATTTTGGTGGTATCTTGGTGACATTTCTTGTGTAGGTATCCTAGTAATATCCCGGTGGTATTTCATATATCTTGTTGAAAAATATGTACTAACCATGTGACTGATTAAAGCATGATTTAGGTGCCTTTATTAAAGATGCACTTCATGTATCCTTATATATCCAATACTAATCATGTCGAATATGATACAAGTATCTTTGAGATCTTTGTCAAAAAAGTATCCTTATGATATTTGTTAGAAAAGAATCTTTTTTATCTTTTTTAGAAAAGTATCTTTGTGTTCTGAATGTCTTTATGACCTTGTGGAAAGTTTCTCTTTTGAAAAGTATCATGAAAAGTATCTTAATGAAAGAGTATCTTTTATTTAATGAACGACTATTCTTGTGGTCTCTTGATATTATTTCATGGATCTTATTGATAGAGCATATGCATGATGCATTTCATGTATATATAGGTAAATTATATGTATTTAATGCGATTGATTAATTGGAATGCATTTCATGAAAAAGAGTACACACTTGATGCACTTCATGATATTGAATGGTATACTTGATGCACTTCATGAAATTGATTGATACACCTGATGCATTTTATATGATTGAATTGATTAGAATAAGATTTAGGAAAAATCATTTCAAGTATTTTATTGAGGAAGTATCTATTTCTCATGTACCTTGTATATACTAATGTATTTCATGTGATTTATTTCATGTATCATGTATCATGTATCTTGAAGATTTATTTTATGTATCTAGAAGAACAATGTATATACATGTTTGTTGGAATGTAAAAAGTATATTTGTAAAATAATATATTTATATCATGTATCACACATTATATACCTGATGTTAATCATATTAGTGATTGAAATATGATTTTAAGGTGGATGTATCTTTGTTGAAGGTTTGAAGGCCTTGTAAAGAGGATTGAATACCATATGATGGGGACTGAATATCGACCATTGATTCCTTGAGTCCACCCTACTAGTCCCGATTCTCCCATGGGCAGTGGAGACATACAGGAAAGTAGGTGGTAGTGGAAAGTATTGGGGTTAGAAAGATGTTAACTTTTTGAGGCATGTATGGGCATGTTTTTTATCCTTTTATAAAGGCATGTATGTAATATGCATCGAGGACAATGCATGGTTTAAGGGGAGGGGGATGTAATACCCTATGGTTTATCCCCTGGAGATATTGTTTTTTGGATGTTGTGACATTATGGCACAAGGTGCTGAGACTATGGCTTGCACATTATTATTATTATGTTATTAACTTATTATTATTAATTAATTAATTAAATAAAACAATCAGGAGCAATTGATGCCACAAAAGGGAGTATGAGGAACCATGATGTTATGAGAAAGTGGTTGTGGGAAAAGTGTGACCTTTATGTTTGTGTCTATGTTGATGCTATACACCCTTCTTGTGGAATTGGTGGACCCTCTGGGCCATGTACCCTCATGTGTTATGTCTCTCCTTGGTTTTATTTACCCTGAGATTAATTTTTTAATTGAGGATTGGAGTCCCTCTCTCACCTACTGTAATAGCCCATTTTGGCCCCTAGATCATATTGGATTGATAATGTAAATGTTGTAAAAATTTAATGTATAATTCCTAGCATGGAACTCAAGGCCCAGGCCCCGCTAGTGAACACTCAACTTATAAAGGAAAGTATTTTATATATTGTGGACATGTTCTAATCGGCCATGGAAAAATGTAACACCATGTAAATATTTATAATACAAATAAAATTTCTAAGAGTTGGCTATGGAAGCAACAAACATGAAGGGGATTTGTTTATACACTAGGGAGAGGTGAGGGGTTATGGGATCAAATCCTTTATTTCCAACTGTCATCTTGAGAACCCATCTTAACTTCCCTTGCAGATCTTTAATTCTATTGTAAGGAGATGGTTGAAAAATCATCTCATGAATTTAATAGAGTGTAATACCCTCATTTTTACCCTTATAATATTTTGGGCTATAATGTAACTATTGTATGCATATTATGTATGGTTACTAGCGTGGACCTCAAGGCCAAGGCCCCGCTAGTGAATCTCGACCTTGAAGAGGCAACTATTGGATATTATGTTTCCCATGTGCTAGAGAACCATGGGAATTGTAAATATGCATTTTAATATAAATGCCCACAACTAGCTATGCAATGCAACAAGAGATGGAGGCATGATGTTACAAGGAATTGGGAGGGAAATATTCAAATCCTTGAGCCAATCAAGTCAAGCCAAGTGTCAATGAGAGAACCCATGAACCCTCAACTATCTATGTTGACTTTTGTGCCCAATCATTCATTTCTCCCAAGAGTTGGTTGAGGTAGTTAATGCCTTGGGGAATGGAGAGGTATGGCTATCCAAATTCGAGTATGGGCAAGACACCCTTCCTAGAATTTTGTGTTTGGCTTGTTGGACAAGAAAGGAGCCACGGAATTGCCCCCAAGCCATTATTCACCCATCAGTTTTGCTCTCCCACGAGTTTTGAGCTACCTGGGTGTTTTCCTCCATGGATTTCCTGTGTTTCCCTTCATGTTCATAGCTGGAAAGGGTGTTTTTGTTGTGGCTAATAGTGGGGAAGAAGGGGAAATGATTTGGGGTTTTATTGAGGCCGTTTTGGCCCACCGAATGCTCAGACATCTGTGGGAGAAATCGGTTTTCTTCCCTGGGGTTGATTCTCTCTTCCCACAATTCATTTTGGGTGTGTCACAGTTTTGGGAAAAAACCATAGACCCTGTTATGCGAATCCCATTGTTGAAATGTGTATCCATTCCTAGTTTTGAGTGGCTATGTGTAAAAGAATGTTGGGGCTGAGATGGGTATCCATTGATTTGGGCTATGCTGAACTTGAGAGTCTCTTTTTCCTTGTATATATCATGCCCATCTCAGGGGTGGTCTCTGAGTGCTGAAATACTACAGGCTGGGCAGAGACCTATGGTTGGGTGGAACATTGCAACGACATAGCTAGTTGTTTATGACATCATTGCAGTGAGATAAGTATATTCTCTTATATGTATTTACTTCTGCACTATTTTAATTAAAGGATGTTTGTTCTTGATATGGTTGATGCATGTGAAATGTATGTGGATGATGTTTTATTCTGTTGTACATGTTTGCTAGATTGTCGGGCAACTGTTTATATTTATATGAATCATGAATGTTGAAATGGGATAAGTTTTATAAAATCCCAGATTTGGGTATCATATTCCCTTCCTTGTGTTAATAGATGGGAGGGGGCATGACATAGAGCATGGGAATTCATTTCCTATCATTTGCATTCCATTGTTGGGAAACCATAAACTAATTTCCAGCATGCTATGCATTCCCAGCAAGAAAAAATTGAAGAAATCAGAACTTAAGAAAATGCCATGTTTTAGACTGTTAAAATCACCCAAAAACTCATGTTGATCATGAAATCAAGTAGGGGGGTCATAGACCTGTCCCCTGGGGAGTATACGAGAGTGTCCTAAGCCCAAAAATCCATGGGAGAAGCCATATTTGGAAGCATGTAAGATGAATTTTGTGGCTGTAAATTATTGTGGCAAAAATGCAGAGAATCCAAAAGAGAATTGAGTCTTGAGAGGGATCAGAGGTTGGAATGGGTTGATAAAACCAGTGTAGGAAAATATCTATGAAGGTTTATCATCTTGGACCTTTCTATTCCTACCTTGAATAGTGCTAGAGAGAAGGGGCACCTGAGGGACTGTGTAGCAGAGAAGGGGACCTTCCTTGTGTTGGGTGTGGTAGGTACTGTGGGTGCCAAGGCTGGCTGAGACCAATTGAGATGTCTATAGCTCTATGGTTGATCTCACTCACTTATCACTCACCTCCTTCGCCTCTCCACATGCTAGATAAACCCAGTTGTGTGTTGGCTTATCATGAAAGTATGTTTCTATGGTTGTGATTGAGTCTGCATAGTTCCTCCCTAGTGGATACATATCCCATCTCAGGGGTGGCCTCTCAGCAGAAAGGTAAAGTGATGGAAAGAGTGCCTCTGTATGGGTGGAACATTGCTCTTCCATAGCCAATTGCTTGGAATACTTCAATTAAAATATAAGTGTTTACCTATTAATTTATTGTCTTGTTGACTGTACATGAATTGTTATTATTATTATTATTATGTATGTTGTGTGTGTGGAATGATTTATTTTCCACTGTTTATTTTTATTATGCATCTACACACGTATTTAAATTTTTATTAATTTCATAATATGGCCATGGGAGATAAATTTAGAACCCTTGTAATTCGTTCATGACCCCATCGTCAATCAGATTGATAAGTGGGGACATGACACCTAGGGCGCCCTCATGAGTTGGATTAGTGTGTCTCTTGGTGTACCAACATGATGTGTAACTCCAGTTTACTATTCTAGGAATGTAACTCTTGTGCTTGCGTTCATCTCTCTCCCAATTCGAATTGCTCATGAAAGAATTCAATTTGCTTGTGTTGGCTAGCCACACTTGTGTGTTGGTTCATGCTTTTGATTTTTTGATTGTGTTCGACACTTTTGGTTTGATTTTTATGCTTTTTGTATGAGATCCTTGCTATTCAGTTCTCCCTTTAGGATCCTATGACCAAGTTGAGTTACTATGGATCCATTGGTGTATGTCTTGGAATTTTCTCTTGAGATCCTGGATTGAAAGCAGGGGTGAGGTCCGTTGCCATTGGACTTGAGGTTGGACAGAGCTCTGTAGTTCCTCTGGATATCCTGGTTTGGAAGTAGGGTTGAGTTCCACTACCTTGGATTTTAGTTTGTTCTGGAGCCACTAGAATTTCCCTTGATTGAAAGTGCTACTTGCCATTGGGTTGTGGTTGGATTGTTGTCCTGGAGCCACTGGAATTTCCCTAGAGTGGAAGTAGATGCCACACTTTCCATTGGGTTGTGGATGGACTGGTTTCTTGAGAAAATTTGTGGTTGAGTGCGCTCTTTTTTGTGGCATCATGGTTATAGCTCAAGGGTGACCATTGCAAAGTAATTTTGTCTTGCATTGTGTCTATGGTTGGGTGGAACATGGCACGATAGATTCTAGTTGGGTATTTGGAAAAAATAAGTGATGTGTCTCATGTTTATTTAATTTATTAGGATATGATATGATTTATTTATGGATGTACCTGAAATTTTTTATGAAATGTATGAGCTATTTTTGGAATAAATTTCTCATGGAATTCAGTCTATTTATGTAAGTGAATTTTGTGAAGGAATTGGAAACTAGTTTTTGGGATTTTGTGCACAAATTGTTCGAGGAAATGATTCTTTGTAAACTATGCTAAAAAACTGATATTTATTCCCCTTTTCATTATATAATGTGTATTTTTATGGTACATTATCCTCGGAGTGGTTTAAGACACTTCTCTTTGATGCTTCTACCTTTTATTCGAAAACTAGCTCTTCGATTGGATTGTTTTGCATAGTTTGGAGACTTCGCACATAAAGTGTTTGTGAAAATTATTGAGTGTTTATTTTATGCTTATGTTTTATAAATAAAATTGAAATTTGTGTGATAGTTTTAGGGGAAATATTCTTTATAGTGTTTGGTAAATGTCTACCCAAATTCTAGATCAATTTCTAATTTTTGGCTCCTTCAATGTAATTGTTTTGAGAAATTTGTGGATTTGCATATGAAGTGTTTGAGGAAATATTAAAAAGAGATATAAATATTTTATGACTGATAAAACATGTTATTTAGATTTTTAATTTCATTTTAATGATTCTATGAGCTATGTATTTAATTATTCTAGTGATTCCTATAATTACTAGTCAATTTGGATGAGTACAATTAGCTAGTTTTGTGAATTATTTAATGGACTATATATGGGAGGAAAGCTACAGCCATATGAATGTAGGTGACTCCTGATACGCTTTCCATGACCTACAATAGTCATATATTTATCTATATTTGAAATTTCAAATTCCAAGGAGGCAATTCGAATTAGCCTACATGGAGAGATCAAAAGATCACTGTAGTGTCATCGGAGCACAACTAGAAGTCTTCATTATCATCATTCGAGTCATCAATGCACAAGTAACTATCAATCATCAGTCAAACTAAGTCTAACTGAGTGTGGTAGGTGTAACTGGCACATGGAGGCACTAATTGAATGAAGGAAGCTCAGTGGAGGGCGCATGAGGAGCTAACTGGTGTCAGAATGGACAGTCTAGTCTAATCGGAGGTCCATCGGAGTGATACAGTCAGTTGAGAGTCAGTCTAGCCTTACATCAAGGAAAGAACTAAAGATAACTCAACTAACTAAAGTGCAACTGAGTGGTAGGTGAGAGAGGACGAGTGGCTTCCTTAAATCAAGGAGGAAGGGCGCACTAAGCTCTAGGAGGGGTAAAACTGATCCATGAGAAGCTCCCTGGGCTAGCTAGTTGAGGGCTAGGTGCTGAGATTGATGACTAAGATGTATGCAATTGCATGCATGCATGCAGAATGCATGATGCATGTATAAATGCATGCAAGATTGAAAATGCAAATAATGAAAATGTTGGAAGGACTAGGATGGAGTATAGGAATATCCTAACACCCCCCCTTAATCGATCCTGGACCTTGGTAACTGAGACCAAAGGTCACCCAATACAATGAATAATAACAGTCAATAAACCGAGGAAATGGGGAAAACCTCATGGGAAAAATACCCCCCTCAAAATAGACTGTAGGGCACACACAAAATAAATTCTCCAAACTCAAGCAAGTGTGATGCTTGATCATATGTATGGAGGAATCTTCTTCTTGGGAAGAAGTGGATCATGCTCAGAAAGCATGTGCTTGTACTTTTTATTCAGATCAAATGTGATGAGAACAAATCCAAAAGTATGAGGATGATCCTTGAACCTGTGATTCGAATCAGTTGAGGTAGGATAAATCTATGAATGTGAAGATAGTATTTTGTCTTCTCCTTCGAACCATCATGGGTGAGATTATGCTCAAAAGAACCATCAAATATCAGTGATTTCTTGGAATCCAAATCAGATCCAAGACTTGAATCATGGTTGCTTAAGATATCCTTTACACCATTTGAGGTGAGATCTATACCAATAAATGCATGAGAAATTATCCCAAGCGAATGGCAATGGCCATCATCTTCAATAACCTTCTGAGAGCATGAAATAATGATATTACAATAGTAAATAAGAGGTGACTGATCAAGGAGAGCGAATGCATTACCTCCAATTGCTGATTTAACCTCCGAAACATTCATGAGATCATGATGCAAACCAACAGACTCTGGTGCAAGAGAGGATTTAGGAACCTCTACAATTTCTAGAGTGTGAGTTGGCACATAATTTGAAATAGACGAAATTTGGAGCATGAGTGTAGAATATGCAAGTTCTTCTTCCTTGTGGCTAACTTTAATATGAGATATGTTTGATACTGATTCATGATTAATGATATCATCAAGGAGGAAGAATGCAACACTTTGCTTGCTCTCGAAAGGGTTTGGACCAATCCCTTCATTCTGTCTGCCAAATATTTCGTCGAGGTGGGCCCATAGCTCTTTTGGATATTCATCATCATCAAGGGAGTGGAATACCATGCATCGAGACATAGCATACAGCATGGTTGCAATGTCTCTTTCACCTTCATTTAACCAGTCATTCTCTTCTTCAGAGGATTCGAACTCTCTTTAAAAACAATAATCAAAGAGATCATGTCTCTTCAAATATGCTATCATTTTCGGTTTCCATTCATCATAGTCGAATAGATAAAGAGGAGGGATTTATTTTGAATACATTGAAGTTGTAGAAGACTTGCAAAAAAAATAGAAATGTTTGCAACTGTCACTGTTGCAAAAGTGCAGAAACTGCTGCAATTGCTGCACTCGAAATCTTGATAATAACCTGCAAAAAACTCTCAGGAATGGAGATAAACAATACTCTCAACTGTCTCTGATACCATGTGAAAATACTCACAGCAGATCTAAGAGCTAATGTATACCTCACAAGAAATAATTTAGGAATAAGATTAAGAGTGGTCAATGCAGTCAAATGAGCAACAAAATAATAATACAGTAGAACTCGGATAGAAGAAAAATAACTTCACACACACTAATTCATTAATCACAAATGGACAAATAAACAATACAATGCATGAGGATTCGAATGATAAGGTAGCAATTCGAATTAGCCTTCATGGAGAGATCAAAATATCACTATAGTGTCATCAGAGCACAACTAGAAGTCTTCATCATCATCAGTGAAGTCATCAACGCACAAGTAATTGTCAATCATCAGTCTAACTGAGTCTAACTAAGTGTGGTAGGTGTAACTGGAACATGGAGGCACTAACTGAATGAAGGAGGCTCAGTGGAGGGTGCATGAGGAGCTAACTAGATTCAGAACGGGCATTCTAGTCTCATTGGAGGTCCATCGGAGTGATACAGTCAGTTGAGAGTCAGTTTAGCTTTAAATCAAGGAAAGAACTAAAGATAACTCAACTAACTAAAGTGCAACTGAGTGTTAAGTGAGAGAGGATGAGTGGATTCCTTAAGTCAAGGAAGAAGGGAGCATTAAGCTCTAGGAGGGCTAAAACTTATCCCTGAGAAGCTCCCGGGGCTAGCTAGCTGAGGGCTAGGTGCCGGGACTGATGACTGGGATGCATTCAATTGCATGCATGCATGCAGAATGCATGCATACAGAATGCATGCATGCAGAATGCATGCAAGACTGAAAATGCAATAAATGAAAATGTTGGTAGGACTAGGATGGAGTAGAGGAATATACTAACAAAATTGGAAACTAGGTACATTGCAGTGAAAATTGATAACTAGTTGTGGATTGAAATCTCTATTTTCGTAAAAATGTAATGCTACATCAATGTGCTCTTTTTATAACATGTTATTGTGCTTTAGGTGGATACTTATCAAGTGTGATTATTTACTTATGGATTCATTTCATTTTGGTTTAGTTATTTAGACTCAATTCATTGCAATGAATGTTAACTAGTTTCATTGGAATTGATGAAAAATATCACCTTATGTGTAATTGGAATGATCTGAAAATAAACATTTAATTGTTTTTAGGTGCACACTTAAATATTTTTTTAATGTATGTAGGATTTATTTTGGTTTTAATGGAATCGTTACAGGTTGATTTTGTTCAGGACTAGATGCTTATATTGGAAAACTAGATAACTAGTCTTGTGGACTCTCTTTCGTAATTACCATGATTAATTATTGTAATTAGGACTTATTTACATGTAATTAGATGTTATTAGGGATTTATAACCGATCGTTATTTTTTAAACAATTGGATTTGTGAGAAGTGTCATCATTTGCGCACTAAGTGTCGTAATTAACACCTTAATTACTAGTTAACTGTGATTAAAAATAATTAGCCTTTAGAAGTGGTTATCATCTCTAATATGGCTTGGAATGAAGATTTGATGATAAATTAGATTATGTTAAGAATCCTTCCCAACCCTTATATCATATGTTGCATGTGTTAATGAATTTATATTAAATTATTAATTATGGATTTTGTGTCGCAAATAATTTTGGGAAAATAGAAATCAAATGTTTATGGTTTATTCATTGCACTAAAACTCAATTAATTAGCCTTAGAGAGTTAATGATATGTCCCTTAGACACTCTCATATAGCCGGGGGACATTGCAATTGTAATATCCCAAAACCACATTGCAATATCCTATCTAGACAAAATTCTATAAGTGATGATATAAATAAAATCATTCAGTTGAAAAATAATCATACCCTTTAAGTTCTCCTTTATGGACTTTTTGTTTCCTTGTTTTCTAGATCTAGGTTGAATATATATATATATATATATATATATATGGCAAAAGATTGAAAATATTCTCGAACGACAGATGTTTTCGTCGACTTGAAAATATTCTTGGGTCAGCTTCATAAGATTCTTAAAGCATGATTTAATAAGAATCTTGTCAAAGATTTTAAGTTAAACCAAGGGTTAGTTCCAACTCTCACTCGAGAGTTTAAACAAACTCTCGATCGAGATATTTTCTCGATCAAGAGTTTTGGTTGATGAAAACATAGATTTTTTTTTAAGTTTTCAAGAACCTATAACTTGAAGAAGGTTGGACACCTGCAAACTATAAAAATTATCTATCAAGCCTTATACAACTATATTCATCTTTGAATATAGTTTTTCATGATATAAGAATTAAGGATTTTGGTTACGGATTTCTATTTTTTAATATAATTTTTTTCTAAACTTTATCACTTAGGAATTTATCAATCTCAAAACTTAAAAAGAAAATTTGATATCATCAAAATGATAACACAATAAAAAATAGAAAAAATCATAGTGTCCTTCCTCGCACTGTCCTAATCCAAAGGGTAGCTTTATTTTCCTTTGTAATGGTCACATTACAAATAAAATTGGTAGGCACAAACACGTGTTAATACAACACCATTTTTTTAACGCTAATTCAATATTACAAAATAGTGTTTAAATAGGAAAAATATTAAAATATAGTCCAGAACCTAGTGCAATCTAAGTATATTGTGAGAATATATATATATATATATATATATATATATATATATATATTCCCTAAAATGAATATCCATCTCTAAAAATCAGGACATGCACATAGGTCACTCATTATCCTTACTTGAAAATTTAAGGTATATGTAGTTAATAAACAACAAATTTATCTCAATATAAGTCCATAATTTCTTTTAAAAAATACGAGTATGGAGCAAAGAAAATTCTTTACAAATTTTGGTTTTATTGCAAAGCAAAATTAACAAAGAAAATATGTGTTTATATGGGTTGAAGTTGGAAAAACATGAATTTTGTAGTTTTCTTCGTAAAAAACAAGCTAAAGTGTTACAGAACTTCAAATTTTCACCCCATACATATGTACATATGCATATATTCCATGATAATTTAATACAATTCATCCCACTTTCTAGCCAAAATCTAAGGGTGAAAGTGCTGGAAAATATTTAGTGCTAACAAATATCTGCAAGCAAAAGCAACAATTTTATCATATGTACATTCCTTACACCATCAGTGATTGGACATGTTACTTAACACCGCTCTCACAAAACAAACTAGATCAAATGCAAGTATGTAAATCAAACAAACATCTAAAAGACACTATTATAACTACGTCCTATCCGATCTAGATATTTGAGAAACTTAGCATAGATTGTAACGTCCCCAGTTTAACCCCATTGCATTGAAAATGTAAATGATGTAATATTGTTATAAAATCATGGTGAGGATTTCAAGGCCAAGGCCCCACCATCGATTTATTGATGCATATGGTTCATAGGCTAGCCATGCACAATGGAATTGCGAATATCATGTAAATATGCATTTTAATAAAATACCCACAGCTAGCTATGCAATGCAACAAGAGATGGGGGCATGATTTTACAAGGAATTGAGAGGGAAATATTCAAACCCTTGGAGCCAATCAATTCAAGCCAAGTGTCAATGAGAGAACCCATCAAACCCTCAACTACCCATGTTGACTTTTGTACCCAATCATTGATTTCTTCCAAGAGTTGGTTGAGGTAGTTAATTCCTTGGGGAATGAGAGGTATGGCTGTCCAAATTCGGGTATGGGCAAGCCACCCTACATGGGAAATGGTGTTTTTCTTCTTGGGAAAGAAAAGAGCCACGAATTGCTCCCCAAGCCATAATCCATCAACCAATTCCTCTCCCTCCCGAGTTGGGAGCTACCTGGGTGTTTTCCAGCCATGTTTGTCTGTGTTTTCCTTGATTCTCAGCTGGGAGAAGGGATTTTTTGTGTTGTATACCAGTGGGGAAGGAAGGGAATGGAATTTGGGTTCCATAGAGACAATTTTGGTTGTTGAATGACTAGTGAGTTGGGAGAGAATTCGTTTTGCTCCCTATGAATGTTTTTCCCCATCCCACAACTTGTTTTTGGTTGGAAACGAATTGGGGAAATCCCATGGCCATCCTGATTGTAAATCCCATTGTTAAACATGTGTATCCATGCCCAATGATTGTGCTTACTATGTGTAGATATAGTATGTTGGGTATGGGTTATGGGAATCCATTGTTTTGGCTTAAGCTTGAGTGCAAGTATCCAGGGTTCAAATGTAGCCTGATAAACCCAGATGTGGATTGGCTTGGCTCAGATGAGATGATTAATTGGGCTATGCATGAGCTTGAATATCCCATTTTCCTTGTAAGAATCATGCCCAACTTGGGGGTGGCAGTTGTGTTGAGAGATTGATGGACACAACTGACCTATGGTTGGGTGGAATGTTGCAGCGACATAGTTAGTTGTCTGGGCTAATTACACAATGAAGATAAGTGTTTTTCTGTCTATGTATTTACTTCTGCAATACATTAATTTGATGACTATTTTGATTTGCTAGATGAGCATGAATTGTGTGGATGTTGTTTTTTTAATTCCGCTGTGCATACTTGCTTGATTTGCATATGCACACTCTTGTTTCTATTCATATGATTCTAATGAGTTGGCTGAAATTATGTGAAAGCCCAGAATTTGACATCATGTTCCCTTCGTTAAATTGGGTCTACGGGAGGGTACATTACACAGATATTCAAATTAAAGCTTTAAATAACTAACCTCATGTGCTAGATTGATAGCTTTCTAGATAAAACATTGATCATAAATTGAAAATAAGAGAGTAGGGTGAGAGAGATAGCACCTCAAAAGGATGAAACCACAAAACAAAGAACCCTTGCATGGACCTCCAAAGTCACTTTTATTCCAAGTATTCAAACAAATAATAACAATACAATTTTTGGCAGAGTTCTCTTGCACAAAATCTCCATAACAACACCCATATGCATCATCATCACCATAAAAACATCTAAAAAACAAAGAGCCTTAAACAACTCTTTGTTAGGGACACCCCCCCCCTAACTTCGTTAGGAGTTAGCCTAAACGGAGGAGCTGGGATTCAAGTGACAATACCTAGCTCATTGCTTGCCCCCAAGGCCACACCTTTCCCACTTGTAGTGAGGAAACAACTTTTGAAAGAATTATGCTACTGGTGTGCATCTCGGCGGACAACAAAACCCATACCCATATTCTTAACTATTAGGTCTGCTCAAAATAACGAACTATCTAATGACACACATATAGATGCACACACAACGCACACAGACACATACACACATTTATATGCATGCCCACACACACACATGTGCCTACATGCACACACACGCACACATGCGTACACACACACATGAGAAAAAAGAGGATCATCACCATGTCACATAGGTTAATCACACAACAAACCTTCTCAAAAGAGTGGATGGCCATGTCGCATGTCATTGTTGTTGGAATGCCTTACCCAAAAAAGGATGTCACTCCTAAGAAGGATGTGACCCACAATGCTTTTCATTAAAGGGATTGCTCCCGAGAGTAACATGGCCCCTTTGCAAAAGTTGTTAATTCTCGTTCGGTCATGTGTTATGTAACATGATCACAAGCTTGCAAGACACATCATGACATCCACCTTGAGAGGATGGAAACGTGAGGGAAGGGTACATACAAAAGGGATATAAAGTTTTTGAAGAAGAATCACCCCGTCCTCTTAAAAAGAAATCAAGAATCATCGGAATAAAAAAAAATACCCCCAAACATTTATTGCAACTGAATAAAGGAAAGTTTTTGAGTTCAAATCTTAAAAATATAATTGAAGTGAATAAATGGAAGTTATTCGGTTCAAACCCCAACAATGTAATTCAAGTTGATAAAGAGAAGTGTTTTAGGGTTCAAACTCAAAAATAAAAAATGATGTTATTTAGTTCAAATTACGCTCTAAAATTGACTCGAAAACATAAAAAAAAATAGCTTTGTTTGTTTTAATGAAAAAGTGATGCTATTCTTCAAATTACATTTTAAAATTTATTGAAAAATATTTAAAAATGAGAAGAAAACAACTAAAGACATTTATAAACTTAACTTGAGTACCTATCTACTTTGAGGTTTATATACATTCAAGAGGTATTTTGATATGAAGAGCAATATACCTTGGGTTTAAGAACATTCAAGGAAAGCTTTTTTTCTAATTGAGTTTAAAAGTGGGTAAATATAACTCTTTGGGAGTGTAAATTTATTAATGAGGTGAAAATTTGTTTCATTTATTTATTTTTAAATATTTCAATTATTTAGATTTTCTGAAAATAAGTTATAATTTTTAAATACAAAATTTTGTAGTTAAAATTTCTACAAAGCTTTATCTTTGAAAAAATATGAAATTAAAAATTAAAAAAATATCAACGTTTTAACTTTATTCCTTTCCCTTTATCAATAAAATAAAAAATCAAATCAAATTGAAATAAAATTAAGAAATCTTATTTCTTTCTCACCCAACCTCTAAAGTCAAAATTTGAAAAGAAAAATGGCTAAATCTTTTTCAAAATTTGTTTAATAATTCTTAGCATGGTTTGACTTCTTCCATATCATTCTTTTGTTTTTTTATTAATTTATTGTCCAAGAGGTGCTCTACAGCTCAGTATGAGGGAGATCTTGTTAGTCGAGTGTTTGTCAATATTGTCGGCCATAAATAACATTTGTATGAGGGAGATCTTGTAAGTCGAGTGTTTGTCGATATTGTCGGCCATAAATTATTCAATACTTAAAAAAATTCATGTCGACTCATAAAATAAAAAATTATGGAAAGTATTTTTAAAAAATCCATGTTGGTTCATAAAATAAAATATTATGAAAAGTAATTAAAAAATAGATGTTCGTTTATAAAATAAAAACTTAAAACTTAAACCCGGATCTATCAATCAAGAGAGATCAAATTTCTTGAGTTTAAATTTAAAAAAAGAAATACATCTTAAAAAATTGGATCCCTTTCGGTGCTTGATAGATACGGGTTTAAGATGGATCTATGCTGGTGAAGTAAATTTCAACTACTTATCATGCCAATTTTGTCATTATACTAAAACATATATTTTCATAGTGACTTACAATTCCGTATTAATTACATGAAGGAGCCTTCAATGCTCATTGGTATGGCACACTCATAAATCATAATTGAAAAGGTGTGTTGAAATGAAAAGTATTGTGACAATTTATTAAAAAAGAAGTTTAAAGAAGTAATGATTTGGATCATTTTTTTAGTTTATATTTTACTTATTTTTACTTGAAATTTAGCAGAAGTTGTTGGAATTGTATATATAATTTGTTGAGATTATACAATTTGGGTGTAATAGGGATATTCAAGAGCATTGAATCTATTTATACAATTAAAAATAGATTTTGAAAAATGAAAAATACATATTTATCTAAAGATTAGATTAATGGATTTTGTCAATAATGATTAGAAAAATGAAAATCATCTAATCTTTAGATAACTTCATTTACATAATTTTTTTTGTTCTGCAAGATGATTATAAGAAATTCTTATTCACTGGAAAGAAAAATGATGTTATAGATTTTGTTCCATACCACTAGACTTTTGTCGCAATGAAAATTTGAAGAAACTAAGGAAAATGCACGAAACTCAAGTTATGTAACTTGAGAAAACTTGTTTTCATTGAAAATTCCCTTTGAACAAAATTAAAAATTATTTGCATATTTTAAAGAGAAAGAATTGAAGCCTAGGAATTGAACAAAATTAAGGATTATTTGCATATTTTAAAGAGAAAGAATTGAAACCTCGGAATTGGAGAAGTAATTCTTAATAAAGGAAGGTGAATTGATATAAATTTTCTTGGTGAACTTTGAAAACATCTCATCATGTTTTCATTTCCACATTACATGTAAATATAATTTTAAAAAATGATTTGATAAGAGTTCATTACATGTAAATACAATTTAAAAAACATGATTTGATAAGAGTCCGTGTACTTTTTTTATTAGGGAAAAGATTGCTTGAAGAAGTAAGGTCTACTAATATCAAACAACAAGCAACATGCATATTTTATTAAGGTAAAGAGTAGAAAAAATTATAGATGACAATGTGAAAAGAAGTAATAAAGGAGATCTTGATTTGAATCATGACGCTTTAGAATAGATAAGAAAATAACTGATTGAAATATCTAAATCAACGAGAAGAGTAAGAATCTCAAGTAGGGTTCTCAACCCTCATGCCACCCAAGCATGCACCAAATCGATAGATATGGAAACTTGTCATTAAGTGGAAGGAAGGGAGAAGAAGGATGATGAGAAGGATAGACACACAATGGTATTAGGACATAATGGAGGTTGAGATGGAAGGGATGCAACAAGACACCTAGCTTTCCGAGTACAAGATGTGGTCAGTAGGGACAAGGACCAACTAAACCACCTCCCTTCTCACCCTTTGAATTTATGATGATACAAGATAGTGGCTTTAGACCTCTTCACAAACACATGAAATTGAATCATGGAAGTAGTCACCGAACATGCAAGTTCATGATGGATTTGTACAGGATACAGGACATGAATTTTAGCAACAAATGTGAAGGAAGGCTTGCATCTCCTCCCTTTTCCAAGAATTTCCTGGTGTGTATATTTTGTAGTTATTGGGATATCCTGAGTTGCTGTATTTTGATGGAAGCAAAGGGAAGCATGGAGTAAATTGTCGATGTTTGTAGACTAGTGAGGTATCCTCACTATATAAGCTGACCCACAAGAAAGGAAATTAATAAATTGTTATTTATTATACTAATTGACAAGTCGGCCTAGGAAGAATTGACAAGTCAGCCTAGGAATAATTGACAAGTTGGCCCCAATGAAAAGTAATCCAGAAAGAAAGAAAAAAAAAGGGTGACTCCCTCCTTATTTGATCACTAACTCAAGCTCACTCAAGTTAGCTAGAAAACTGCGCAAGAGGCAGAAGAAGCAGCTGGAAGAAGTCTTATATCTCGGGGTTTTAGATATCTATTATTTTTTCATGTGATTTCTATTGTCATAGATCATGTTTATATCTAATGTACCAGTGCTTTCTATTGAATCTCTGAATAAGAAAGGTTTCTTGGGTTTTCTTCCCCTTGAGGGCCTCCCAGGGTACATTGTTGTCTCTTGTGCTTGTCTTTGTGCATATATATCTTGCTTATTTATTCAGTATATGTGATAAAAAATATAATAAGTCCATAATAAGCAAGAAAACATAACTAAAGTCAATAGGTTATGCGCCCACACACGCTATCATGCTATGTGCAAAGCACAAAGATTCACCCAGAAATCAAAGTGGTGCTAAAAAAGACCATTAATGAAAAATTTAGGCTCAAGAAATTAGGCCCAAAAATTTAGGGTCTGAAAATCAGGGGTTGAAAATTTAGGGTCTGAAAATCGGGGGCTAGAAATTTAGCATCTGAAAATCAAGGGCTGAAAAATTAAGAATCTGAAAACCAAGCGCCCAAAACATAGGGTCTGAAAATCAAGGGACAAAAATTTAGGGCCCAAAAAATTAAGATCGAGAAATTGTAGATCCAAAGTTTCAATTTTGACCTAAATTCTACAAAATATGCAGAAACTAGGGTTTCATTTTGTGAGTTATTTTGTCCACGTATACAAAAGAAAAGGAGGGCTAACCAACTCTCCCCAGGAGGGAACATCCACCTATGGAATCAGTTTTTCAAAATTCCAAATTTCATCTTTTACCTTGCTCCTGTTGGAGTTTCTGCAGCAGATTTCAGATCCGATAAGTTTTAGTTTTTGACCTATTTCTAAACCAAAGTCAAGATGGTTGTTGGAATCAGAGTAGAAGATAGATTGGATGGATTTCAAACTTCTGATCTTGGAAGAGTAGGATGCTAATGCTCCTAAATGAACATGATCTCAAGGATTATATACTCAAAGATATTTTTATCATCAATATTACACGTATTTTCATTTTTTCATGTCATGAGTGCCTCATAAGTATACAGTGTGGGTATGGGTTGGATGCAGAATTAAAATCTGCATCCAACGAGTGCCCAAACATGAAATTGGGGTAGACCGTTAAGGAGATATGTCAAAAATACGATAATAAAAAGTAGTTTTTCTTTTTCCTCTCTAACATTTAGAACTCTTATTTTATTATTTCCCTTAGGAGGCCCATTTTAGACCTCAAAACTCCCCTAATGATAAGATCATCAAAATGAGTACTTTCTCTATTACACTCTAGAGTACACCAAGGATTGCAGTATCAAGATGATGTGATTTCCATTGGTGATGTATAAAGATCGAGGCTGCAGAAAGAAGATGAAGATCTAAGGACTTCCGTGAATTCTGAAAGGAGGTAGAGATCAAGAGGGATCCAACAAAACAATACATGATAAGTATTTGTACAATCATTTGAGTTATTCTTTAAATATTTGAATGTTTAGATTAAAGGATAATAATATTCACAATAGTTATGTGTAGATATGTGATACAATTTTCTTTTATGAATTTATATATGACTAAGATCAATGAGAAATAGGCTCATGTAGTGCATATATATGTTGGGTAAGTAGCCTATAGTGGTGTACAACAACCCATGAGCCCTTGTTGGAACTAGCCTAGGATGAAACCTCTTTGTTAACATACTCGGAGTAGTGCACACTCTTGCTAGTATGTTCTAGTGGAGATGGAAGGAATCCATATAGTCACCACATGTTTTTGGGATATGGATGGATGTTGTGTTGAAGCATTAGATAAGATTCTTACAAAACTGTGTGAACTATTGCATTTAAATATCAATATGGTTTGATTGAATTTCATGACTATGCAATGTTGGTAACTAATTGATTGAACTTGACTTGTAGGAAATATCATGTAATATGACCTACAAGAGACTTGTTCCAAAGAGCAATTGATAGTCATTCAACAAAAGTAAAAGTGATGGATTTGAATATCCCATTGATACTCAGTATTTGAGAGGGAGATGGAGCCGATTATCATGATTTCTGTGTGGAATCCTTGTCCTGTGTGGACTGTGGTTCTATGTGGAATCCTTGTCCTGTGTGGACTGTGGTTCTGTGTGGACCAATATGAGTTTTGTGTGAACACCTAAGTTCTATGTGAACTCCTAATTTCTGTGTGGACTCATTCTCCTATGTGGACTATGGTTCTGTGAGGAACAAAATGAGTTCTATGTGAACTCCTGAGTTCTATGTGGACTCCTGAGTTTTATGTGGACTTTTTGTCCTATGTGGAATTTGGTTATGTGTGGACAAATATTAGTTCTGTCTGGACTCTGTCCTATGTGGACTATGGTTCTAAATGGATCCAACCATGTACCCCCAGTTGATTGGTTCCTTGTTGTACCTGGTTAATAGAAGGCCAAATATCTTTTATGCAGTGAACACATTGAATAACTACATGGTCCATGTCACATACCCAAGTTCTAGACATTTTATATTATTGAGAAAACATTATGTTTTAATTTTATTGTAAAGTTTTATGACTATTGACCAAGTGGGGTCATGGATGACTGTAATTAATTACTTTGCATATTTTATTATTGATAAATAAAAGTGGAGACAAATATCCAAAGGAGACTGTTGAATGAGTGTTCACTGACCCACTACGAGGAATAGACTATGGTGGAGAGAAAACTGACACTTGGCAGTATCCTCAACTCACTTCTAACTGTTGCAGGGGGAAACTTCCCTAATTTTATGCTCATGTTCCCCAAAAAAATGGAACTTAGCAGGTGGCTCATTTACTGAAATAAACTGACCAAAAGACCTAGGCATGTTATTTATCTACCCATCAAATTCAGCAGAAGGTTGTTCAATGATTACCTTGTGATAATTTCTGAGCACAAGAGATTTGATGAGGGGAAAGTTAGAGGTGATTGAGTGAACTAAGACTGCATTATGAACTAGTGCAGCCACATTACTGAGTTCAATATTGCTAAAGGCAGGGAGTGCTTCTACTAAGTGCTACTGCTGAGTTGCAAGGGAATTTATTCCAATAATCCACACAACATATTCGTCCCAGTGATTCAGTGAACAGGCTCAAGGGTCCTAAGGAAAGTAACTTGGTTGTCTTCAGGAGTTGGTTGGGTAGAATGGGATCCTTTGGCTGTTTGTTTCTTCTTCTACAGTTTCAAGTTTATATTGTGTTATCTTATTAATTTATGTCAAGTTATTAATTTAAATCTGAATGTTTTATATTATCAGTTCTGAAATTAAATCTCAGATATCCTGTACTATTGATGAATACCTTTACTTCGGTAAATTATAATTGTTAGGAAAAAATGTCTATGTTTAAAGTAGTTAAATGATTAGAATGATTGGATAAAATTTATTTCCTGTATTTTTCCACACACTAGTCAAAGTGTCATACTCTAGTACAGGAAAGGATAATTAAGATAGATAAGAATAATTTTATGCATTGAATAATCTGAATGATTTATTTTATCAACAAAGTTATAGTATTTCAGTACTACCTTATGGTCTCGTTTCAATAGACATCTTAGGGTTTTTAAATAAGAAATGTGAATACTCCAAATATTTCTTAGTCTTGCAATACATTAAAACCCTATTTTCTTTTATAATAATATTATAGTATTCTAAGTAAAGCCCTTTCAAACTATAGCAGAAACATTATGTAAAACTAGATTTTACAATGAAACACTTCCAAAGTTAGCAAAAGAACTCACTGTATAATTATTTACATCTACTCATATAAAATCGTACCATACTGAGATATTGTCAAAGTTTCAAACTACTACTATATAAACATATGTCTTCATCGAAACAACATGTGGTGCGGCCACACGGAACTAGAAATAAAATATCTAGTTATACAAATATTTTCGTTCACTACAAACAATACATTATGTATTAAACAAATGTCATAAATCGTATTTAGACATAGAGTTTGAGTTTTCAACTTTATAAGGCTAGGGTTTTCAACCCTGTCTTAAACCACAGTTCATTAACCTACAAAACTTTGACTAAGGTTCACATCATTTACCCTTTGTCTTTTATTAACAAGCTTAATATTTAAGGTATCAGGCTTTGGCTCAGGAATCAAATCCTGTAGCTAAATTCTTTAGGTAACACTTTAAAATAAAATTTTCATAAGTTAAGTCCAAGTACAGAAACTCGAAAACATCGGCACAGGTCCCTTTAAACTTTCAATGATGAGCCTTTCCTGAGTTTCTTAAATCAAACAATGTTCTAGAACCAACGAACATATTAATGTAGAAAAAAAAAAAATCATTATCATTATTTAAAACTGGAACAGTAATATTTATTGCAAAATGCAATCAACATGTACAGAATGGAAACAAAAACCCTATTGTATACTTAAGTAGCAACAGGCCATGATATCAAAATTAACACAACATTGTTTATTCTTTTAAACGAGGGAATGGTGGCCGAGAGTCACTCGCCATTTGCGAGTTTAAACCCTACACATTTAAGATCAAAACTCTTGCACTTTTACCAAATCGTCGGAAAACCCCAACGAGAGCCTTGAAGGGCTCGGGAGTCGTAGCTCCAGTCTATTACAACCAAACAAATGCCATACGGCTTGACCCTTTAACCATAACTAGAAACCAAAAGTGAAATAAACAAAAATACATTGTCTCATCATTTTCAGCGAAGGCCGGTCTGAAGCCATAGGCTCAGCACTGAAATTGTGAATTACTTGGACTACCCTGAGTATGTCTCCAAGGATTACCAGGGCCCATTCATCATCTTGTAACCCTTATGTCAAGCTGCATCCACTACCATGAAGGTCACCCGTCCATCATTCCGAAGAAGGGTTAAAGACGAAACAAGAATTAACAATAGTAAAGTTAATTTGTAAAACAACGTTTGAACCTTATAACAAACAATTACTTCACCTGTAAATGAATGGAGCACGATTGAGTACACCAAAATCATCAACACACACAGTGGAAGTAGGAAGTCCACTTAAGACTCCAGGGAGAGCACAATGTTGTGCAGAATACAAATGACAAACGTCTGAACATACAAACTCTAGCAACAACCACGGATCAGGATAAAGGATCACACAACAAACTCTATTCACGTTATAACATGTACAGTTGAGAAATAAAGCACTAGGAACATAGCTTATATCAAGGTCAGGGTATCGAAACCCTTGAAGGAACCTTCCAACAAATCCCTGAAGGGTCGAGAGCCTGTCGGCCTCCCCTCATTTTCGCAAATGAATTAGATCTTGAGTAATTAAGCATATCAATACCAGGGTTAGGGTATAACCCAAAACCCGAGATCAACCATAAGATCGACGACACAGATCAAACCACCAAGGAAAGATTCTTTCATGGTCATATTCTCATTTAGTGGCAGTTAATACCATATAGTACATTACACAGTATATTGCCAACATGGAGATCCAACTAGGATCCTTTCATCTCAACATTTCACAACTCGAAGAGTTTGCACACTATGCATTCAAAGTTGTCACCAAACTCTAGGATACTTCATGTGAGACCTAGACACGAGAGCAGCCAACAAACAATCCACTGAGATCGCAATTAAGGAGCTATTAAATACTCTAACCTTTGGTTTGCTGTGCATGCCAACACATTTCCCATTACAAGGTTAATGCATGGTGTACCTGCGGGGTTATGGAAGTAAGTGGTAAGTTTATAAAACATTACATTATATCATAAGCCTTGCCACATACAATCGTAACCCAAGGTGTTAGACTATGCACATAATACCACACGATTGATTAATGAAAATAGATTTCCAACTTATAGTTTTATGCAAGGTAGAATAAATATGTATCATTTTCATAGAAGGTCTATGCACTTAGTATTTTATACATGTTTTGTTTATATAGTTCCAATCTTTAGTGTCTGCATTTAGATATGATACATATCATTTTCCACATAAAAGCTATGCATAAAGAATGTGTATTGGTATCATAATGGTATCATATAGTTTATAATAACTATATAATAATACTCACATAAGTATTGCATCTATCTTTTGAAAAAGAAAAATATTACATTGTCCTCTCCATAACTTCGGAAGAAAATTGTATACTGTAGAACTTATGAAAATTTCCTAAAGGAATCGACATAAGGAATATACAAGCCTTTCTCCATAACAAATTGTTATAGTTACGATGTAATGGCATTAATCAAATAATTATGATGATATACCTAAGTAAAATTGCAGAGCAGATATTCTTCTACATATTCATAATAATAACTTAAAAATCCAGTATAGTGTTGTAAGTTAATTTGAAAACACTTTTGAAGGCTGCTATTGGTTTTTCTTTGTCTTACCTGTCCATTGCAAATAGAATTCAAGAGCATTAGCTAGCAATAGCTAAGTAAGCCTCGGGGCTATTCAAGGACCCCTTCATATCATCAAGACAAACATTTAGTCTCCAGAAAACAAAATGCATAACATAGGACAAAAGTGACATTATGCATACAAACAATTAAGTTCAACATCCGACGTTGACTTGACGATAAATGAATTACAACTTTTTAAGACGCTGTATTAAATTAATAGCTGTTAAGACTTCTGATGCAATTCATAAGTAATCTAAAAACTCTTAGTCACTAATGTTAAATGTTATGAGTATTTATCGTCAAGTACGCTATTTAATGTTTAGTTGTATTGAAGTTAACATTTTTAGCCAAGTGACACAAGCATTTATTGCTACTTAAAAATTTTAAATTTTAGTGTAATTTTGGGGATGTTACATGTGGTATCAGAGCCAGGTTCAAATACTAGGCCTGAAGTGGCTCATGCGCGCAAATGAAAATTTATAACAGAATTACAAATTACTGATTTAATTTATTTTGTTTTCAGTTTTGGCATTTATAATTTGAGTCTACAGATATGGAAGGACCAACAGAGTCGGCTGAGGACAGGTCCCTTAATAACGAACAGAATAATAATGAACAAGGACACATTAATACATAAAGTCTATTTGTCTAATTGAATGATAATTCATCTGAATTATTAAGGACTGTAAAGGATTTAAAAATCGAGATAAAAACAGTTAAGGAAGAAAACGAACGAATCCTGAAAGATCAAGAGGAGTTGAATCACATCTTGCTGAATAATCTTCATAAAAATAATCAAGTTAACGAAACAACAAATAATGTTGAATCTGAAACAATGTCCTATCAACATAAGGAGAAAAAGATAAAATTAACTGATTATGACAGTAATCAATCTTCTGAATCTGATGAAAGACAACACCGGAAAAAGCATAAGTACTCTAGTGATAGTAGCGACAGCGATTGTTACACTAAGGGAAAGAAGTATAGGCCCTACGAAGAAATTTCTGGCGAATTTAAAAAGATAAAACCTCCAACTTTTAATGGAGAAACAGAAAAGAGCAAGACAGCTGAAGCATGGCTGTCCGGTATGAACAAATATTTCCAGATTTATAATTACTCAAGTCATCTAAAAACTAAAATGGAAATTTATAACTTAACTAGAAAAGCGGACATCTGGTGGAAAGATCTGAAATGAGTTAAAGGTTTAAAAGAGAAAAGTGTAAATTGGACTAATTTTAAGAAATACTTTAAAAGAAAATTTATGTCAGAACAGTATTATGAAGAACGAGCTAAGGAGTTTTATGAGTTAAAGCTAGGTTCCATGAATATGAGAGAGTTGTGCAGCAAGTTTCTGAATTTATTAAGGTATGTGCCTTATTTCGTTGAAGAAAAGCCCAAGGTATAGAGGTTTTTGAGCTGCTTTCCCTCTCACATAAAAGACAAAATCGAATATGATAGTCCTCGAACTCTTGAAGAGGCCATGAGAAAGGAGAATATCTGTTTTGAATAGAATAAGAGAAGAGAAGGCATACCAAAACTGGAAAGTAAAAAGGCCTAACAACTTTGAGAAAAGGAAGAAATAGTTTTCTTTTAAATGTAATTTTGGGAATAATAATTCACGTAATTATTCTAACAGAAAGTTTTCAAGAAATAATGTAGCAAGTAATACACAGTCAAAATTTACAGCTGCAAGGAAAAGTGAACCACCTAAAAACTTTGTTAAAAATAATGAACAGAAAGAACCCATTAAGTGTTGGGAATGTCAGGGACCTCACTATGCATCAAACTGCCCACTCAGAAAGAAGGTTTTCAACAACATCCATACTGTTTAGGAGGAGGATACTGTTGGTGACTTAGCAAGGGATATTCCCAGGATAAACGCAGCTTTGGAGAATAGACAAGATGATCATCAAACTTCCATGGTGGAAGTGGAAGGTATGCTGAAAAATAAACCTATTTCTATTTTGATTGATCCAGGGGCAAGTCTTATCTATATTTCTCCTGATTTAGTTAAATGTTGCAATCTAAAATTAGAGAAGTTTGATAAATCATGGTTGGTTCAATTAGCTACTAGCACGAAAAGAAAGGTGGCGGATTATGTAAAAGAATGTGAATTGTTGATGAATCAGTTTAAGACTCCTGTTAAACTGAATGTGCTACCTTTAGGTTCTTATGACATTCTAATTGGAATGGATTGGTTAGAAAAACATAGAGTTGTATTAAATTGTTTTGAAAAGACTTTTACTTGTTTAAATGATGCATTTGAAACTGTAACGGTAAAAGGGATTCCTAGAAAGATATCTATTAGGCAAATTTTTGCATTACAAGTTAAGAAAGTTGTTCGAAAGGGGTGTAAGTTATTTGCTATAAACGTAATTAATAATGAAAAATCCACTAATGAAGATAAGTTAAAGCTGGAAGACATACCCATTCTTAAGGAATTTTCTGATGTATTCCCGGAATAAATTCCAGGACTACCTCTGAAAAGGGAATTCAATTTCACCATTGAGTTAGTACCAGGAGCGGTACCAAACTCAAAGGCTCCTTACAGAATGAATATTCTGGAGCTTAATGAACTTAAGTCACAGTTTAATGAATTGATTGATAAAAATTATATAAGGCCCAGTGTGTCTCCATGGGGAGCACCTGTAATTTTTGTTCAAAAGAAGGACAGAACTATGTGTTTATGCATAGATTATCGTCAGCTTAATAAAATGACCATAAAGAATAGGTAACCTCTGCCACGCATTGACGATCTATTTGATCAACTGCGTAGTGAAATGATATTCTCTAAAATAGATTTAAGGTTGGGGTACCACCAAGTCAGAATAGAAGATGAGGACATCTTTAAGACTGCATTCCGAACTTGATATGGAACTACGAGTTCATGGTTATGCCTTTCGGGCTGACCAATGCTCCCGCGGTCTTCAAGTGTTTAATGAACAACATATTACATAAGTACTTGGATAAATTTGTAGTGGTTTTTATTTATGACATTCTAATTTATTCTAAGACAAAAGAGGAACATGACGACATTTGAAGATAATCTTACAAGTGTTAAGGGAACACCAACTGTACGCTAAGTTCAACAAATATGATTTTTATAAAGATAAAATACAGTACCTGGGGCATGTGATATCCAAAGATGGGATTGCAGTAGACCCAAACAAGATAAAATCAATTAATGAATGGCCTGCCTCAAAAGATGTAACTGGTGTACGATATTTTATGGGAATCATAGGTTACTATCATAAGTTTATCGAAGGATTTTCTAAGATAGCAAATCCAATAAAATATTTACAAAATAAAGGTAATAAATTTGTATGGGATCAAAGATGTGAAGAAAGCGTTAAGAAATTAAAAGAGTTATTAACAACAACACCTATTATAAAAATTGTTGATCCCAACAAAGATTTCATAATATGCACGGATGCATGCAATGACGGACTTGGAGGGGTCTTAACACAAGAAGGTCACGTGATTGCATATCAGCCTCGGTAGTTAAAGCTTCATGAAAAGAACTATGCAACCTATGACTTGGAATTGGATGTTGTAATACATGCATTAAAAATGTGGCCACATTATTTAATTGGAAGAAAATTTATCTTAATGACTGATAATAAAAGACTAAAGTACTTGTTGGATCAACTGAATCTGAACGCAAGGCAAGCTAGGTGGCTAGCTTTCCTTAGAGAGTACGATTTCGAGATTCAGAACATAAAAGGAAAGGAAAATAAGGTTGTTGATGCATTAAGCGTAAATGAAAAAATAATTTTTTTTTTAACAATCAGCAAATATAAATCTGATCTAGAAAATCGGATTAAGGAAAGAATCAGAATGGATGTAAAATATAAGAATTTACTTAATAAAATTGTCGAAGATAATGCTGAAAATTGTATAGAAGATTAGAGGATTAATGAAAGAGGATTACTACTGTATAAAAATAGACTTTATGTGCCTAATGTTGCTGAAATTAAGTTGATGATTTCAAATGAATTGCATAAAAGTCCATACTCAGCACACCCTGGTTACCAAAAGATGATAACTATGCTGCAAAAAGATTATTTTTGGCCATGTATGAAAAGTGAAGTAGCCGAATATATTGCTAGGTGTATAGAGTGTCAGCAAGTAAAGGCTGAACACCAACACCCAGCTGGATTGTTGCATCCACTACCTATTCCAAATTGGAAGTGGGACATAATTAGTATTGATTTTATTATTGGATTACCTAAAAATCAGAAACAGAATGATTCCATCATGGTAGTAGTGGAAAAGCTCAGCAAAGCATCCCACTTCATACTTGTTAAGACAACTCACAAGGCTGCTAACATTGCTGAATTTTTTATGAAGCAGATTTTTCGTTTGCATGGTATTCCGAAAGTTATCATTTCTGAAAGAGAGTCAAAGTTTACAGGAAATTTATGGAAATCTTTATTTAAAGGTTTAGATACTACTTGAATTTCAGCAAATCATTTTACCCACAAACAGATGGGAAGACTGAAAGAGTTAATCAAATTCGTGAGGACATGCTAAGAATGTATGTTAGAGATCAACCAGGTAAATGGGAGGATTATTTACATCTTGTTGAATTTGCATATAATAACCATTATCAAGCTTCAACAAAGCTTAGTCCCTTTGAAATTTTATATGGAAGAAAATGCAATACTCCTATCTCTTGGAGTAATCCAGTTGACGGATTAATGCTAGGACCTAATTTCTTAAGAGAATTGGAACTAACCGTGAAATAGGTTCAAGGCAATTTGAAAATTGCACAAGATAGACACAAAAGTCAAGCATATTTAAAAAGAACTCAGAAAGAGTTTCAGGTTGGTGAACATGTGTTCCTCAAGGTAAAACCTAAGAAATGTTCCCTAAGACTGGGAAGCTATGCTAAATTAGCACCAAGGTATTGTGGACCCTTTGAAATATTGTCCGGGGTAGGACTAGTGGCATACCAGTTGGCATTTCCACCAAATATTAAAGTACATAATGTATTTCCCATCTCTCTTTTGAAAAAGTATGTGCATGATACTACTCATGTGATTAATTGGAATGATGTATAGGTGGAACCAGAAGGATATTTTCTAGTGGAACCGGACTGTATCCTCAACAAGAGGAAAATTTTGCTTCGTAATCGTACCATTGGACAGGTTAAGGTGCAATGGAAGCAGCTTAGTATGGACAAAGCTGCTTAGGAATTGGAAAGTAATATGCGGGTGGCATATCCAATGTTGTTCCGGGAGGAGCAAGAGGATGATGAATAAAGAAACATCGAGGACGATGTTGAACTTAAGAGGGGGTGTTTGTCACATACCCAAGTTCTAGACATTTTATATTAATGAGAAAACATTATGTTTTAATTTTATTGTAAATTTTTATGACTATTGACCAAGTGGGGTCATGGATGACTGTAATTAATTACTTTGAATATTTTATTATTGATAAATAAAAGTGGAGACAAATATCCAAAGGATACTGTTGAATGAGTGTTCACTAATCCACTAGGGGGAATGGACTGTGGTGGAGAGAAAACTGACACTTGGTAGCATCCTCAATTCACTTCTAACTGTTGCAGGGGGCAACATTTAGAAGTAAATTATAACTGTTAGGAAAAAATGTCTATGTTTAAAGTAGTCAAATGATTAGAATGATTGGATAAAATTTATTTCCTATATTTTTCCACACACTAGTCAAAGTGTCGTACTCTAGTACAAGAAAGGATAATTAAGATAGATCAGAATGATTTTGTGCATTGAATAATCTGAATGATTTATTTTATCAATGGAGTTATAGTATTTCAGTACTGCCTTATGGTCTCATTTCAATAGACATCTTAGGGTTTTTAAATAAGAAATGCAATTACTCCAAATATTTCTTAGTCTTGCAATACATTAAAACCCTATTTTCTTTTATATATAATAGTATAGTATTTTAAGTAAAGCCCTTTCAAACTAATAATAGCAGAAACATTATGTAAAACTAGATTTTACAAAGAAACACTTTCAGAGTTAGCAAAAGAACTCATTGTATAATTATTTACATCTACTCATATAATTTCATACCATACTGAGATATTGTCAAAGTTTCAAACTACTATTGTATAAACATCTATCTTCATCAAAACAACATGCGGTGCGACCACACAAAACTAGAAATAAAATATCTAGGTATACAAACATTTCCGTTCACTACAAACAATACATTATGTATTAAACAAATGTCATAAATCGTATTTAGACATAGAGTTTGAGTTTTCAACTTTATAAGGCTAGGGTTTTCAACCTTGTCTTAAACCACAGTTCATTAACCTACAAAAAGTTGACTAATGTTCACATCATTTACCCTTTGTCTTTTATTAACAAGATTAATATTTAAGGTATCGGGCTTTGGCTCAGGACTCAAATCTTGTAGCTAAATTCTTTCGGTAACACTTTAAAAGAAATTTTTCATAAGTTAAGTGTGAGTACAGAGACTCAAAAACCTCGGCACAGGTCCCTTTAAACTTTCAATAACGGGCCTTGCCTGAGTTTCTCAAATCAAGCAATGTTCTAGAACCAACGAAGGTTTTAATGCAGAACAAAATCATTATCATTATTTAAAACTGGAACAATCATATTTATTGAAAAATGCAATCAACATGTACAGAATGGAAACAAAAACCCTATTGTATACGTAAGTAGCAACGGGCCATGATATCAAAATTAACACAACATTGTATATTCTTTTAAACGGAGGACTGGTGGCCAAGAGTAATGTGCCATTTGCGAGTTTAAACCCTACACATTTCAGAGCAAAACTCTTGCACTTTTACCAAATGGTCGGAAAACCCCAACGAGAGCCATGAAGGGCTCGGACATCGTAGCTCCAGTCTATTACAGCCAAACAAATTCCATACGGCTTATCTCTTTAACCATAACTAGAAACCAAAAGTGAAATAAACAAAAATACATTATCTCATCATTTTCAGCGAAGGCCGGTCTGAAGCCATAGGCTCAGTACTGAAACTGTGAATTACTTAGACTACCCTGAATATATCTTTGAGGCTTACTAGGGCCCATTCATCATCCTGTAACCCTTATTTCCAGCTGCATCCACTGTCGTGAAGGTTGTTGAGATATTGTAACTTCTAAGAATATTCTATTTTTACTTTATTATTCTGGAGATGTTTCATTCCTCCGTGGAGAATGTGGTAACTTGGGTTATTAGACTTACCTAGTCGAGTCGGCCTTGTATGAGTCATGTGGGTTAAAGGGTTATTAGACCACCCTAGTGGGGTCATCCCTGTCACATTATGTTAAGTGGTTAAGTTGGGGCCAACCTAGTTAGTGTAAAAGTCAAGTCGGAGTTTTGTATAAATAAAGGAGGTGTGTTCCTCATTTTACACACATTCACTCACTTGTGATTGGCGCATAGGAGAGAGAGAGATTTGATATGGAGGAGAAGGAGCTCATGTTTGGGGATTACATCTTTGTAATTGCTGGTCATCTATATTGAGGAATCTTTGCTGGGTTTTCTACCCCATTAGGGTTTTCGAGGATAAATGGTGTCTCTTGTGTTTATGTTGTGCTTGTTGTTATTTCAATGATCCTGTATATGCTATTGTTGTGAAATGGAATGTAATGCTAATATTTTCTATATTATCATATTGAATCTTAACATGGTATCAAAGCTAGCCTAAAGGAAGGAAATGTATGGTACTTACGAAACTTGTCTCACTTGTGACAATTTGAAAGTTAGGGTTTTATATAGAAAAAACCAGTCATCGTGGAACTTTCGCTATAAATCCATTTTAGCGAAGGTTCGGGATCTGAAAATTCTACAGGTTGTAAATAACATCCCCTTGTACCTTGTTTCCAAAGGATAGCCTCATATTCATTGTACTTTATGATTTATGATCCGTACAAGTTAGTGTTTCTGCCTCTTCCAGATCTCAGTCATAAACATGTGACGTAGGAAAAAGGGTCATATCGTGGCTAAGAAGCTCCAAATGAAATCGCGTAAAAAGTAACAGGTAGGGCATGGAATTTAGTTTCACAGGTCCACTTTTCAGAGGCCGAAGTTGAACCTATGACATGTGGCACATCGTACAAGTTCGCTCTCCTGTTTTATCCCATAAATAGGTCACGTTGCGACACTTGGAATAAATCTCTCTGAGAGAATCCAATTGAGGTCAGACTTGTGGGGTTGGAAAGATGACAGGTCAGGATACCACAGGCCGAAGTTTCAGACCCTGTGGATTTATAATTTCAGAGACGCACGAGAAACAATCAGGTGCATATTTCTGTCAAAACAGAATTGGATTATGAGCACCTTCATTCTTTGCTTATCACTGCTGCGGAAATTTAGGGCTTCAAAGAAAGTTGAAATTTTTGGAATCAGAGTCTATGACTGAATGCTCCTCATCAAAATCAAAATTTAGAGACCAAGATCGAATTTTCTGGTTGGGAAGAAGGTCGGGCTTGATCAAACCCTAGTTCGGGATTTTGATCGGAAAGGTGGAAAATTAGGGCTTCTGCAAAAGTTGGAATTTTTGAAATCTGTGACCACGGATGGAAGCTCCTCAGAAAAATCAAAGTTTAGAGTACAATATTGAACCTTTTGGTTGGGAAAAAGACTGATTTTTATTAAACCCTAGTTTGGGATCCTATCCAGAAGATCCGGAAGTTTCAAAGGCAATTTTGAGGGGTCAAATTTTGGAGATTTCAAAATTGAAGTATACCAGTTTGATCAGCTCAGCAAGTCACATCTTTCCATCCATTCAGAAGTTTGAAATTCAAAATTTGAATTTTTAGGGTTTCTCTGACAAATCCTAATCCATCTCCAGATCCAGTCTGAGTAAATCAAAGTGGATTGGGTTAATCCTAGAAGAGAATTGGACACCTACATAAGTGAAGAAGTTCCAGTTTCAGGGGGAGATGAGGCTAAGGCCTTACATAATAAGACTATAAGAAATATCGACAGGTATGACTTGAGGAGATACATGTATGTGTTGAAATCTATTCATGATTAAGTTTATGATATGTCTGTCTTCATATTATTGAGCTTAGTACAATCTTGATTAATCTTAGAATTGTCTTATCACCCTAGTAAAAGTATGAATGCATGTGAATGATAGAATACATTCGTTAATTAGGGTTATATGATTGCACTAATGCTCCTATGGTGTTGTATGAGGATGATGTTGTCTGCTAACAAGATACAGGTACATCAAGAAAGACAAATCAATTTCTATGGCAATGATGACATGAAGACAAAGACTCATCCATAATCTTTGATCACATAGAAGCTCTACTTACAAGGTATGTATGACTTTGTTCTACTATGCTTAACCTATGAGATATGCACGTTCTAGAACAAGGTCTCTAAATCATTGAAGAGAACAAAGAAGATATTGTTTGGGTATGTTAATACATAACCAAGCTTGATAATCTAGGTATGTTTTCCTATATCAAGTTAGAATCCTACTTTGTTAGGATCTTAGGTAAGTATACTTGTGTATGAAATGATCATAACCATACATACTTAATATTTTTTAGAATCATAAAGTTTTGATAGTATTGAGATTATGCTAATGAATGTATGATTATGTATGAGATCATGAGGATGACACTAGTGCACACTTAAGCATGCATAGTGGTACATGATGGATAGAAGTTCAAAGACATATAATCATGAAGGGAAAATAGAGATCAAGCAAGAGGCAACCACACAAACATAAAAGAGAAGTATTTGAGTTGTTATTTGAATCTCTGAAATACTAAATGATATTGCTTGTAATAGTTGTATGCATATTTGTATTCCTAGAATATATCATACATAGTGTGAGCATTCATATAGCATTGAACAGTATACTACTAATATGCATATGATGGGTAAGTTGGAAAAACATTCCATTGTTGCTTGTCTAGAATGAAACCTCTTTGCTGACACGCTATTTTGGTAGAGATGAAAGGAATCTAGATAACCACTGTATGCATACAGGATATGGAAAAGTGTTGTGCCAAAGTATTGTTCAAAATAGTTGCATAACTATGTGAAACATATCTGTATGCATAGTAGGTTATCATGTCAACATGATTTGATGATTATGAAGTATTACTAATCATGTAATTAACTTTGATTTGTAGGAAAAATCATGAAGAATGATAAACATTGAACAAGTGATGGATGTTCAACAAGAAGATTTACGAATCAAACATACTATAGAAGGCTCGTGGCTAGAAGATTCTCTTAGAAAGAGAAAGAGGATCATGACGAGATGTTTGCTAGATAAGACCATTCTCTTAATGGTGTGTAATTGAAGAAGAAGTGTAAATCGAGAAAACTCCCAGGATTCAATTGAAGAAAGCTCTGTACGGGTACCCAGGTTCGATAGTCATTTGATGAGCTTAATGATCACCATGGGTGATGCGGATTTCAACCTTTGCTACAAGGTTGAAGATGGTGTCTATATACATATGACATTTTTCTCTTAGCTGGATGCAAGGAACTCACCACAGAGTTTGAATGATCTTGAAGCTCATATCAGTAGACCCATCTGACGGGAGATGGCACTGATAGATATGCAGAAGATCACTCAATGCAGAGTGTGAATGATGTTCAGTTATAGAGGGAGAACTGATAGCTTCTTGACAAGCTTGGGATTTACCAAAATTAAAGCTGATCCATTATGGATGATGAACCTGTCATACTATTATTGTATGTGGATGATCTCTTTCTGGCGGGGAATGAGAAACAAATCATGGAAAGCAAGAATAAGCTAGCTACATAATTTGAGATGAAAGATCTCAGATTGATGCATTACTTCCTAGGTCTTGAAGTATGGAAAGGCCTAGAAGGAATCTTTCTCAACCAGGGAAAGTATGTTGTGGAAATCTTGAGAAGATTTGATAAGTTGGAATGTAAAACCATGGCCACTCCTATGGATTCCAACTTGAAGCTGTTAGCTAATGACTCATCAGTGTTAGTGGATGTGACTCTGTACAGACAGATTATTGGGTCATTGATGTATCTAACGAATACCAGGCCATATATATGCTTTGTTGTGAACACCTTGAGTCAGTACCTAACAGAACCTAGGCAGTTGCAAAACATTTGATGAGGTACCTAAAGGGTACGATAGACTTTGGCCTATGTTGTCTTGGAGATCATGACTTCAGATTGTATGGCTACACAGATGTTGATTGGGCAAGAAGTGTATCAGATAGGAAGAGCACATCGGGCAGATGTTATTGTCTAGGATCTGCCATGATCTCGTGGTTTAGTTGGAAGCAGTCTAGTGTGGCTCTCAGCACAGCTGAAGCAGAATATATATAGCTGCTTGCTCTGCTAGTTGTGAAGCGATATGGATTCGGAAGTTGTTATCAGGATTGTTTGACTTAGATATGGACCCCACTCTGATCCTGTGTGACAACCAAAGTTGTATCAAGATGAATGAGAATCCATTGTTCCATGATAATTCAAAACACATAGAGATCCGATATTTTTATATATGAGATATGGTGCAGAAAAAAGCTATCAAGCTCAAGTATGTGAGCACTAATGAGCAAGATACTGATGTATTGACCAAACCTCTGTCTTGAGTAAAGTTTGAGTATTTCCAAGACAAGCTTGGTGTAGTTCAGAAGGACCCTCCTCTAAAGGGGGAGTGATATGGTCGATGATGATACTTGGATACTGGTATCGATATGGATACCTGTATCGATGATGAGGATACCTGTATTGATGAGGATACTGTATCAATGATGAGGATAATGTATCGATGATGTGGATACTTGTATTGATGATGAGGATACTTGTTTTCATGATGTGGATACTTGTATCGATGATGAGAATACATGTATCGATGATGAGATTACTTGTTCAAACAATGAGGCTGTTGATCTAGAGATCCAAATGATGATGTTGATTGTAGATCCAGACGATAAGGTTGTTGATCAAAAGATCCAGATGATGATGTTGATCGGTAAATCCAGATGATGAGGCTGTTGATCGAGATATCCAGATGATGTTGATTGGTAGATCCAGACGATGAGGCTGTTGATTGAGAGATCCAGATGATGATGTTGATCGGTAGATCCAGATGATGAGGCTGTTGATCAAGAGATCCAGATCATGATCTTGATTGGAGATCTAAACGATGAGGCTGTTGATCGAGTGATCCAGATGATGATGATGTTGATCGGTAGATCCAGACGATGAGGTTGTTGATCAAGAGATCCAGATGATGATGTTAATCAGTAGATCCAGACAATGAGGCTGTTGATCGAGTGATCCAGATGATGATGATGTTGTAGTTGATCGAGTGTTGTAGAAGATGAAGACTCAATACTGACGATGTTGATGTTCCAATATTGATTATGTTCCAGTAACTGTTTGAGTTACTGATGATTATGTATGAAGAAAGATTCCAATGATTTATAGATGTATCATGTATCATGTAGTTGATGACTCCTTGCTCCTGCAGATGTTTTTATAATATCCTTCTCGTTAAGGGGGAGTGTTGATTTATTGTAACTTCTAAGAATATTATATTTTTACTTTATTATTCCGAAGATGTTTCATTCCTTCATGGAGAATGTGGTAACTTGGGTTATTAGACTTACCTAGTGGGATCGACCCTATTGTGGCCACAACAGATCCCATGCTTAGTTGAAGCATGGGAGCCCCATTCCTAATAAACACAAAGGTAGTTGGGTGAGTTTTCTTGTAAATATGAGATTTCAGTTTTTATCCCTAAGATCTCTTACCCATACTTTTGTCCTGTGTGTTTTCCTTTTTATCTAAAAAATTCTAAGTGTTTTGGGCTTGTAGGAAACCTCAATCTTTTAGTATTTTATCATTTACTTCCATCAACCCGAAACCCGACATTTAGGAAACCCGCAACTCGACAGTTGACGGTTGTGGGACTTGTTTTCTTGTCGTGGAGTTTAGGAAAACCGAAACCCACAACCCGACAGTTGCGGGTTGAGGGATTTTATTTTTTAACTTTTGATTGATGTAATCCTGAAACCCACAACCCAATAGTTGTGGGTTGCGGGACTTGTTTCTAAATAATCAGGAAATTTTATCCCAAAACCCGAAACCCACAATTACAACTTTCGGCTTTCAGGAGTTTCTTTTTAAGTTTGATCTTGTTGCGCATTCCTGAAACCGGCAACCCGACACTTTCGGGTTGCGGCTTTCGAGAAAAAAAATTTGATTGCGATTTTTATTTCCCATTCCTGAAACCCACAACCCAACACTTTTGGCTTTCGACTTTCGGGAATTCTTTTGCGCTTTTGTTTTCTTGCAATCATGAAACCCGCAACCCGACACTTTCGGGATTCTCTTTCGGGATTCTTAAATAAACTTTCAAATTAAGTATGAACCCGATCCCGCATTTTGCTCCAGTTCATCTCAGTCATCCATTCATTTTGATCACACGGTCATCTTTTAATTAGGTAAATCTAATAAGTAGGGTTTTTTCTATTTTATTTTTGTCATTTTTACTATTCAAAATTACCCTGTTGCTTGGATTTTATTGCGGATTCATGTTAAGGTGTCATTTTTATCAGTTCTTTAGTTATTTTGGGTAATTATGTTGTCATACTTTTATTTTTGTTTCCAATTCTGCTATTTTGGATTGAATTTTTATTTTATTTATTTATTTATCAGAAATTGCAATCTTTTTCACCATGTCGAAAAACACACGATCCAAAACGGCACACAGAGATCTCTTGACCAAGGACCCTAATTTTGGTATCCTCTTGGATACCAGTGAGAAGGTCACTGAGACGTACCAGGTGGATTGGTCTAAAATTTATGCTATATTTGACAATGACGACCTTTCCCATATTGAGAACGATAAACTTATGTATGAGAGGATTAGGGCTTCCCAAATTCACACCATTGTTGCACGTCTTATTGTCCTACCTTACACTGATGCAATGAAATGGATTATTGAAAATGCTAGTTTGAATGACTGCTCTTTCAATGATAGCTCTGATGCTCAATTAACACATTTTCGCCCAGAGGTCTTCGTTCGAGCTTTTGATCTTAAACCCCATACACAGACCCTTTCTTCTAAATTTATTCAGTCCTCAAATACCTGGTATAACTTCGCTGAGATGATAAATCCATGGATGTTCAAGCCCAACGCTTTTGTGCCTAAGGTTGATAACCTCTATCCCATTATCCGGTTTAAGGAACCCTACTCTTTGCTGGAAACCATGCTTTGCATTCTTTTTGGTCTTCCCAATTGTTCTCTTTTCAAAGCCGAATGGGCACGTATAGCACATCATGTGTTAACCACTGGTGAATCCTTCCCATGGGCATCGATCCTGTCGTTAGAATTGAAGAATGAAATACAGGACTATTAGAAGGCACCTGCTCATAAGAAGCCACATTTCTTCTTTTCTACATATGTCATTGATGTTTTCTGTGCAGAGTTCCAGTTTCCCAACTTAGGTTGGAGTTGGACCCCTGCAGACCCCCCTGTACACATTTACCATTCAGCATTGTGGGAAGGCAATTTTGTTCCTTTATTGTATGA
Source organism: Larix kaempferi (assembly GCA_027924585.1). Taxonomy (NCBI): domain Eukaryota; kingdom Viridiplantae; phylum Streptophyta; class Pinopsida; order Pinales; family Pinaceae; genus Larix; species Larix kaempferi. The sequence continues at coordinate 316,422 of BSBM01000957.1, forward strand.
CATATGTGATAGCTTTATGGGTACCATTTATTTTAAGATCTTCAAGCAGGAGGCACCTGCATTTTCAGAAGATGCCAAAGCCTTCATCAATACCATTGGTGATTGGTATGTGTTTGAGTACTTCTCATACATCAGAATATGGGGAAGTGATACAGTGCACCTTCTACCTAGAATAGTCCTAGACAGGCTGGTTCTACAGGAGGTTTCATTCCAGACAGTGACTAATGGCATGTATAAGAAACTCACAGGCCCCAGGAAGAAAGGTTGGCCTAAGTTTTCTCTCAACCTTGGCCAGCTGGTTATCCCTACCTAAATTTGGGATGCAGTTCTTGGTGACCAAATAGCTTCCTTGAAATTGGGCACTACTGAGAAGAGGAAACATGACCCCAAAGAATTCCTGGATGCACACTTCAAACAGATACATGTAAAAATAGATTATGCACATGAGGTTCGCCCATATGATTTTATATACCAAGGGGTAGACACATTTTCTCAAGTCGTTTCCAAAGCCAACGATTCACAAGAGCAACATGATATTTTGAAATACCAGAAAGAACTCAAAATTAGAGTTTTGAGCTACAGGGCCATGCAGCTGAATTTAATTGAACAGACATGGAAAGACAAAGAGGAAAAGGAAGACCAAAAATCTAAAACCCCCTTAATACTCACATATTCTGATGGGGATAAAGGTAAAGCTTCCCTAGAGGAACCTCCACAAATTAAGAGAAAATTGCTGAAACAACTAAAGTGTTGTTACAGACAGCTCGGGATTTCAAGCAAGAGATGACATAGTTGTCAGCAGTGCTTAATACTCAATTGCTAGAACCTTCTAGCCCTTCTATCAACATTCAAATGCCTACTAAAGGGACTCAAGAAGATGATGATCTGTTCATGACTAGACCTAATCCAGCAAAGAGGTAGAAAGTTATGGTTTCTAAATCACGGGTGTCCACAATCAACATAATCGATTGTGATGAGGAAGTTGTGCCTCATCCTCCAGTATCAGTGACAGAGGAAGTCACTGAAGATCCTAAGATTGTCACTGAATTGCTGGATAGTATTGATATGGATTAGTCATTCCCTGAGAAATCAGTGTTGGAATTTAATGTTGCTCCTGGCATTGCATCATCAGCATTTGTGCTGCCATCTGTCCAACCAACCTCCACTGTACCTTTAGGAGGAACACTTCCATTTTCCTTATCACACTTGTTTAACACCCTCAATGACACCATTATTCCATTTCCCGAACACTCAGTCCCCTCTTCCATTCCATTATCTATTGCTGCAAAAGTCCAGCCTTTGGCTATCCCTCTGCAGTTACCCATAGTTAATTTATCAACAACCACCACTGATGAGTCTTCTAAGATTTCCCCACTATCCTCACCCATTAAAGCTCACAGTCAACTTCCACTTACAGAAGCTAATGTTGATAGTCAGGTTCCATTGTCTGAAACCTTTGTCTCAATTCCTTCCCCAGATAAAGTTTTGTCAGTTCCTCAAACCATCACTACACCTTTGGTTACCTCTCAAATCACCATACTTATTCCTACCTCTACTGCCACTCAAACACCTTCACTAATCTCAACGGTTAGTGTCACTTCTATTTCCACACAGTCGATGGTTGAGTATACAGACGAGGATGTGGTCCCTCTTGGGAATTACTTCTATAGCAAGGATGATAAGGTAGTGATGAAGAGAACCAGGAAAAGGGGTTAAGGTCAAAGTGGTTTGGAAGCAACTAAACCAGATCAACTAATATAGGCTCCCAGGACCAATAACCCAAGAATTGAAGCAGTTGAAACAGCAGCAGCCTTAGGAGCCTTTGCAAGTGCTAATTGGGATTCAGTCTAGGTTTTGAATAAGGACGTTGACATTAGGGATGAAGAAATCAAAAGCCTGAAAGCAGATTTGGCTGAAATCAAGATACAACATATAACTTATGTGGTTGACCTCAGAAAGACTTGGGAAAATAAGGTTCAACACCTGGAGCAACGGAATGACACACTTCTCACTGAACTTCGTCTGTCACAATATCAACATTCCATAGATGCAGAAAGGATAGCTTCTTTGGAAAAACAAGTTGAGGATGCAACTGCAAGTGCAGCCTCCTCAAATTCTTTCAAGTTTTCCTTATGTGATTTTAAGAATTTAGCCCTTAAAGTTAATCAATACCATCACAAACTATTGGAGAAGGTTTACCTCGCTCTTGATGAGATCAAGGAGAAATTCAGTGGTTTCTCCAAGATGTATACCACTCTAGAAGAATAAAAGAATTAAAGCCTCTAAAGATGAGGAAGAAGTCAGTCAATGGAAGTTGTATATAAAGAACGTGCCAAAAGACATCCCGATCCTCAACAGTTTTCAAATGAAGAAGGTGAAAGCCTCTCTAAACACTTGGCTTGATTTTAATGAAACGGCTGAGGAGATTATCAACAAGTCTAAAGATATCTGCACCAGACACTGGTATGCAGTTGAAAATATTATGGAGGTTTTGAAACTTCCGTTTATGGAGCTCAGTCTGGATGCTTTGCCGCCAAAATGTAAACTTGAGGAGCTTGAACACAGGTGTGAAGAGTTTTCATAGAGAATTCGGGATCTTGGTCAAGTCAGCATCGATGATGTGGATCGTCTGGTGAGAGAACCGGTCATCATGGAGGGAAGGATTCCCATTTATCTTCGCACTTGGCACAAGTTGGCCAAACATGACATGGAAAATAATACATGCAATGCTCAGTTAGCATTAGAATCTGTCAATTTCCCCAATATAGATGATTTGTTATAAATATATGAGAAATGGCAGGATTTCATGGATCAATAGTTTTATCCGATTTTGTAATCCCTATTTTGGGAAATCTCTATCTTTCTTTTCTATTGTAATTTCCTATTTAATAATGAGGACCTCTCGTAGTTAGGGGTTGGTAATTTTTGAGTTGCAAGTCAGCAGGAGACTGGATTGGAGATACTCTGTTTAGCAAATCCTTTTGTAATTTATGTACAAGACCTCTTTTAATACAGTAAAGTTATGTTTTGATCTATCTTCTATTATTCCTCAAGTTTCTTTGAGAATTTCTTATTCATGCTTCAAATTGTCATCTTTTATGTATTCAATCTTTTGCAGGATATCCATTAATGCTTAGACATGTTATATTTATTTTTCTGTATGACTGTTTCATGCATGAAATTGTTTTTGTTGAGTTTCTTCAATCTAAACATTTTCATCTTATATTTCTGCAAATGATTCAGTGCAATATATTTATATAACCAAATGTTAATTATTCAATTAGCATAGTGATTACAGATTAGATCTTGGACAGGCTTCAATACTTGCAAGATTGTCACTTAATTTTCATTAACTAATAATAATTTGAGTTAAGTAACTCGCATAAGACATTTTTGTTAAGGGTGATTAATTACTTGTTTATTACATCTCAAGACTGATTTGCACAAAATCAAGCTTTCTTTTAGAATAGGACTAACTTAAATTAGTTTCCTTTTCTGAAATAGGTTAGGTTAGCTTAGTTTTACTATTTTTACATATTTGTTTTCCTTGATTGGAAAATTGACCTAATTGGTTAAATCACCAACTCTTAGAGTTCCAGCGGAGGCCGAATATCCATGGGGGATCACCATACCAAACATGTTGGGGATAGAACTGCCCTTATGTAGGGTCTTTCAAATCCTTTCAAACTGGGTTTTCTTCCTCTGTTAAGAGCCTTGGAACCTTTCCATCACCTTTGCATCTAACCTACACAATCGAGGCCTAAACGGGCCCTGTATGAGTTATGTGGGTTAAATGGTTATTATACCACCCTAGTGGGGTCGGCCCTGTCACATTATGCTAAGTGGTTAAGTTGGGGCCGACCTAGTTAGTGTAAAAGTCAAGTTGGACTTGTGTATAAATAGAGGAGGTGTGCTCCTTATTTTACACACATTCACTCACTTGTGATTGGCGCATAGGAGAGAGAGAGAGATCTGCTATGGAGGAGAAGGAGCTCATGTTTGGGGATTACATTTTTGTAATTGCTAGTTATCTATATTGAGGAAGCTCTGCTGAATTTTCTACCCCATGAGGGTTTCCCAAGATAAATGGTGTCTCTTTTGTTTATGTTGTGCTTGTTATTCTTTCAGTGATCCTGTATATGCTATTGTTGTGAAATGGAATGTAATCCTGATATTTTCTATCTTAGCATATTGAATCTTAACAAAGGTCACATGTCCATCATTATGACGAAGGGTTAAAGACGAAACAAGAATTAACAACAGTAAAGTTAATTTGTAAAACAACCTTTGAACCTTATAACAAACAATTACTTCACCTGTAAATGAATGGAGCATGGTCGAGTACGCCAAACTCATCAACACACACAGTGGAAGTATGAAGTCCACTTAAGACTCCAGGGAGAGCACAACATTGTGTAGAATACAAATGACAAACCTCTGAACATACAAACTCTAACAACGACCACGGATCAGGATAAAGGATCACACAACGAACTCTATTCACGTTATAACCTGTACAGTTGCGAAATAAAACACTGGGAACATAGCTTATATCAAGGTTATGGTATCGAAACCCTTGAAGGCACCCTCCAACAAAACCCTGAAGGGTCGAGAGCCTGTCGTCCTCCCCTCATTTTCGCAAATGAATCAGATCTTGAGTAATGAATCATATCAATGCCAGGGTTAGGGTTTAACCCAAAACCTGAGATCAACCATAAGATCGACAACGCATATCAAACCACCAAGGAAAATTTCTTTCACGGTCATATTCTCATTTAATGGCAGTTAATACCATAATGTACATTACACATTATATTGCCAACACGAAGATCCAACTAGGATCCTTTCATCTCAACATTTCACAACTCGGAGAGTTTGCACACTACGCATTCAAAGTTGTCACCAAACTCCAAGACACTTGATGTGAGACTTGGACATGAGAGCAGCCAACAAACAATCCACTGAGATCGTAGTTAAGGAGCTATTAAATACTCTAACCACCGGTTCGCTGTGCATGCCAACACATTTCCCATTACAAGGTTAATACATGGTGTACTTGCGGGGTTATGGAAGTAATTGGTAAGTTTATAAAAAAATACATTATATCATAAGCCTTGCCACATACAATCGTAACCCAAGGTGTTATACTATGCACCTAATACCACACGATTGATTAATGAAAATGGATTTCCAACTTATAGTTTTGTGCAAGGTAGAATAAATACGTATCATTTTCATAGAAGGTCTATGCACTTAGTATTTTATACATGTTTTGTGTATATAGTTCCAATCTTTAGTGTATGCATTTAGATATGATACATATCATTTTACACATTAAATCTACGCATAAAGAATGTGTATTGGTATCATAATGGTATCATATAGTTTATAAGAACTATATAATAATACTCACATAAGTATTGCATCTATCTTTTGAAAAAGAAAAATATTACATTGTCCTCTCCATAACTTCCGAAGAAAATTGTATACTGTAGAACTTATGCAAATTTCCTAAAGGAATCGACATAAGGAATATAGGATTTAATGTACAGGCCTTTCTCCATAAAAAACTGTTATAGTTACGATGTAATGGAATTAATGAAATAATTATGATGATATACCTGAGTAAAATCGGAGAGCAGATATTCTTCTACATATTCATAATAATAACTTGAAAAGCCAATATAGTGCTGTAAGTTAATTTGAAAACACTTTTGAAGGCTACTATTGGTTTTTCTCTGTCATACCTGTCCATTACAAATATAATTCAGGATCTTTAGCTAGCGATAGCTAAGTAATCCTCGGGGCTATTCAAGGACCCCTTCATATCATCAAGACAAACATTTAGTCTCCAGAAAACGAAATCCATAACATAGGACGAAAGTGACATTATGCATACAAACAATTAAGTTCAACATCCAATGTTAACTTGACGATAAATGACTTACAACTTTTTAAGACGCTATATTAAATTAACAACTGTTAAGTCTTCTGATGCGATTCATAAGTAATCTAAAAAATATTAGTCACCAATGTTAAATGTTATGATTAGTTATCGTTAAGTACGCTATTAAATGTTTAGTTGTATTGAAGTTAACATTTTTAGCCAAGTGACACAAGCATTTATTTCTACTTACGAATTTTAAATTTTAGTGAAATTTTGGGGATGTTATAGTCCAACTATGACAAGTACATTAGGTAGCAACTAAGCATGTGTTGAGATATCTTCGTGGTACATTTGGTTATGAATTGATATATACCTTAGGTGATAGAGTAGAACTGGTAGAATTCACTGATTCAGATTGGGATGGGATTTTAGTTGACATAAATAGAACCTCTAGGTGTTGTTTTAGATTGGGATCAGCTATGGTTTCTTGATTTAGCAAGAAAAAATATTTTGGGGCTCTCAATACAGTAGAGGCAGAATACATTGCAGCCAGTGCAGCTAGTAAGGAAGCAGTATGGCTTCGGAAATTGCTTGCATTTTTGTATGGTCATGAGCTTGATGTGATAGTGATATTCTATGATAACCAAAGATGTGTAAATCTCTTGTAGAACCCTATACTCCATGACAAGTCCAAACATATTGAGATAAAATATCACTACATCACATACATAGTTCAAAAGGGAGCAGTGAAGCTCCAATATATCTCCATGGATGAGCATATTGCATATATCCTTACCAAGCCTTTGTCCAAAGTGGATCTTGCATACTTTCGTGAAAGTATTGGAGTGGTGGAGATTCCCTTCCTCAGGAAGGGAGATTGGTGACTAGTGTGACTATTGATGTGGCATAAGATTTTTTCTTGACTCCTTTGTGAAGTGGATCCATGTGTGGTATGATCCCTATGTATGATGGTTCTTGTATGGAATGTTCTCCTATGTGGAGAGGACTCCTTTGTGGAGCATATCCATGTGTGTTTCTTGTGTGAAACATTCTCCTATAGGGAGAGGAATCCTTTGTGGATTGGATCCCTGTGTGGGATGTTCTCCTATGTGGAGAGATCTTGTGTGGAGTATGGGCCCAGAGAGGTGGACTAGTTGTAGTCATCACTACCTTCTAGTTGTAATGACTGGTAAATTGGAAGAAGTGTCTTCATGGGGAGTATAGCCTCCCTTCGATTTGAGATTGATAAAGTGCTTGGAAGAAGTGTCTTCCTTGGGATTATAGCCTTCCTTCGATTTAAGATCGATAAAATGCTTGGAAGAAGTGTCTTCGTAGGGAGTGTGTCCTCCCTTCATTTTTAAATTGATAAAGTGCATGACAGAGTAATCCTCTTTGGTATAGGATGACCAAGATGATCAGGAAGATCAGATATTATCATTGAAAAATGATGTGGTTCTAGTGAGGAACAAGGTTCCAGTGGGAACAGTTGTTCTGGTGAGAAGTCCTTGAAGAGAAGAGACCTTTATTATGATGACGAGATGTACGAGACAAGCTGTGACAATCAGATGATATCCAAATGTGTTCCAGCATGATGATACCTCCCTAGCTAAGAGAGAGTGTTGATGTTTGTAGCTTAGTGACGTATCATCACTAGTTAAGCTGACCCACAAGAAAAACCATTAATAAATTGTTATTTATTATACTAATTTACAAGTTAGCCTAGGCATATCTGACAAGTAAGCCCCAGCAAAAAATTCATCTAGAAACAAGTATAAATAGAGGGTGACTCCCTCCTCATTTGATCACTAACTCAAGTTCGCTCAAGTCATCTAGATAAGTGTGCAAGAGGTAGAAGAAACAACTAGAAGAAGTCGTATATCTCGGCCTTTTAGATATCTCTTTTTTTTCATGTGATATCTCTTGTCATAGATCACTTTTATATCTATTGTACTTGTACTTTATATTGAATCTCTGAATAAGAAAGGTTGGTTGGGTTTTCTTCCCCTTGAGGGTTTCCCGAGGTATATTGTTGTGTCTTGTGTTTGTCTTTGTGCATCTATATCTTGCTTATATAATCAATATATGTGATAAATAAGATAATAAGGCCATCATAAGTAAGAAAACATACTAAAGCTAGCATAAATACCTATGGAGAGAAAGTGGAGGTATGAGGATGAGGTATGTGTGTAAATCCTAGGAAATTTAAAATGGGTAGGATAAATTGTGTGACATCAAGAGAGCTAGACACATGGTAAATTGATTTTGAAGTTCAATTTTGGAGTTAAGTAGGAACGAAATTGAGTCATGAGAAGAGTATATTTGAGAATATAAGGAGTTCACACTAGAGGCAAAGAATATTGAGGAGTTTGAAGGGTGGATTATTAACCCTAAGAACACCAGGGGTATGTTAGCCCTCTATAATAGAACTTTGTACCTCTACTAGTCCGTTAAGACTCTCATGGGGAAGAATTTAATGGAAAGAGGGAAAGCCTACATAGACCTCCTAGGCCATCTAGATGAAATCAATTCAAGAATATTTCCTCTCAAATACATACCATATCAACTGAAGGTAATTGAAGCCAAGAAAATATCCTAGCCAAATATATGGGAATCAAATTTAAAATTACAAGGGAAGTCGAGGATCCATCAATGCAGCATGCGACACATAACTACTTCACCAACCTGGAAAAGCATGAACACATAGATGCTACTCATGTTGATCAAACTTGGTGGGCCATCCTCATCAACCCCTTTGGAAAATTAACTATTTATCTCTTGGTATATTTTGTTAATACCTACTCGTAGTTTTATATTTTAGTAGTGATGCAAATGGATAATGCAATGTTCAGGATTTGATGGTTCTTTAGCTGTTAGGGGTTTAAACCTTGAAACTGATAGTTTGATATATGGTTTAGCCTCTGCTACTCTCCTTGTAGCTCTTATGCCACTCTATTTTCCTTCAATATGAGGACTTAAGAGATCATTTTTTTGTACTTTTATTGTATATTAATAGAATAGCAGGCTCTATCTTTCTTAAAAAAAACAATAAGGGTAAGCACAATAAAACATGTTGATATTATGGTAAGATTAAGACTTGTTGGAAAAATGTGTGTAATCTTGATGATAAGTTTAGAGGATTGAGATCAACTAGTGAGCCAATTCACTAGGTAATCCATGACAACATTTTAAATAAGTTGTTAACAAATATTTTTATAGAATTGCAGCACAAATAACAACATAAGACATCACATACAATTATCAAATTTTAAGGGTTGGTATTATATTCAATTTAAAGGGCATATATTTAGCTAACTCTTAAATGATGAAGATATATATAAATAACTCTGCTTCCATTGAAAATGTGAATTAAGTAATCCCTTCATAAAAAAGATGGAAATAAATTATTGTCCTTCTGAATCTTTACACTCAACAAAGAACACTAAGTATATATAAAAAAATCAATAAAATTTAATAAATAGATAAAAATCTTTTTTTGGTAGGTATTTTTTTAAAAACAAAAGTGAGTAAAATTCATATTAAAAAGATGTTATAAACAACTAAGAATTTACAAAAAATTTAGATAGTATCCCAATTCAACAACCCACAAAACTAATTCCAAGATTTTAATTTCTAAATTCATCCTCGAGCCTGCTACATATATAACAAAAATAACTTTACTTCTATATGCCCTTACATATTGACAAAGAACAAAATCATAAAAACAAATCATCTAGCAAACAAAAAACACAAGATCCCTACAGATTCCTAAATTTCTCCTCAATGGCAGGAGAGCTAGATATTTCAACTATGGCTTCATTCAGTTTGTAAACCAAATACTCTTCAACATTCCTAGATCCGACATTCCTTGTAAGTTTGGATTGGATTCCATCAAGCGTTTTTTGGCGAACATTAAAGTAGTGATATTTTTTCTAATTGGGAACTTTTTGTTGAAAAAATGGAAACTAATAGATTGTAGTTTCGTAAAACACTTAGAATATAATATATTTCATACTTATACAAGCACCCACATTAAATTCAATTAATTTGCATGCATTCCCAAGTAACTTGAAAGTTGAAATACAAATACTAGGTGTAATTTGCAGCGGAAAAACACTAGTAAGAGTAGAAAATAAACTCAGATAGAGACCAAGATTTTTGGTTGTCCATCCTGGGAAAAAACCCAAAGGGGAAAACCCAACAAGAGAAATTTAATATTAATTGCAAAGAGTACAAAATCCACAACAGTAATCCATTTGGCATCAAAATTAATAGTCTCAAAAATTCACTTGCAGACACCCAAAATAGTCCCAGATTTCTACCTTGACAAATGTGCCCGAAAGTGACTGTGCAACCTGTACGGCGTAGCAGGTACAACAAACTCAAAAAGTGTGCCAATCCTCTATTGTACGGAATAGTACAGAATTTCCTGCAACAAAAAACTTTGCCTTGAAATTTGTGCCTTAGGACAACCTCGAAAATCATGTATGTAATTCTAATGTACGGACTGTACGGATCAATACAGTATGGACCCCGGATGAATAGTACTATATTGCCTCCCTACTGATGAAAAATAGTCAACCCTTTTCTCACAGAATGTTTTTTCTTGGGATTTGTGCCCCAACTCTCTTGGGTAAGATGTCAAATCTGCTGGAAAAATCACTTTTCTCCTCTCATCCCTCTATCATAAATTTCTCTTGTAAAATTTGTCTTGCACACTACCCTAGGCTCTCTCTTATAATTTGAAAATGAATTTTCACCTTTTCAACCCCTAAATCCAACGATCAAGATCTAATCTTGCCTTGACAAGATCAAGGGATGTGATTCATTCCTTCCAAAATAAATCACTTACTTTTTAATAAAGCTATTTCACTTTATGTCATAAGTGCACTTTATGAAATAAATTCACTGTATAAAAATAATAAGGACACTTTATAAAAGTAACTTAATACTCTTAATCATCGTCTTGACTCATGCTCCTTCGCAGACAAACTCTGGGGAAAAATTGTGATCGCATGCAGAAGGACCAATAGAGTAAAAGGAGATGTGGTCCAGAAGATCAAAGCATGGGAGACCAATCCCTTTCAGTGCGCTATCCTTAATAGAATGTGGAAATTTATCTTGGGATTTCTTGTCTGGACCATTTGTAAGGAAAGGAATCAACACATCTTCAAAGGGAAATTCATCCAAAAGATAGATATTTGGGGATCCTTCAAAAGGATCTTATTGGAAACTCTCTACCTACAAACATGGACGAATCAAGATCTCTCGGTCATTCTAGATGAAATCGTCATCTTTAATAGTTGGGAGATAGGCCCTCTTACACCTCTACCTCCATCCCTACCTAACAAGAGTCCCTCCTCAAGAAGCGCAGACTCGTGCAGCCCCCCTTCGACTAATTTTTTCAAACTAAATTTTGATGGGGCAACGAAAGGAAATCCTGGGCCAGTAGGATTTGGGTGATCCATTCGGGATGTGAAAGGTAATATATTAAGGGTCTTTTTTGGAGCAATCGGCCTAAATATAAATAACATTGTTGAGCCAGTGGGGCTCATTGTATGACTCCAAATTGCCATCAGATGGAGTTTTCTTCCCCTGATAGTTGAAGGAGAATATCAACTAGTAATATCCTTGGAAATAAGAATACATAATGGCTGCCAAATATCCAAGTTAACTCTTAGTTGGCGCCTTGACATGTATCTACAATGTCTAGAGGATCTCATCCCACTGGCAGGGGGAATCACTTTTCAGCATTTTCGAAGGAAGGCTAATTCACTACCAGATGGAATTGCCAATGAAGGAGTCAACAAAAAATATTATACCCAGTACATGGAGATGTATTATTCCTTCGATTGGAAGTGTCGTCAGTTGTACTTGCAAGTGTCGCAAGTTATATTGTAAGTGTCATAACTTATACTTGATGGGTTATTAGACCACCTTGATGGGGTCGGACCTGTATGAATCTTGTGGGTTAAAGGGTTATTAGACCACCCTAGTGGGGTCGGCCCAGTCAGTATTATGTTAAGTGGTTAAGTTGGGGCTGACCTAGTTGAGTAAAGGTTAAGTGAAAGTAAAAGTATAAATAGAGAGTGTAACTCTCTCATTTGACACATTCTCTCATTCACTCACTTCGCATTAGTGAGAGAGAGGAGGAGTGTGCACAAGTTGAGGAGGAGTATGTTGCTGAAGATATATATCTCTTGGGTTTGATCATTTTGATCCTTGTATTGGTTCTTATTCTATCTCTGAGGAAGTTGCAGGGTTTTTCACCATCTTGGTTTTCCCCGGTGAAATGTTTTGTGTGTCGTGTCTCTTATGCTTGATATGTTGTACATGTTGCTCTTTTAGTTAAGATACTAGATATATTGAACTAAATGATGAAAAAATAACATGGTATCAGAGCTAGCCTGAAGGAAGGCATGGTATGGCATTTATGACACTTGTTGCACTTGCGACAAATTGGAAGCTAGGGCTTGATATAGAAAAAAATAGTCATCGTGGCACTTTCGGTATAAATCCACTTTAGCAAATGTTCAGGTTTGGAAACTTTTAAAGGTTCAAGGTAAAATCCCCATGTACCTTTTTTCCAAAGCACGACATTTAATTAGCTGCACTTTTTGTTTTATGATCCGTACAATCTAGGGTTTCTTCCTCTTCCAGATCTATGTCATAAACAGGTGACCTAGGAAAAAAAGTCACAACTTGGGCTAGGAAGCTCCAAATGAAATTCTGTAAAAAGGGACAATAAGAGAATGGACTTTAGTTTCACAGGAAAATGTTTCAGAGGCTAAAGTTGAACCAGTGACACGTGGCACTCCGTACAAATTCGATATCATGTTTTATCCCATAAACAAGTCACATTGCGACACTTGGAATAACTCTCTCTCAGAGAATCCATTTGAGGTCAGACCTATGGGGTTGGAAAGATGACAGGTCAAGCTAACACAGGCCGAAGTTTCATACCCTGTGGTTTCATAATTTCAGAGATGCACCAGAAACAATAAGGCACATATTTCTGTGAAATAGAATTGGATTTTGAGCATTCTCATTTTTGGCTTGTCACTACTGCGGGAAATTAGGGCTTTTGACAAAAGTGGAATTTTGGAGTGATCTCAGCATAGGATTGTTTTCCTCAGCAAAATAGAAATTTAGAGACCAAGATAAAAAAAATTGGTTGGGCAGAACCCCGGGCATCATCAAACCCTAGTTCAAGATTTTGATCAGAAAGGTGGAAAATTAGGGTTTCTGCAAAAGTTGAAATTTTTGGAATCTGAGACCATAACTGGAGGCTCCTCAGAAAAAGTAGAAGCTTAGGGTACAAGATCAAATTTTTTGGTTGGGTAGAAGACTAGGCTTTATCAAACCCTAGTTCGGGATCCTGTCCAGAAGATCTAGAAGTTTCAAAGGCAATTTTGAGGGGTCAAATTTTGCAGTTTTCAAAATTGAAGTATACCAGCTTGATCAGCCCAACAAGGCACATCTTTCCATCCATTTAAAAGTTTGAAATTCAAAATTTGAATTTTTAGGGTTTCTCTGAAAAACCTGAATCCAGCTCCAGATCCAGTCTCAGCAAATCAAAGTGGATTGGGTTAATCCTAGAAGAGAATGAATTGGACACCTGCATAAAAGAAGAAGTTCCATCTCTAGAGGGAGATGAGGCTAAGGCCTTACATAAGAAGACTACAAGCAATCTTGACATGTATGACTTGAGGAGATACAGGTATGTGTTAAAATCTGTTCATGATTAAGTTTATGATATGTTTGTCTTCATATTATTGAGGTTAGTACAATCTTGATTAATTTTAGACTTGTCTTATCGCCCTAGTAAAAGTATGAATGCATTCATTGATTAGGGTTATGACACTTATGATTGTACTAATACACAATGGTGTTGTATGAGGATGATGTTGTTCGCTAACATGAAAGGTACATCAAGAAAGTTCTAGATCAAGAACATATGACTATGGTGACATGAAGACAAAGACTCATCCATTGTCATGGATCACATAGAATCTCTACTTACGAGGTATGTATGATTTGATTGTTAACTTATGAGATATGCAGGTTACTAGCACAAGTCATTGAAAAGAAAAAGAAGAGATTATGTGGGTATGTTAGACATAACTAGCAAGCATGACAATCTAGGTATGTTTTTCCTATATCAAGTTAGAATCCTATCTTGTGTTAGGATCTCTTATATAAGTATATTTGGCATGATTGATAATGGTTATTCATGAAGTTATAAGTTTGGGAAATCATGGGTTTATGCATATTATGCTTCTTACTTTGATTAATGATATGACTAACTAAAAGAGTCCTATGGTCAAATAAGAATATGCATGAGTAAAAGAAGTACTCCCTTAAAGATTGAATACTAAGGCTTGTGATAAATAACCTATGTATGAAATTACCATGACCATACATGTTTAAGATTACTTAGAATCATAATTTTTTTATAGTATTGAGATTATACTAATGAATGTATGATTATGTATGAGATATTGAGGATGACACAATGATGACACTAGTGCACACTTAAGCATGCATAGTGGTCCAGGATGGATATAAGTTCAAGGACATATAATCAAGGAAGCAAAGATAAAGAGGGAGCACACTCCAGTAGTTCCTGCAAGGAAGCAAAGATTGAGAGGGAGTCCACCCTACAACTAAACAAAGATAAGTATTTGAATATTCATTTATTATATATATGATTACTTAAATGATGCTTTCCAATCATACTTATGTTCCTAGATTTAGGATGTACATTTTGCATTTTAGAAAAGTTGCATTAATAAACAAGATACTACTAATACACAAGTAATGGGTAAGTGGCATATGGTACTGTACAACATTCCATTGCTACTTATCTAGAATGAAACCTCTTTGCTAACATGTTGGGAGTTGTGCACACTCTTAACAAATGTTCTAGTAGAGATGGAAGGCATCTAGAAAGTTATGGGAGATGGATAAATGTTGTATTGGAGCATTGGCTAAGATAATTGCATGACTATATGACATATGTCTTTATGCATAAGAATTTGTTTTTGAAAAAACTATGAGAAGTTTATAATCATGCAATTGAATTTGACTTGTAGGGAAGATCGTATACAATCACCTACAAAAGGACAACTACATTTTTTCCAGCAACAAAGTTCAAGAAAAATTTCTATTAAAGATATTGAAGAATCTAAAGCTCCCAGGATATGGGATGCAATAATGGGAGGATGCCATAATTAAGGAGTACCAGTCGATCATGAAGAATGATGTCTAGGATGTGGTCCCGAGACCAGAAGGGAAGTCTGTTGTGACTTCCAAGTGGATCTATAAGATCAAGCATGTTGCAGATGGACACATAGAGAAATACAAGGCAAGGTTTGTAGCTCATGGCTTCTCACAGAAGGAAGGGATAGATTATGAAGAAACATTTGCACCTGTAGCCAGATACACTTCCATCAGAATAGTACTTGCTCTAGCTGCAGTGATCAAGTGGGAGATACACCAGATGGATCTGGTGTAATCGAAGAGGAAGTGTATGTGGAGAAGCAACTCGTTTTTGAGACACATGATAGGGTGTCATATGTATGCAGACTGAAGAAAGCCTTGTATGGCTTGAAGCAAGCACCTAGGACATGGTACGACAGGATAGATAGCTTCCTATCCAGTTTGGGCTTTACCAAGAGTAAACCAGATTCCAACCTTTACTACAAGGTTGAGGAAGGAAATGCTGTGATATTTCTACTATATGTGGATGACCTGTTTGTGACAAGTGAGGATAGATTTATTGCCGACACGAAGAGGAATATTTATGCTGAGTTCGAGGTGAAGGACTTGGGTATGATGCATTACTTTCTAGGCATGGAGGTGTGGCAAAGTGCAGATGGAATCTTCCTTGGACAAGGTAAGTATGCAATCGAGTGTTCATGTATTTGTAACTTCAAAATGTATTTCATATATGTATATTGTATTCCTATAGAGATGTTATTATTTCTCTATACGGAAGTGTTTGTATTCCTATAGAAATGTTAGTATTCCTCTATACAAACGTGTCATCATTTATATTGTAAGTGTCGTAACTTATACTTGATGGGTTATTAGACCACCTTCTTGGGGTCGGCCTTGTAAAATTCATGTGGGTTAAAGGGTTATTAGACCACCCTATTGGGGGTCGACCCTGTCAGCATTATGTTATGTGGTTAAGTTAAGGCTGACCTAGAAAAGGTTATTAGGCAAGTCAAGTCAAGTATAAATAGAGTGCGGGAGGCACTCTATTTGATTATTTACTTCTCACTCACACACTCATTGGAGAGTGGTGCACTAGTGGAGGAGGAGACGTTGATGCTAGGAGGACTATCTCTCTTACCTGGGTTGTATCATTTCTCTATCTATCTCTGAGGAAGTTGCGGGGTTTTTCACCTTCTTGATTTTCCCCGGTGAAACTCTTTGTCTCTTGTGTGCTTGCATTATTGTGTCCATGATTGATATGCTGTAGATATGTTGTACATGTTATTCTCTTAGTTAGGATCCTAGATCAAAATGAAATTTCTGAAAAACTAACATGGTATCAGAGCTAGCCTGAAAGAAGGCATGGTATGGCATTTATGAGACTTGTTGCACTTGTGAAGCTAGGGTTTAATATAGCAAAAACCAGTCATCATAGCACTTTCCCTATAAATTCATTTTGGTGTCGGCTCAGGATTTGAAAATCTTACAGGTTGAAGATAATATCCCCATGTACCTTGTTTCCAAAGGATATCCTCTAATTTGTTGTACTTTCAGATTTATGATCTGTACAATATAGGGTTTCTACCTCTTCTAGATCTGAGTCATAAACAAGTGACCTAGGAGAAAAGGTTACAAATTGGGATAGGAAGCTCAAAATGCAATTTCGTAAAAGGTGGAAGGTAGGGAATGGACTTTACTTTCACAGGTCCTATTTTTAGAGGCCAAAATTTAACCAGTGACACGTGGCGCTCTGTACAAGTTCGCTCTCCTATTTTATCCCATAAACAGGTCATGTTGTGACACTTGGCATAAATATCTCTCAGAGAATCCATTTGAGGTCAGACCTATGGGGTTGGAAAGATAACAGGTCAAGCTACCATAGGCCAAATTTTTAGACCCTGAAGATCTGAAATTTCAGAGTTACACCATAAACAATTAGGTGCATATTTCTGTCAAAACAGAATTGGATTTTGAGCACCTTCATTCATAGCTCTGGGAATTTAGGGTTTCAGATAATGTTGGAATTTTTAGAATCAAAGACCACGGCTGGATGCTGCTCATAAAAATCGAAAGTTAGAGACCAAGATCGAATTTTTTGGATGGGTAGAAGGTCGGGCTTGATCAAACCCTAGTTCGGGACTTTTATCAGAAAAGTGGAAAATTAGGGCTTCTACAAAAGTTGGAATTTTTGAATTATGTGACCACAAATGGAAGCTCCTCAAGAAAATCGAATTTTAGAGCTTTGGATCAGACCTTTTGGTTGGGTGAAGCTCCGGGAAAATCAAACCCTAATTCAGGGTCCTCCCTAGTGAATCTGGAAATCTAAAAGGAAATTTTGAGGGGTGAAACTTTGCAGTTTTCAAATTCTGAGTATACCAGCTTGACCAGCTCAGAAAGGTGCATCTTTCAATTATTTCAGAAGTTTGAAATTCAAAGTTTGAATTTTTAGGGTTTCTCTGACAAACCCTAATCCAGCTCCAGATCCAGTTTCTGCAATTCAAGTGGATTGGGTTAATCCTAGAAGAGAATGGATTGGTCACCTGCATAAGTGAAGAAGTTCTTGTTTTGGAGGGAGAGGAGGCTAAGGCCTTACATAAGAAGAGTACAAGCAATCTTGACAGGTATGACTTGTAGGTATGTTTCGAAATTTGTTCATGATTAAGTTTACGGTATGTTTGTCTTCATTAAGGTTAGTACAATCTTGATTAACTTTAGACTTGTTGTATCACCTTAATAAAATTATGAATGCAGATATTCAATGATTAGGGTTTTGACACTTATGATTGTACTAATGCATTGTGGTGTTGTATGAGGTTAATGCTTTTCGCTAACATGAAAGGTACATCAAGAAAGACAAATCATGTTCTAGTTCAAGAACATATGACCATGGTGACATGAAGACAAAGATTCATCCATTGTCATGGATCACATAGAAGCTCTACTTACGAGGTATGTATAATTTGATTCTACAATGCTTAACCTATGAGATATGTAAGTTACTAGCACAAGTCATTGAAGAGAACAAGAAGACATTACTAGACATAACTAGCAAATATGATAACCAGGTATGTTTTTACTATATCAAGTTAGAATCCTACCTTTTGTTAGGATCTTATACTGTTGTATGGTTGATAATGATTATTCATGAAGTAATCAAGGGTTTATGCATATTATGTCTCTTACATTGATTGATGATATGACTAACCAGAAGAGTTCTATAGTCAAATATGAATATGCATGAGTAAAAGAAGTCTTCCCTGAAACCTTGAATACTAATGCTTATTATTTGTGTTTGAAATGATCATGACTATACATGTTTAAGATTATTGTGTTTTGATAGTATTAAGGTTATACTAATGAATGTATGATTATGTATGAGATCTCGAGGATAACACAATGATGATACTAGTAAGCATGCATAGTGATCGAGGATGGATATAAGTGCAAGGATAGGTGATCCAGGAAACAAAGATCAAGAGGGAGAACACTCCATTAGTTCCTGCAAGGAAGCAAATATTGAGAGGGATTCCACCCTACAACCAAACAAAGATAAGTATTTGAATTGACATTTTTGCATACTTGTTTGTTTAAAAAATATTGCGTAATGATGTATATTCTTATGTTCCTAGACTTAGGGTGTGTATTATGCATATTAGAATAATTGCATTAATGAACAGTATACTACTAATATGCATGTGATGGGTAAGTGGCCTATGGCACTGTACAACATTCCATTGCTACTTATCTAGAATGAAACCTCTTTGTTGACATGTTGGGATTTATGCACACTCTTAACAATGTTCTGGTAGAGATTGGAAGGAATCTAGAAAGTTACAGGATATGGATAAATGTTGTATTGAAGCATTGTCTAAGATAATTGCATGATTGTATGACATATGTTCTTATGCGTAATATTTTGTTATGAAAACTATGAGAAGTTTCTAATCATGCAATTGAATTTGACTTATAGGAAAGATCGTGGACAATCACCTATAAAAGAAGGACTACAACATTTGTTCCAGCAACGAAGCTATATATTGAAGATATTGAAGAATCTGAAGTTCCTAGCATCTGGGATACAGTAATGGAAGAATGCCATGATCAAGGAATACCAGTCGATCATGAAGAATGATGTTTGGGGTGTGGTCCCAAGACCTGAAGGGAAGTCTGTTGTGA
This sequence comes from Larix kaempferi, assembly GCA_027924585.1. NCBI lineage: Eukaryota > Viridiplantae > Streptophyta > Pinopsida > Pinales > Pinaceae > Larix > Larix kaempferi. The sequence goes on from BSBM01000957.1 coordinate 335,704, forward strand.
CTTACAAATGGATCTATAAGATCAAGCATGCTACAGATGGTAGCATGGAGAAATACAAAGCGAGGTTTGTAGCTCGTGGCTTCTCCCAGAAAGAGGGATTGACTACGAAGAGACTTTTGCACCTGTAGCCAGGAACACTTTCATCATATTAGTACTTGCTCTGGCTGCAGTGATGAAATGGAAGATACATTAGATGGATGTCAAGACAACTTTCTTGAATGGTGTAGTCGAACAGGAAGTGTATGTGGAGCAGCCACTTGGTTTTGAGACACATGACAGGGGGTCATATGTGTGTAGATTGAAGAAAGCCTTGTATGGCTTGAAGCAAGCTCCTAGGACTTGGTATGGTAGGATAGATAGATTTCTATTCGGTTTGGGCTTTACCAAGAGTTAAGCAGATTCCAACCTTTACTACAAGGTTTAGGAAGGAAATCCAGTGATACTACTTTTGTATGTAGATGACCTGTTGGCTACAGGTGAGGATAGATTGATTGCCGACACAAAGAGGAATCTTGTTGCCGAGTTCAAGATGAAGTAATTATGGATGGTGCACTATTTTCTAGACATGGAGGTGTGGCAGAGTGCAAATGGAATCTTCCTTGGACAAGAGAAGTATGCAGTAGAGATCCTAAAGAGGTTCAGGATGATGGACTGCAAGGCCATGGCCACACCTATGGCATCGAACCTGAAGCTTCTATGTGATGCTTCATTTGATAAAGTTGATGTCACTGTGTATCGTCAGATGATTGGGTCCTTGATGTACCTAACGAACACGAGACCAGATATTTTCTTTGTGGTGAACACTTTGAGCCAGTTCCTGAGGGATCCCAGAGGTGTTCACCTGGTTGTTCTAAAGCATATTCTAAGGTACCTGAAGGGTACAATTGAATATGGGATCAAGTATGATGGGAATCAAAAGTTTAACCTACAGGGTTATGTTGATTCAGACTGGGCAGGCAGTGCTGCAGATAGGAAGAGCACTTCAGGGTGGTGCTTCAGTATGGGATCAGGTGTGATCTCTTCGTTTAGCAGGAAGTAGTCCTACGTAGCACTGAGTACAGCTGAAGCAGAGTATGTCGCAGCTTGTTCGGCTAGTTGTGAGGCAGTATGGTTGAGGAATCTATTGTCAGAGTTATTTGATCTCTCGTTGGATGCTACTGGTATCTTTTTTTACAACCATAGTTGTTTGAAGCTTTCTGAGAACCCAGTGTTCCATGACAGGTCGAAGCACATTGAGATCAAATATCAACATATCAGGGATATGGTGCATAGAGGAGCAGTGAAGCTCCTATATGTTGCGACAGATGAGCAGGTTGTAGATGTGTTGACAAAACCACTAGCCAGAGTGAAGTTCGAGTACTTTAGAGAGAGGCTTGGTGTTCTTCAGGTTGATGACACTTCGAGGAAGAAGTGATGGACACATTTGCAAGATCCATTCCAATCATGGTGAGAGGAGGGCCCTTCCCATGGCTGTGGATGTAAGTGCTATGTGATGAGCATCCGAATGATGCTCCAGTTACTGCTTTGTATATGCATCAAGTTGGATGCTTGATATGATCAGGTGGATCATGCATTTGTGTATGCATCATGTTGGATGCTTGATATGATCAAATGGATCAGGGATTTGTATATGTATCAGGTGGATACATTGTATGATCAGGTGGATCATGTAGTTGTATATGTATCAGGTGGATACATTGTATGATCAGGTGGATCATGTATTTGTGTATGTATAAAGAGGATACATTGTATGATCAGGTAGATCTTGTATGATGATATGTATCAGGTAGATACATTGTATAATAAGGTAGATCATGTATGATGATATGTATCAGGTAGATCATGTATCATGATATGAATCAGGATGATGCTATGATGATGATCAGGATGATCATGGATGACGAGCTTCAGGATGTTTCTCTAGATGATATGCATTAGGATGATGCTATGATGATGATCAGGATGATCATGGATGACGAGCTTCAGGATGTTGCTCCAAATGATATGCATCAGGATGATGTTATGATGATGATCAAGTTGATCATGTGATGATGTACATCAGGATGATGTATGGTGAGTACCAAGTTGATACTTCATGGTCGTGGACAGGTTGTGCAAAAGTAGCATGTAATAAGTCTTGGAGATCTGGAGAGGTTGTGCTAGTCATGTAAAAGGCCTCAGATGCTCTTTAGAGATCTTGCTTGGCAAGACATTCTTTTAAGGTTTTGCTAAACCACATGTAATAAGTCCTGGAGATCTAGATAGGTTGTGCTAGTCACGTAAAAGGCCTCAGATGCTCTTTAGAGATCTTGCTTGGCAAGACACTCTATTAAGGTTTAGTGGGGACCACATGTAATAAGTCCTGGAGATCTGGACAGGTTGTGCTAGTCACGTAAAAGGCCTCAGATGCTCTTTAGAGATTTTGCTTGGCAAGACACTCTTTTAAGGTTTTGTGGTATGGGTCACATGTAATAAGTCCTAGAGATCAGGACGGGTTGTGCTAGACACGTAAAAGGACTCAGATGCTCTTTAGAGATCTTGCTAGGCAAGACACTCTTTTAAGGTTTTGTGACAGTCACATGTAAAAGATCCTGGGAGATTCGATAGGTTGAGCCGTGTGCTCGTAAAAGGCCTGGGATGCTCTTTCAAGGTTTTGTTGACGCACGTAATTAGTTTTGGGATCCACAATATGACCACTGATCATGAAGACCTATAGGTGGTAGGCCTACATCAAGTATGAAAAAGGACTGGCTCTGTAGAACTTCTTATGACTAGTAGATAGGAGATTGAATGAGATAGTAGCAGCAGTGACGATGACGATGATTCGATGTCAATGATCCAGTGACGATGACGATGATTCGATGTCAATGATCCAGTGACTATGATCCATAGAAACAGACTTGTGCTAGAAGACCTTTTTCAAGAAATACCTTCCTAGTTAAGAGGGAGTGTTGATGTATTTGTAACTTCGGAATGTATTTCATATATGTATATTGTATTCCTATAGAGATGTTATTATTCCTCTATACGAAAGTGTCGTCATTTATATTGTAAGTGTCGTAACTTATACTTGATGGGTTATTAGACCACCTTCTTGGGGTCAGCCCTGTATAAGTCATGTGGGTTAAAGGTTTATTAGACCACCCTATTGGGGGTCGGCCCTGTCAGCATTATGTTATGTGGTTAAGTTAAGGCCGACCTAGTAAAGGTTATTAGGCAAGTTAAGTCAAGTATAAATAGAGTGCGGGAGGCACTCTATTTGATTATTCACTTCTCACTCACACACTCATTGGAGAGTGGCACACTAGTGAAGGAGGAGAAGCTGCTGCTAGGAGGACTATCTCTTGTACTTCGGTTGTATCATTTCTCTATCTATCTCTGACGAAATTGTAGGGTTTTTCACCTTATTTGTTTTCCCCGGTGAAACTCTATGTCTCTTGTGTGATTGCATTATTGTGTCCATGATTGATATGCTGTAGATATGTTGTACATGTTATTCTCTCAGTTAAGATCCTAAATCAGATTGAAATTTCTGAAAAACTAACATAGAGATCCTGAAGCGGTTCGGGATGATGGAATGCAAGGCCATAGCCACACCTATGGCATCAAACCCGATGCTTCTATGTGATGCTTCATTTGAGCCGGTTGATTTCGCAGTGTATCGTCAGATGATTGGTTCCTTTATGTACCTGAGGAACACGAGACTAGATATTTGCTTTGTGGTGAACACATTGAGCCAGTTCCTGACAGATCCTAGGCATGTTCACCTGATTGCTGTGAAGCATATTCTGAGGTACCTAAAGGGTACGGTTGATTATGGGATCAAGTATGATGCGAATCAAAAATTTAACCTAGAGGGTTATGTTGATTCATATTGGGCATGCAGTGCTATAGATAGGAAGAGCACTTCGGGGTGCTTCTTTAGTATGGGATCAGGTGTGATCTCCTAGTTTAGCAGGAAGTAGTCCTATATAGCACTAAGTATAGCGGAAGGAGAGTGTGTCGCAACTTGTTCGTCCAGTTGTGAGGCAGTATGGCTTAGGAATCTACTGTCTGAGTTATTTGATCTCTCGTTGGATGCTACCTGTATCTTCTGTGACAAACAGAGTTATGTGAAGTTGTCTGAGAACCCGGTGTTCCATGACAGGTAGAAGCACATCGAGATCAAACTTCACTATATCATGGATATGGTGCAGAGAGGAGCAGTGAAGATCCTGTATGTTGTGACAAATGAGAAAATTGCAGATGTGTTGAGTAAACCACTAGCCAGAGTGAAGTTTGAGTACTTTAGAGAGAGGATTGATGTTCTTCATATAGAAGATACTTCGAGGAAGAAGTAATAGGACACATTTGCAGGAGCCATTCCAAGCATGATGGTAGGAGGATCCTTCCCATGGTTGTGGATGTAAGTGTTGTGTGATGAGCATCAGGACGATGCTCCAGATGATGTTCTGCATGTTGATGATTGGGATGATCATATATGATTATATGCATCAGGTGTATGCTTTGCATTATCAGTTGGATCATGTATGATGATATGCATCAGGTGGATGCTTTGCATGATCAGTTGGATCAGGTATGATGATATGCATCAGGTGGATGCTTTGCATGATCAGTTGGATCATGTGTGATGATATGCATCAGGTGGATGCTTTGCATGATTAGTTGGATCATGTGTGATGATATGCATCAGGTGCATGCTTTGTATGATCAGTTCGATCATGTGTGATGAATATCAAGAAGATGCCTCAGATAATATGCATCAGGATGATGCTATGATGATGATCAAGATGACCATATGTGATGAGTATCAGGATGATGCTCCAGATAGTATGCATCAGGACGATGCTATGATGATGACCAAGATGATCATATGTGACGAGTATCAAGACGATGCTCCAGATAATATGCATCAGGACGATGCTATGATGATGATCAGGATGATCATACGTGACGAGCATCAGGATGATGCTCTAGATTACATGCATCAGAACGATGCTGTGATGATGATCATGCGATGATGATGTGCATCAGGATGATGTACTGTATGATGATGATCAATATGATCATGAGTATCAGGTTGATACTTCGTGACCGTGGACAGGTTGTGCAAGTAGCATAGAAAAGATCCTAGGAGATCCTATAGTCTGAGCTAGGATGCTCTTTCGAGGTTTTGCTACCAGAGGAATGTAATCATCCCTGGAGATCATATAGTCTGTGCTAGGATGCTCTTTAGAGTTCTTGCAGGTTGCAAGACACTCTTTTAAGGTTTTGCTTAACCACATAGAAAAGATCCTGGGAGATCCTATAGTTTGACCGAGGATGCTCTTTCGAGGTTTTGTGGTGGGGGTCACATGTAATCATCCTTGGAGATCCTATAGTCTGTGCTAGGATGTTCTTTAGAGTTCTTGCAGGTTACAAGACACTCTTTTAAGGCTTTGTGATAGTCAACATGTAAAAGATCCTGAGAGCTCCTATAGTTTCAAGGTTTTTTTGAGGCACGTAATAAGTCCTGAGGATTCCACAGTATGGCCAGAGATGATGAAGACCTGCAGGAGGCTAGGCCTACAACTAGCATGAAAAAGGGATGGCTCTGTATAAATTCCTATGATGAGATTATGAGGTATCCCAGTGATCGAGATGTCGATGTACAACAACAGTGATGATGATGCTTCGTGATCCAGTGACGATGATCCATCTCCAGAATTGAAGACTTGTGGCGATATGTATTGATGACCTATGTCTGGAGAATACCTTCCTAGTTAAGAGGGAGTGTTGATGTATTTGTAACTTCGGAAGATATTCACTTGTATATTGTATTTGTACTTTATTGTATCCCCAACGGAGATGTATTATTCCTCCAATTGGAAGTGTCGTCAGTTGTACTTACAAGTGTCACAAGTTATATTCTAAGTGTCGTAACTTATACTTGATGGGTTATTAGACCACCCTAGTGGGGTCGGCCCAGTCAGTATTATGTTAAGTGGTTAAGTTGGGGCTGACCTAGTTGAGTAAAGGTCAAGTGAAAGTAAAAGTATAAATAGAGAGTGTAACTCTCTCATTTGACTCATTCTCTCATTCACTCACTTCACATTAGTGAGATAGAGGAGGAGCGCGCACAAGTGGAGGAGGAGTATGTTGCTGAAGATATCTATCTCTTGGGTTTGATCATTGTGATCCTTGTATTGGTGCTTATTCTATCTCTAAGGACGTTGCGGATTTTTTCACCTTCTTGGTTTTCCCTGGTGAAATGTTTTGTGTCTCTTGTCTCTTGTCTCTTATGCTTGATATGTTGTAGATGTTGTTCTTTCAGTTAAGATCCTAGATCTATTGAATTAAATGATGTAAAACTAACAACATGTAGTGGATGAGATTATAAATACAGATAGAGGTAAGGGGGAAAGGTTGTTGTTGGAAAGTGGTTGATGTTGCAAATGTTGAAAAACAATCATCTAAAAGGATGACTGAAGGGAACCTGAAACAGGGGGAATTCACCATGATTGTCAACAACGTATGTAATTTTATTTTATACATTAATAAAAGGACATTGTTAGTGTCACATTGTGATTTTTTGAGTGTTTTGGGGTATCAATTGGGTCTTTTGTTGTGCATTTTTGTATGTCATATACTAAGGTGGGTCCGTTGGTCACCAGTTGGTATCAGAGCAGAAGTATCCTGCGAAAGGAAAGAAGAAAACTCTAGCTATGGTTGGGTAGAGTTGTAGAGTGTGATGAAGAATCCAGCTATGAGTGGATAGAGTGGTTGAACCAATTGGTTAAGGTGAGCAATGGATAAAATGGGTGTTAATTTCCGTGGTAGAGGAGGAAGACCGCACATAGGCATAGGGGTTACCATTGACTGTGAAAAATTTGAGGAATATCTCTAAACGATGGAGAATATGAAAAATGAGTTGGCCACTTTGAAGGAAACCCAAAAGAGGGGATTTGTTGTTGAAACCATTAACCATAATGATTTGAAAGCTGAGGAAGAAGAAAACACTCATGAAGAAGAATAAGAAGAAGAACCATGAGATAGATTGTTGAAAATATTATCTGAAATGAAGGGTGGGACCAAATTGGAAGTGTCTTCCAACTCAGGGAGTCTAAGCCTGAAAAGCTGATAGATTGGATAAAAGATATGGAAACATATTTTGACATTGGGTGGATTGAAGACCCCAAAAGGGTGAAAATGAATTGTTTGAAGTTGAAAGGTCATGCCTTATTATGGTGGGACAATGTACAAGCTGACAAAGTTAAGAAAGGAAAGGATAAAGTTAAAACTTGGGACATAATAGTTGCTAAGTCGAAGGAAAAATTTCTTCCCACTAATTACATGATAACCCTATTAAGAAAATTGCAAAACTTAATGTAAAAAGAGCTAAATATCTAGAAAATCATTGAAGAATTCTATAGATTGTCCATAAGGTTGGGACAAATAGATGAAGGAAAGGAAGTTGTAGAAATACATGTGAATGGACTAAAATATGTCATTCAGGATGAGTTGATCCTATCAAGGTTCATAATAGTTAGAGAGGATTATCAATTAGCCTTAAAGGTTGAGGAAAAAATCACCACGAGGGGCTCTACAACCAAAGGAAAGATTGTTCTTAGAGGGAGAGGTGGAAAATTTATTTCCACAAAAGGACAAAGCAATGGAATGAAGAAAGAAGGAATCAGTGAAGTCAGGAGAGATGAAGACACTGCAAGGAACCCTACAATAGAGTATAGAAGGGGTAGTGTAAACCCTAGAAATAGACGTGCATTGTGAAGCAGAGGAGCTTTGGGAGGAAGAGATGCAGAAAGACTAAAAGTAGTCTACTACAAATGTTGAGAATTAGACCATAGAGCATATGAGTGCCCAGAAAAATTGCATGCAGCAAGGAAGGAAGATACCAACAAAGCTAAAGGTAGGAATGGTTCAGCAACAGGGGATAGTTCAAATGAAGCCAAGCCTAAGGGAGGCATAAATATAACAACCAGAAGGATGTTGTTACAACCTACTCGACAGGAGGAGAAGGGACCAATGCAGAGGAAGTCTATCTTTAGTAATGTCGTCAAAATAGTAGGTAAGTGTTGTTCCATGATAGTCGACGGAGGAAGTAACGAGAATCTAGTCTTGACTAAATTCATAGAGAAGTTGGGTTTGAAGTGTTGACCATGCCTGAATTCCTATAAAGTTTCATGGTTGCAAAAGGGGCATCATCTCATAATGTCTAGACAATGTATGATAAATTTTAAGATTGGTAATTCTTTTGACAATGTCTTGTGTGATGTGGTACACATGGATTCTTTTCATTTGTTGTTAGGGATACCATGGAAGTATGACATAAATATGATGTACGATGGGAAAAAAAACATTGTTTTAGTGGTAAAAGATGGAAAAAAATCAAATGATTCCCTTGCAGGAGGACAACAATAATAAGGGAAGTGAAAACAATTATTGGGAGAAAAAATTATGTTTTGTTCAACTGAAGAATTCCTTAAAGAAGAAAATAAGAAACATTATTGTTTTACAATCATTCTGAAAGGGATAAGTGTGGATAGTCCAAGGGAAAGTATCACGACTAAATTTGGAAAAATGTTAGTCGATTTCAAGGAGATATTGGTTGATGAGATGTTGATGATATTTCTATTGGTAAGGAGCATTTCCCACTAGATTGAGTTGATTCCAGGTTCTAGTCTATCGAACTAGTCGGTGAATAGGATGACACCGATCCAGAATGTCGAATTGAACCAATAGGTATAGGAATTTTTGGACAAAGGTCTAATCCAAAAAAGTTTGATTCCATATGAAGTATCGACTATAATAGCACCAAAGAAAGGAAGAGGATGGAGGATGTGCACTGACTCAAGGGCCATCAATAGGATCATAATCAAGTACAAGTTTCCATTACCAAGGATGGATGACTTAATAGACTGCTTTAGTGGACCAAGGTACTTCACCAAGATTGACTTAAAGAGTGGATACCACCAACTCAGAATCAGAGAAGGAGATGAGTGTAATATAGCCTTCAAGATGAAGGAAGGGTTGCATGAATGGTTGGCTATGCTATTTGGGTTGACCAATGCACCAAGTACATTTATGAGGTTGATGAATGAAGTGTTGAAACATTTATTGGGGAATTTTTTGTTGTTTATTTGGATGACATTATGATCTTTAGCAGAGTTAAAGAACATCATTTTTCTCACTTGAGGCAAGTGTTACATAGGTTGCATCAAGAGAGGTTGTTGGTAAATTTGCATACGTGTTCCTTCATCAAGGAGGAATTGGTTTATTTGGGTTTCATCGTTTCCCCCCAAGTACTGAAAATGGACCTTGAGAAGGTCAAAGCTATTTTGGAGTAGCATGTGCTAAAGAATGCTACCAAAGTAAGAAGTTTTCATAGGATTGTTATTTTTTACAGGAATTTCATTAAATACTTTAGTCGAATGTGTACACCATTGAAAACGTGCATGAAGAAAGGTGAATATAAGTGGATTGGAGCATCTCAAAGATACTTTGATAAATTGAACCAAAAGGTGACAGAGAGACTATTTTTGGCTCTCCCAGACTTGAACAAAAAATTTCAAGTCAATTGTGATGCTAGTGGAGCAGCAATTGGAGTAGTGTTGAGCTAGGAAGGCCGACCAATTTCATTTTTTCAGTGAATAATTGGACAAGGATAAATAGAAGTATTTAGTTTATGACTAAGAATTTTATGCTATTTTGAAAGCACTAAAGAAATGGAGACACTACCTATTTCCCAAGGAGTTTTTCTTGTATACCGACCATCGGAGCTTGAGGTATTTAAACATTAGGACCAAATTAAATAAAACTCATATCAAGTGGTTCAAGATCATGCAAAGTTATACCTTTTTGTTGAGACATATCTAGGGAAAGTTGAATAAGGTTACTGATGCATTGATTCGACAAGTTACATTATTGAACACCATGACTGTCTAGTCGAATGGGTTGGAGTCAATGAAGGTCAACTATGAAGTTGGAAAATATTTTGGTAAAGAATGGAAAGCATGTTGAGGGCCATGTTGTGTTGATAGAACTACGTATTTGGACTACTTAATTTAGGAAGGATACCTGTTCAAAGGTCATCTATTATGCATTCCCAAAGGATCCATTCGGGAAAATTTGATAAGAGAATTGAATAGTGGTGGATTAGGAGGCCATTTTGAAAATTACATGACCAATGTGTTGGTCAAAGAGAATTACTATTAGCCAGGATCAGCGAAGGATGTGAAGAAATGGATACAACACTGCTAAGCTTGTCAACATGCCAAAGGGTGAAGTCAAAATATAGGACTTTATACACCATTGCTTGTAGTGTAAGTTATGTGGGAACATATTAGCATGTATTTTGTGTTTGGATTTCCTAAGACTTAGAAAGGAAATGACTCCATATTCGTTTTATTCAACAAGTTTTCGAAGATGACACACTTTATTCCCTACAAAAAGACAAGTGGTGCCACAAGTATTGTTATCTTATTTTTCAAGGAAATTATTAGGTTGCACGGATTGAAGAAGAGCATAATTTTTTATAGAGACATTAAGTTTATGGGACATTTTTGGAGAACCTTGTTGAAAATTTTGGATACAAAGTTATAGTTCAGTTATGCATACCATCCACAAACTGATGGGTAGACTGAAGTAGTGAACATAATCGTGGAAAATTTGTTGAGATGTTTAGTCACTAATCAACCCAAACATTGGGAGAACCAAACAATGGGATAATGTCCTTGTTCAGGAAGAGTTTGTGTATAAATGAATAAATAGATCGACTGGATTGAGACCATTCGAGGTTGTGCAAGGTAGAATTCCACATGGAGTGACTGAATTTATGAAGTTTCTAGCTGGAACATGGAAGAGTGCAGATGCAAATTCGTTTGTTAATCATATGAAAGAGGTGCATGAGAAGGTCCAAAACAATTGGAGAAAAGAAATGCCAGTTATAAGTTGAGGGCCGACGGGAAGAGAAGAATGCAAACATTCATAGAAGAAAACTTATTCTATGTGAATCTCCAAAAGGAAAGGTTCCCAAGAGAAACTTATTACAAGTTGAAGATGATGAAGATTGGCCCATGTAGAGTATTGAAAAAGATTTTTGATAGTGCGTATGTATTGGAATTTTTGGAAGAGTTGGACATTTCTCCAACCTTTAATATTGTTAACTTGTATAAGTATGATGAAGGATGAACCAATGGAGGAGAATTGACCATTAACTAGAAATACCAATTGCCAGAATGATCAATAGAGGAAATCACTGAAGTGCTTGAAAAATGGGAGGTTGGTCGAATGAGAAGTCATAAAAATAAAGAATACTTGGTATACTGAAAGAACATAAGTATGGAATAAGTGACATGGATTCCAAAATAAGAATTCGAGAAATCCAAGAATCGAGGATGGATTTATTTCATACCTAGGGAGACTAATGCAAGGGCATCAAGCCCCAACACCACCAATCAAAGGTAAGCAACTGAAGTCACTTGGAGGGAATATAACGACCTCCAGGTAAGATTACGGAATTCGTTCCAAAACAATCGAATTCCACTATAGAGAAGTCAGATGGATGGAAGTTGAATTGGTCTACCTAATCCTATCACAGTCAGATTATATAACTAGTTGAAGGGACAATTAAGTCAGGGACAAGGGACAATTGAGTCAGATTATATAACTACTTGAAGGGATTATATAACATGAGTAGTCAAGTGTGGTATAAGTACTCAAAAGGATAGATGAATATCAAACCAATAGATGTGGAAGAAGTAGTCTGACAAACCGACTGGAATATGGAAGGAAGTCGGGTAGAAGATAACTCAGTGCAGAAGGAAGTTATGAGATTAACTAACATGAATATGGGACCGATGGAGATCAGTCATGCTGTAGGGAAAATGAAATAAAATTAGGGAACTAGAAGCCACGCTCGATTGTGGTTTGTGATGACTAAAATAAGTCAAGAGTACGATCGACTGAAGAAGCTGAGGGACAAAAATACAGGTAGTTGAAGAAGTGGTTGGAGTAGTTAATGGAGTAGTTATGGTGGTTGTTGAATACACTATATGGCATGTTGTTCCAAGAAGGTTGCAGGTGAGAATTGAGTGGCAAGGGGTGGAGATTATAAATAGAGACGAAGAAAAGGGGGAAAGGTTGTTGTGGCAAGTGGTTGATGCTACTAACATTGAAAAACAATCAACTAAGAGACCAACTGGAGAGAACCTAAAACAAGGGAAATTTACCCTAATTGTAAACAACTTATGTAATTCAATTTTATACATTAATAAACGGACATTGTTGGTGTCACATTGTGATTTTTTTTGTGTATTTGTCGGTGTCCATTTGGTATTTTTTTGTGCATTATAGTCTGCAATCTACTAAGGTGGGTCCCTTAGTTAACAGATAGATTTGTAGAAACAACTACAAAAGGGTTGATTATTCATCTGGTGATGCATCCTTCCATTCAAACAAAACTTCATGTATAATGAGTTGATGTAGTTGACTCTCCTTCGTGTTCAAAGTTGCACTGGGTTAGATCCAATCGAAGCCTTCTTCATCTAATTATGATAATGTAGCTTGAAATTGATAATTTTTACCCACAACCTTCTTAGAAAAAACACATAAAATATTGGGTGGATCATGGAGTGTGCTGGGAGTATTAATTTGTAGGCCACTTGACCAATGCATTAAGCAATTGGATATGGGATATAAAAATTTTGTACGAGCCTCACATGGACCTTAACTTGAGAGAGGTCTTCTCATAAGGTTGGATCATGGATGTGAAGGAACACTTGGTCACCTACTACTAATGGATGCAATGAGTGGTGTTATTTTTCCTATTACTTCATGTAATTTTGAGCCATTTCCAAATATTCCTTAAGTGTGCAAAGAGTGATATCAATATTATCAAGTAGGATATTGACTACATGTACTTTGGAAGTACTTGAGATAAGTAGCCATGGAGGGTAGTGTTTAGCCATATACTTCTTCATATGGTGCCAATTTTGTAGCCTCATGATAAGTGATTTATACCACCTTTCTGCAAAGATAACCATTGTGATAATTGGTGTTTCTTTTAAGATGTAAAACATCATAAATAGGTTTCAAGACACTTGTTGACTACTTTTGTTTGTCCTTCTATTTGGCGATAATAAGTTGTGATCATTTGTAGTAGGGTTCCATATAGTTTAAAGAGTTATTTCCAAACATTTTTGGTGAATGTGGGATCACAATCTAACATAAAGGAGGAAGGCATTCCATGGAGTTTGAATATCAAGGTTGTTTTAATAATTATGTATGAGAAGTTGGTGATCTTAGTCAAATAACTCAGTCTTCTTTATTTATCTCCAACTTACAATGATTATGAGCCCTGATGTTGAACATGCATATATACATACACATTCCATGAATAATTTAATAAAATTCATGCCACTCTCTAGTGAGAAAGTGAGAGTGAAAGTATTGAAATGTTTTTAGTGCTAACAAATATCCTCAAGCAACAATTTTCTCATATGTACTTTCCCTACCCCTTCATAAATGTACGTGCTACTTAAGAGGAAGAAATCCATATTCTAAACTATTAAACCTTAACTAACTAAATATATATATTACAAAAAAATAAAGAAGATCATCACTCATTAACCACACAAAAACCTTCTCCCACAAAAATATGTCACCGCTGAGAGGGATGTTTCCCTTGTGTGACCCTATGAAACCATGAAGATTTTCATAAAGGGATTTCTCCCCAGAGGAACATGGCCCATTTGCAAAAGGCATTAATCGTACATGAATCGTGTTATGTACCATGATCACAAGATTGCTAGACATGCCATGACTTCTCATTGTGTTAATGTAAACTTGAAGGAGGGTCACATACCAAATGGATGTTAAGTTGTCATTGAAGAATTACCTCATGCCCATGCCAAAAAACAATTAAGAAGCACATGATCAAAAAGTTTTCGTTCCAAAAATCTAATGTAAGTGAATAAATAAAAGTTATTGGGTTTAAACACCAAAAATCTAACTCAAATAAAAATATAATATGAAGTGAATAAATGAAACTTATTTTATTCAAATCCCAACAATCTAATTCAAGTTAATAAAGGGAAGTGTTTTGAGGTTCAAATTAAAAATAATTAATTGAAAAGAAAAAGTGATTTTATTTAGTATATTTTAAAATTATTTGGAAAATATTAAAAAAAAAAAATTAAAGGAAAAAAATAATATTATTAAGTTCAAATTAATGATGATGAAAATAGTTAATGTCCACTTAGACTAATAGTCTTCTATTTGATTTTAAGAAGAAAAAAAGCTGCATGCAGCTTAGTCCCTGCCTTCTAGGTTAAAAGATAAAGAAAATAACAAGAACAAATTATTGAATAACAATTTATTGTTGAAGGGAAAATTCATTGACAAAGAAATTTTATTTAAAGGAATTTTTAAACAAAGCATTATCTACGAGGAATATTTAATGGGTATGGATAAAAAGAAAATTCTAACATTGATTGAAATAGTTGTAGAGAACCTATACAACAACCTATGAGAATGTGACCAAAGCCATAAAAGTGGAACCTAATCCAAAATCTCCAAGCCACTAGTCCACTATTATCAAAAAAATATTGTAAATGTTGCATAAATACAATGTTTAAAAATTTGTGTGGGTTTTGATGTCCTGAATTCTAGATGTAACAAGACTATTGTATCATTCTTTGGTTGAATGAGTCTTTATATAGAACAAGAAGTCCACAATCATTATTATGAAATCGTTTGTGTATCTATGGATCTGCGTGTTATTAACATCTTATCAATGTCACATATTTCTACTTGAACATAGCATACCAATTAACGATTCCCTTATCCATTGGGGAACACATGCAAATTTAATCTTTGATTGTTGAATGATGTTTACCAACAATGAATTTATTCCTACCATTCATACATCAAATTAAACATAACTCTTATGAATGAGAAATTATTTATGAGAAAACTAGCAAGAATGATTATGAGATTTATAACAATCCCCATTCCATAAAATAATTCACGACACGTGTGATTCAATTGAATCAAAGTTTCTAATAAAGGTCATTTAAGTATGTGGATGCTTTCTAATGATAGAGTCAATTGTTTCTTCAATATTAATGTTTTCACTAGGATTGGACACAAGTTTAGAATGTAAATGTTGCAATGCATCAACAAGTGGCTTACAAAAGTGATTAGCACTTGTGAAAGCAACAAAGAAAGAAGGCTAGGGGACCTACTTTTATAATTAAGTAATTCTTAATGGACAACTAAAGTAACTTACTTTAAATTGTGGCTCTCTTTGGTTTATGTAACAATGTGTATAATGTTCAAAGTAGGATCCTTTTGTCTCTAAGTCAATCTTTCCATCTATTTTAAACTTATAATTTTCTTTTATATAAATACTTATAGTCACATATATAAAAAGTACATATAATATAAGAAATAATTTTCTTTTATAGAAGTATTTATAATAAAAAATGTATATACTAGATGTTACTTTTATTAATGTGAATCCAACTATTTACATCTACTTGATAGTCTTTTGTTTAAGTCATTTGCTAAGTCATTTGTTACATATTTTATGTGGATTTTTTTTCGTATATATATATATATATATAAAATAAAATGATAAATATTTTACTTAAATTTTAAAAAAAATATATTGAAAAATAGATATCTAATCAAAGAAAATAAAACACATTGTAGTTGTGGCTATTTGCAAGCTATGCATATGAATACATGCAAGTTCATATATAATAGTAAAAGAATAATATTTTACATAAATATGATATATGTAACTTTTGTTCATGTTTAATTGATTGTTTTTTTTGTGCACAACAAATGTCATTTTTTCTAAATTGAACAAAATGATTCAATTATTTATTTGCATCTATGAAAAAATTTACCGAGTATGAGAAGACATAAGAACTATTTAAAATTTGTAGATGATTCAAAATGCCATATTAAAGCTCTCAAAATTCCAATATCACAAGAAGGGCTTCAAATTTTCATTCTTTTTTTGGTGCCTGAAATTCACTAAAAGAGAGCATAATACCCTCTAAATGTTAGCATTCATACAAATCTAACCAAGTATGCTAGCTCAAGACAAAGAAGTTGCATTAAAGAAAATCATGACCTTCACTAAGAAGGACCTAGGAAAATTTTGGATGGAAATTAGGTTTGTGAAAGGTAGGGATGAGGAACTTGAGCTCTCTTTTGGGAATATTTATGTCAATGACACACCAACAAAAACAAAAAGAAGAAATCAACAATATGAATGATGATTCAAATAGCAACATCCTCCATAAACTTTGGTCTCGAAGGAATTTCTTAATTTTCTTCACTTTTTACAGGGAAGCTTTTGTCTTTTTATACAAAAATTAAGTGAAATTGTAACTTCTATAAAAGCTTTGATTCTCCAATTTTTTCATTCACCATTTTTTTTTTAATTTACTTTAAAAACATTTAATTTTTCTTATATGCATCAACCCTTAGCCCCTTAGTAGAGATATAATTTGATGTTTGATAAAAACAAACCGGAATTCTACCTCAACAAAAGAGAGTTTCTTTTTATAAATAGAGAAAACTTTGTTCTTCCCAGATGCAAAAGAAGATTCCCATGTAATATACAAAGAAGTTGTTTGTATATGGACCATTTTTCCACATAACCAAATTTTCCTTTATAAAGGAAGTATGATTGACGACGCATCCAGCAAGTTAGCAAGTTGTCCCACGAATTCAAAGCTATGGCGTGAATATTCCTCCAAAGGTGGACGACCCCATTAAGAGTGCACTTCGTGCTGGCAAATTCGAGTATGAAAGTAACAAACAAAAGAAGAAATACTTCCTTAAGTGGGAACGACAAAATAAAAGGTTGCAAGGTGGATTCATTAGTAGACCAATTGCCAAGTTGGTATCCCAACTACTACTACATGGACTACTACTTTTATTTATGTTTATATGATAAAGGAAGGAATTAGAAAGAGTATAAAATCAATTTTATGGCATACTTTTCCATTAGAGTATCATCCCTAGTGTAGGCCGTATAGTTTGGAGACATGCCACTTCCATATCCTACTTCACGAACCTGAATTCCAAGAGTGTTGAATTCAAGGAACTATGAGACACTCCTTTCAATGAATGTATGTATAGTAGTAAGCATTTTCATATATAAGTCCTACTAGTTGATGTAATAATAATCTCAGTTCTCTTGCTCTATTTTCAACTATTAATCTCGGTTCTCTTGCTTTATTCTTATAGTTCTTTTGGCTATGTTGTCATACTTAAATTGTTAAGATGGTCTCTCATTTTTTATCAAGCGATTAGGAGCATCATTAACATAAATCTATTTCAACTTGATTTCATCTATTCATAAGCATACATCCACTTCCACTTGAACTCTAGATCCATGATCCATAAAGTATAGATTTCAACTTTATTAATACTGGGAATTCGTACTCGGCCATTGCAGGAACGATAAAGGAGATAGGTTCTTGGTTTGTAACTTATTTTCCAACCAATCAGTCAAAGCTTGAAAAAAAAGTAAGAGAGTGATTTACCAATCAAGGACTAGTTAGAAGGGTTACCTCACAACGAAGTGAGAAGACTTACCAATTGGCAATAAGGGAATCTCTAGATCAAGTTATAATGGGAATGTAGACTAATTTTTCACGGTATTCATGTGCTAAATCTAGTGCTTGAAGGTGACTCTCTCTCTATCCAACCCTATGCATGCTCTTCAACACCCTCTCTTTGGCAGGAAGGCGAATGAGTTTGTCTTGCTTGAAGGCCAGTCGTGGAGGTTCAAAATTGGATTGTCGCTATTGCATGCTCGTCTACTCTCTTTTAGCCTCGTAGCTCATCTCTCTCCATCTAATTAGGAAGCATGCGGCCCAGCAACATATTAGTGTTGAGAAATTAGAAGATTAAACAAGCTAGGGGTTCCATTTACCTACTATATTCCTTCCTCTCCTCCCTCCGTAGTCGAAAGGTTTTTTCCTCGGTCTCGGTAGTCGAAAGATATGGAGGCAGTCAAAATCAAAGTTAGTTGGATGCCCATAGAATGTTTGATGTGAGACTTCTTGGGAGGAAGGAGGTGCAAGTTGCAACAAAAGGAGCTTGATGGGGTCGGGCCGGCGCCCGGCCTGCTGAGAGGGATGGATCATGGTTCTTTCGAGAGGGACTAAGGGAGAGGCCTCGGACCTAACAGAAGCATGTGAAAAGAAAGAAATAATTTAATTTCACGTAGCTCGCCCGCTTTATACCACTAGTAGCTCGCTTCACGTGAGTCCATGTATTTCGCATTGCATGAAGAAATAATTTCAAGTTGAACTTCACACTAGACCTTCAATTCATAATGTTTTTATAAACCCCACTTCACTGCACCACTCTCATATCCTATATATATATATATATATATATATATATATATATATATATATAGCATTTCACCATCATAGAAACTCACACGCCACTCTTGCCTAAATATTATTGGACTAGAGCATCGTTTTTAGCCATGGCCGTCAGATGCACCCCATCACCTTTACCCTTGCATGCTCTATTGATTCCTTACCCAGCTAAGGGCCATATAACTCCATCAAGTTCACTGGTTAACACAGTCTACGCGAGAGATATTGCAACTTCACTTGTGCTAGTTCCTGTGTATGCATCTATAAGTTAGTGCTACTACGCTTAAGCTAAAAGCTACCATCATTTAGTCTTCCCTCTATGTTAATGTCGCCCCCATAAGGAATGCTAACAAAACCCTCATGGGTGTTGTGTTTGAGAGGTGTAAGCTCGGAAGGGGCTTGCGGGGCCACGACCCAGGAAGGTCGAGGATGAAGGGAAGAATTAAATTCATTACGTTTTCGACATGTGATTTAGGGTTTGGTAAATTCATGAGGGAATTTTTGTGAAGCTACAATGAATTTGCTTCATGTACAATGGATTTAATTTTATTCCTTGTGCATTAGTCTCTCTTGAAAAATTTCTAACTGAAAGATGAAATCTGCACTAAAATTTTAAAATTTGATCATGCAAACAAAAAACACTAAAATTTTATGAGACAAACAAAATATATTTTTACTGTGAAAACAAAAAATTCACACTAAGTATTTATTTTGGAAAAAAAAAATTAACACAAGTATTTATACTACACATGTTGTAAGATATCTTCTTTGCCAACTTCTAATCAACCAAGTAATAAATGCATTTCTAGTTGAATGAAATAAGCTTTTCCCAAAATGAAGATTTAGAATAGTATTTTTTAAAATAGGCTACGTATTGCTGTAAAAGTGAATTTGTTTACTGAGATTGTCCAATATGGGTTCCCTCGGGGTGATCCTCCAATGTGGGTGCCCTGATTCTGAATCTATCTGTGTGCTATTTCAACACGCCCAATTTCATTCATTGATTTCAACTGCTTAGGCATGATTTGGCTTATGCCTAGCAGAGAAAAAGGCCCAAAACATTGGTTCATTATCCTACTTCATCAATAACATATCTGGTGTTAACATTGTTGGAAATATCATAATTAATGAGTTGATAGCGTATCTGATATGCCCCGGCTCTATCAGACTCCAAGTCGGTCATTTTTTCAATCTGTAATGTCAGACAGTCAGTCTGTTTGCAGCCAATCTGGCTCACGACAAGTTAGTATTTAAGTAGTCGTGTTTGTATTTCGCAGGCTCATAACTTCTTAGGTAGAATTTATTTCAATATTTAATGTAACCCTGTAACTTCTAGGTGAAGCAAAACCTAAGCTTATGTATAAATGAAAACCTCTCACAGAATATTAGTAAGAGTGTTGATGCCTCAAAAATCGTAGCATCAATCAGCAAGAGATTCTCCCCAGTAAGCAAGCCCAATTAGATCGCTCACTGATTGGTGTGGGGAATCCGTCCAATTAACGGTTCTGGCTATCGTGTAAGATTTAAAGATTTGTTTAATTTTCACCGGTTGCGTCCCGATCCACCGTTTATATATTTTAATTTTAGAGATGATATGCAAGTGCATTAATCTAAGTGCATGCAATTAAAACAAATCTAATCTAAAAATAATTTAAGAAAATTTAATCTATCATTGCAAGGAGAAAACTGAAAGTATGAGCAATAAGCTGAAAGAAACATCTAAAAGATCTCACAAATAGCCATTTAATCATAAAGATGCAATTCCAACAAAAAATAGGAGATATCAAAAGTAGCTTTGATTTAATTAAAACATTTCATTGCTCATTTAACACAGAAGTTCTGCAAAGGAAATGAAATCATTCATAGCAAAGAAATATTTCACAATAGCTAGGAAAGATCTCACAGGAAATGTATGAAAGATGCAGAAATAGTTCAGCAATTATCCAACACAATCCCAAGAAAAATGTTGTGCCGGCTTCCACAGGCCAGAACGATTTTCTTATTCATGTAGCGGAAATAGTTCATGTACACAAGAAGGGTGTCCTTTCACCTGCCAAAATTCTGTATACTACTCTTTGATCATATATATATAGCTTTTGCAAAATGCTCCAAGAGCGTCCAAGTGTACCCTAACCTCTTTGATTCTTCTGATTTGTTTATAGTGCCCATTTACAAAAGGAATAAGTCCTAGAAATATAAAAAAAGAAGGACGAGAGGAAAAATCCAGCTGTCCTTTTAATATTTGAAATATACATAGGCAAAAAGAAAAAATGCTTTGGCCTTTCATTAAATATAAAAGACAAAATTAACCCTGAGCTGGCGCATTTTCCACAGCTGGTACCTCTGAAAACGCTAGTTCTTCTGTTGTAACTTGTGCCCTGACTGCTACTGGTAATGCTACCGAAACTAATGCCTTGCCTGCTTCTGCTATACGTTTCACCCAGAGGCTAGTTTCTCTTATGATGTTGTTGGTGGGTACAGGGAGCATAATTTTCAGAGATACCTCATGCTTGGTGAGCTCTTCTTCAAGGTTGATTACTTCTGTTGTTGCAACCTGGAGGCTTTCCTCAAGGAGATGTGCGTGAACAGTGGCCTGGCCAATAACATGGTGGAGATATTCCATGATTAACACATCCATTTTCTTTACATAGTCCATTTCTGTACTTAGCCCATCCCGTAGCCTGGACAAGCATTGGGCTCTATCTGGAAAGTCTTCCATATCTTGGGGCATCACCATCTGACAATTTTCTTGGGCGGTGTGTATCTTAAGATACAAATTTCTACATTGTTCAAGGGAAACTTGGGCTACAACATTCAACTTCACCCCACAATCTTTGCAAAATAATAAAAGACGTGCATCTACCTTGAATTCAAAGACAGATTTAAGAGGGAGGTCCGCAAGGAACTCCGAATTTCCTTCTCTCCACTCAATATGCTTCTTAATGTCTTTGCTAATGCGTGCATACTTCCTCCTAATCCTGGTGGCTTCAACATTGATCTCTTTGACCCTGGCTACTATCACCTTTAGCTTGCAGACTTCTTCTGTTATGAGCTCCTGAATTCCGTGGATCTTCTTTAATTTTTCACACGACTGCTCATGAAAGGGACTCAGATCACCGACCTTGGTGGATGCGAGTTCTAATTGATGTTTCAACAATTCCTTACCATCTTCCAACTTCTCTATATTTTCTTTCAAATCATCCATCTGCTGAGTAGTATAAAATTTCTTGGATTCTAGCTGCAATTTTTTACCCTCCCGGTCATTCTTTTCTCCTTCCAGGGTTCTTTTTTGTATCACCAAAGCTCTATTTTCAACTTCTAGATGCAAAAATATTCTGTTTAGTTCTCCTTTTTCTGACACAAGGGTGTCACACTTCTCAACCATCAAATTCTTAAAATTCTATTCTTTGACCAGAGTTTGCTACAGATGGCAAGCTTTCTTCTTCTCTAATTCTAACTCATCTGCCAACATGTGGACATTGTCTGTAGTTGCTTTAACAGAAGCTGCAGAGATAGATGCTAGGAGTCTGGGAACATTCTGGGTACCTTGCATGACTGTGGTTTCATGCCTGGTGATGATATCTGGTTGGAAAGGTCTCTTCATACAAGTCATTGTTTCCTTGACAATGGATTTTCTCTTCTTGTTATAAACAAACTTGCCCCATTGGGACACCGTACTATTTTTCAATGGTGTAAAAGGGAGAAGCGGGAGTTCTCTTATGGGGAGGTCTGCATCCATGTCTTGTAAGATTGGGCTCTTTTGTTCAGCATCCTCATTGGATTTGCTTTCCACTTCTGTCTTTCTCCGAGCCTCCTCCTCTTCTGCTTTCCTTTGTCTCTCATCTTCTTCCAACCTGATTCTTTCTTCCTCTGGGATTCTTCGAGCTTCTTCTTTTCGAAGTTCATCTTCCTTTTCTTTATTTTCTCTTGCATCAACTTCTCTTTGGATTCTCTCGGCTTCTTCCTTTAGTCTTTTCTCCTCTTTGGAAAGGACTTCGGCAGCTTCTGATGCTTCCCTTTCTTTCCGTTGTTCTGCTTCTTTTGCATCAAGGAGAATAGTGGTGGAGCTAGAACTGGCCCTGCCTTTACTAAGACGACAAATTTGTAATTCGGTCATGTTACTGACCCCTCTATATACTTCTTCGTCTTCATCATAGTAGTGAGCGTACTCAAAATGAGCATGAATTTCCCTGCAATGTTCTGCAGCCTTGCCTCGTCTGTCATTCCTTTGGAAGGGTCTTTTGCCTAAGTGAAATTATTTCAACTCTACAATAAAATATTTAGCCGATGCAATCTTTGAGAACTTATAAGCCCCAACATAAAAAGGCAAAGGAGGAAAAGAAGCCTTCTTTGACCTATACAAGTTACCACCAACTCCATCAAGGAAAACCTGACTTACTGCCTCCTTGTGGACTATGTAATCAATAACATACCTGGAGAGGATATCTGGGGGCTTGGAGCCTCCATACATCCTTATATAAGTACCCTCCTCTGAAAAATAGAAGTCACCGTAGTTATCCATGACTTCCATGCCATTCTCAGATAAGAAATTTGGTTCTTCGTTAAACATCAGCTTGTATAAAGGCAACAAAAATTTCGGAAAGGAAATTTTTCCAAAATTCAATCTATTAGGTAGGATGACATGTAGAATTCTGATTTCCTTTCCACTAGCCCTTCTTATGCCTCAATTATGGTTGATGACAGACTATCCGAGAGGATGGTTTCCCAATTAAAAACCGTTCCTCTGAATGCCACATAATGGATTATGGGAATCCAATAGAGTCTAAAAACAGTTCCGTCAGGCCCACCAAAGATCCTGCCTAGCATGAGGGCAATCATCTGTAAAGGAGGCCTTAGGTTCTGGACCTCGTACTCATCACTCTCCTTCTTCCTTATATGCTTTCCTGTGATCAGCATTTTTCTAGCCATCTCCAAATTATCCATTTTGAGTTGGCCTAACCATTTTTCATTCAGCGGCTGCTGAACACGAGGTAACTTATAAGATCCCACTATGTAGGTTGGATGAAATGATGAGAAGGCTTCACCCTTTCTATCGGAAAGGACTCTCGACTTAGCATTTGCATGTTGCAGGATCCACCCAATTACATCCGATCAAGGGAAGAGTTCTAGATGCGTAGCTGCTTTAGATATGTCGGAGCTCCTGATGTTTTGGTACAAATATCCTTCCTCTAGGAGTGCCTTCAAGATGTCCTGTTCTCTTATCATGTGGTATATGTCTCCCCATTTGACTTTTGGAGAAACAACCATAGTAGATTTGGTGTCCCCGAATAGAGTTTCTACTCTTGCATCAGTGCTAGCTAATTCTAGCTCGGTCCCCTTTGCCTTTATTTTTCCACCTTTAGGCATCATGACTTAACCATGTTCAATTGCCATGCATAGGTGGATATAAGATAAAATTATAACACAAAAATGATCATCGGACTAACATTTTGAACATGACAAATGCGGCTTAAGTGCATTTAAAGATAAAGGGCTGACAAATTTCTATAATAATTAATATGTTTCAAATGCCAATGCGAGGTAAAACTCATAATAAAATTTATACGGTGTTTCCCTTTTAAAACAAAAAAAAATGAGTCGGCTTCCTAAGGTAGGATACTATTAAATTTAGGCCTGCGGTAACGAAGCCGGGACCTTTACAATAGGAATCATGCATGAGAAGTGATGGGTGAATGCAATGGTTGACGTCGATCATACATGTTTGAGGTGTCGGGCTTATACCAAATAGTGAGGATGAGAAAGAGCGTGCCGTCATGCTAAAGGGTGGTCTTTGTTGGAAAACCATGGGCAATGCGGAGGCACTACGGCCGAAAAAGAAACAAGACAACCAATTTCCAAACAGAGAAAAGCAGCTTTGCAAAAACACCTACCAGGAAATTAGTGACAGGCTCGCAGAGGTTTATAATGCCACGCAGTTGGATGAAACGGAAAAGCTCCTAAGTCTCGAACGAGGTTCCAAACAGACGTTCTTTAGCCAATGAAACAATTAAACACAATGCTACCCACAAAACTATTTATAATCCCTTAGCACGTGTGGGAATTCAAACGGTGGGTAAAAATTTAAAAATGGGGTTATGGCGGGTACGGCTAGGGTCAAAACGGCATGCTTGGCATTAAATGTGACCATCAAAATCGGGCGAACCTAGCCAACTCACCCGATGGTTGCGGAGAAATCTTGTGAGTTTGGATCGTCGTTGCAGTAGGACTGGCTGAGTTCCTCCGCAAATGAGACACGAAATTTTTCCATAAGCAAGGCTCGAGACCATGTTTTGGGTAACTTGGCCGAGTTCTAGCACCGTTGCGGGAAGAATGAGTGAGTTTGGCCGAAAGACTCTGGAAGAATTGGCGAAGTTCTTATGAAACAATGCAGCCAAATATTTAATAACTTTTTACCCATTGCGGCGGAGTTCAGTGAGTCCATCTGAAAAAGGAAGAAGGCTTAAAAACCTTGGCATGGTGAACCAGCGTTGTGGGAGAACTCAGCGAGATCTTCCGTCGTTGCGGTGGAACTAGCTAAGTTCCTCTACCATTTGGATTTACTTATCCAATTTTCCGCCGTTGCGGTGGAACTTGCTGAGTTTTACCGTTGTTACGACACAAAAGCGTGAGTTTTACTTAAGCAAAAACAAAAGCAGACTCAAAGGAAGAAAACAAAAGGTTTCATTCTAGGAAACTAAGTAACAAAAGAGTTGATGGGCTTGACTTCTAGGAAAACTTTCTTACAAACTAAAGGAGGGGCCCCAATATTTACAAAAAAATTGGGGGGGTGTTGCAGCAACAACAATGGTGATTCGCTGGCGAACACAGATCTCTGAAACAAACTCATCTAATGGTCAGGAAACTTACAAAATGTTGGTTACATATGCAACAAATGTCTTCATAGTTCAGCTTCTGAGAATACACTGATCACACTTATCATAATGGTGATGAGGGAAAAGGCAACTTTGACTCAGACTTCTTTGCAACTCTCTAAGGGCCAAAATGTGAGGTTCATTTTTAAAATTCAGTCTTTCAGAAGCCTACTGATATAAAACTCCACAGGATCGTAACAATATCTCACAGACATATTCGTTTGTTCCTCATTCCCATGCTATTTTGCATCCTTTTGGATGTTTCTTTAATTCACGACTTTTGCCGCTTTGATTCTTCCAGAAATAAATTTCTTTTGCTTTCAATAACTGATATAGGCTCTTCAATCCATAATGTCCGTGTGTGTGAGCGAAATATTTATTTGATTTTCATGCTTCACGGATGGAGAAGAACCTTGCTAGGATGGTTTATTTAAACTGCTTCTATGAATTGAAAGTTTCTTTGCTTTTCTCGGCCATGCTTTAATTGAGGTGAGAATTTATGGAAACTAGACTCTTTGATATAAGCCTTTTGGATTTTACTTGCAGCATGGGATCATTTTAAATACCATACATCTGCTCTCCATGGGTTTGTCATAGTGAACTTCCTTAGATAGTCATTAATGTTAGAGTGAATGGGGCCCTGGGATAGTCAGAAAGAAATGCTAAATCATAGTTATTTGACAGGGGTTATTTTGACCAAAAGGAAGAGGATCTCTGCATTCCAAGAGACCAATCAGTGAAAGCAAGGTCACAAATATTTGTTTCCTTTATTAGTAAATTTCCTCTTTACCATCTTTTTTGAGCTTTGCTTGGAGTCTTATCTTTCAACCATGCCAAAAATTGAGCTGAGCTTTATTTAAACAAAGGGAGAAAACAAACCAAGCTAACTAGTAGACTAAAAGTTAATCGTAAGTAACTCAAAAAGAAAAGAAAAGGAAACAACTAAGAAAAGAGAATCAAAACAACGCTTTATTTATGTACAAAAGTCCACCTAGGACTTATGCAAAATATTGCTTCAAGGCGAGGCCGTTGAGAGGGATTTTTACCTCCTCTCCTTGTAGGTCTTTCAGTTTATAAGTTGATGGGCCAAGCGTTTCAGAAATTTGGTAAGGGCCAAGCCATAAGTGTTGAAACTTTGTATGCATCCCTTTACCATCATGCTGGTGATCCCTCTTCACAACTAAATCACCTACTTCAAAACTTCTCTTTCCGGACTTCTTCTTATCAAACCACCTTTTGACTATGTCTTGGTGATGGTGAAATTGGTCTTTGGCCTTCTGCCGTTATTCTTCAAGTTTTAGCAGGGTATCAATTCTTGATTGAAGGGCTTGGCTTCTAGAACCTCGGGAGGCTTGGGACAACTGCAAGGATGGGAGTAGAATATTCGGAGGGAGAATGGCTTCCTTACCGTAGACCAGGATGAATGGAGAAACGCCTAAGGCATTCTTGAGGGTGACTCTATCAACCCATAGAGCGTTCGGGAGAGCTATGTGCCAACTTCTCTGATTTTCGATCACAGTTTTTTTTAAGGATTCGGATGAGATTTTTATTGGTGGACTCAGCTAATCCATTTCCTTGGGGAGAGTAATTGGCTGAATAATGTAGTTTAATTCCTTTCTCATACATGAATTCATTAATCTTTATTAACGAAAAATAAGGAGCATTATCAAAGACCAGAGAAATTGGAACCCCAAACCTGGTTATGATGTTCTCTTCCAGGAACTTGATAACTGCATATTCATTCACTTTGTGCAACGGGACAGCCTCAGCCCATCTTGTGAAATAATATGTTGCTGTTATAATGTACCGATGCTGCAACGAGTTTGGGTTTATCCTCCAATAATATCTATACCCCATTGTTCAAATGGTTCAAAGGTTATCACTGGTTGCAAAGGACCTGTTTCTTTTGGCAATTATCCAGAACTCCTTTGGCACACATCGCAATTTATGGCATAGGCATGAACATCCCTGAAAAGGGTGGGCCAATAATACCCAGCTCTGAGAATTTTGTGAGCTGTAGTTTCTCCAGAATAATGTCCCCCAGTAGGACCGTGTAATTCTTTGACCACTTTACTTGCATCTTTTTCCTCTAAACATCCAAGGAATATGCCATCATAATTCTTCCTATAGAGTACTCCTTCAATGATTTGATAAGCTGCTGATTTCAGACGAAGTTCCCTTCTTTGCTTCGAACTCCAGTGTTCCAAAAAATATCCTGACTGTAAATAGTGCACCAGATCCCTGTACCAAGACTAAGGAGTTGTGAAAATTGGGCATGCATCGAACATATTCAGCTTGTCTTCATTCCTCCAATCTAGCTCTCCATCGGCTATATTTTCAGTAAGTAGCTTGCATAAACCTTAAACTTTGATAATAGTGGCTGGTTTGAATTCTAAGTCATACTCCTGGAGAGAAGTAACCCAGTTTCCTCTCATTTCTCCCAATTCTTTTTTAATGAAAAGAGATCTAACAGGGGGATGAGGGACTGTGACTTTAGTTCTATTTTTTAGAATATATGGCCTGAACTGCTTTACTTCCTTGAATACTGCATACACCTGCCTATCCACCATAGGATAGTTTAGTTCAGTGCCTTGCAAATTAGTGCTTATAAAAGAAATTGGGTATTCATCTCCTAATTCTGCCTTTTGGGTGAGCACAACTGCGAGAGAACTATCAGAAGCGAAGGTGTACATAATAAAATCTTTATCAAAGTCTAGGCTCCTTAAAGAAGGTGCATTAGCTATGGAAGCCATAATTTCTTTAAATGCAACTTTCTCCAAATTTGTCCACGTGAATTGTACACTTTACTTTACCATTTGTTGCAAAGGTTTAACAATCTGAGCGAAGTCTGGTACAAACCTTCGAACAAAATTAATGGTGCCCATAAATGATTGCATAGACTTTTTGTTATGGGGCATGGGAATCTTACTGATAGCTTGCACTCTCTCCCGATCTATGAAGATTCCCTTCTTTGAAATGATATGACCCAAAATCTTTCCCTCAAGAACATCGAAAACACTTTTCTTGGGGTTCAAAGAAATTCCATACTTCCTGCAGTGATCGAAAATCTGCTTCAAGTGGAATACATGATCTTCCCTTTTCTTTGAGAACATTGTCACATCATCCAGGTAAACGACTATACATTGACCACCCAACCCTCAGAAAGCAATGTCCATGGCTCACTGAAACGTAGCTCCTACATTTATCAAGTCGAATGGCATTCTTCGATATGCAAAAGTTCCCCACTTCGTACGGAAAGTGGTTTTGAGTCGGTCTTCCTCTGCTACCAGCACTTGATTGTATCCAGAAAATCCATCTAGCAGAGAGAAAAGCTCTAATCCTAAGCTATGATCCTGACACCATCTGCAATATTTGCTCCATTGGAGGAACATGATAGTTGTCTTTATCGGAAGCTTTGTTCAAGTTCCTAAGATCTACACACAGTCTGATTTCTCCTGATTTCTTCTGCACATGTACTAAATTAGCTACCCATTTAGAATGTCGGAATTTAAAAATAATCTTTGCATCCAACAATTTTTTTAACTCTTTTTGAATTAGAGGCTCAAGTGTCGGATGCATCCTTCTTAATTGTTGCTGGAATGGCTTAACGCCTAGTTTCATTGGTATTGTGTGCTGGATAATGCAGGTATCATATGTTTTCAAATCATCGTAAGTCCATGCAAAAACATCTTTATACTGTTTAAAGAGCTTGATGAACCTATCCCTTTCGCCCGACGTACAACATTTACAAAGATTAACATATTTCAGTTTAGCCTCTGTGCCAAGATTTACCAATTCATGTTGCATGAAGGAGCTGTGCGTTTTGACATTTGTTGGCCTCTTGAACTTGTTCTGCAGATTGAACAGTGCTTCAAGACTCCTTACCCCTTTAGGCATGAAGTTCTTTTAACAACATCTTTATTTTGCAAATCAGAATCGTGTTATCCTTCATTTATTATGGCTTCTTGGAAGACATCTTCATTTGTTAAGAAACTAATAATCTGCTCATCATCATCAAAAACTATGAGATTCGTAATGTTATCCGGAACGGACGGTCTAAAAATCAAAACAATGGAGCATTTATTATTAGTAGGAACTAATCTGGAAGCAGAAGTTGCTAACAAATCAGCTGCAGCATTCTGTAGCCTAGGAATAGAATTTATATTGAAAGCATCAAAACATGAAATCAGATTCCAAGCCTCGGAATGATAACCCTTTAAGTGTGGTGAAAGGAAATGGATTGTATCTCTTACTTGCCTGACAACTATTTCTGAATCCCCAAAGACTTTCAAATACTTGACATTTAAACCAATAGCTTTCTTTAAACCATGAATCAGATCTTCATACTCAGCAGTATTATTCGTACATTCAAATTCTAATCTACATGATAAAAAAATGTTTACTTCTTTTTGGATCGTTCAAAACACAACCGGCTCCTGATCTTTCTTGAGTTCTGGAGCCATCAAAGTAAAGTATCCAAAAAACATTTTCTTTTTAACTAAGTTAGTGTCATTACTATCTAAGTCAGTAACTAATCCTACTATGTTACAATCAATATCATTAGTCCGTGAAAAATGAAGGAGATCAGACTGTTTGTCTGGATCATGGCTAACATTTTCTAATTGATAATTTTCGGGTTCAATTTCCAAGAAATAATTTCCCAAAATTGACGATGAGAAAGTCACAGCTTCATTCTTTTCCTCCAACTGAGTTACATTTTGTTTCATGTGAGGTTCTCTCAGAATTTTGATTTGGTTTTGCCTATTCTGAGAAGGTAACCACAGGTGAGACCAATCTGTTGCAAAGTAACCATTTAGTTTCGTAGACCAGTCCCTACTCAAGATTAAACTGTAATCCTCAGGAATATCGACCACCATTATATCAATAAATTGACATACCCTTGGATCAACTGACAACCTAATAAGCACATCTTTCAATTCCCCAATGACTTTAACAGCAGTTCTGTCTAACTGTATGATTTGAGATGGAGATGGGATCGGCTGTCCATTAATCCTTTTGCAAACTGACAAAGTCATGACGTTCGAACTAGCACCTGAATCTACCAAACAATTATGCACATTATGATTAAAGATTTCGAAAGTCAAGAGAAAAGGCAGAGTCTGAGATTTTGATTTTCCGCCAATGCTAGCTTCATTTATTTATGGGTTTTCTTCAGTGCTTTCTAACGAAGTGCTTGTTTGTGGGTCAAAGGCTTCCATCAGTCTCTTCCTCCATTGGGGTAGACTACACATATCGAATATGGAAACATTTTCTTTCGTTTTTTTAATATCTTCGATTATGTCTTAACCCATATCACATTCTTTTGAAACTTTTGGTTGATTTTTAGCTTTGTTCGCAGGAGCTTTTGGTTGTTTGAACCCCTCTGCGTTTGACTCTTTAGCCACTGCAGGAGTCACTGCTGGGTTTGTTTTAGGCTGGGGTGGGATGATAGTTATGTGCTGCTTTGGCATTTGATTTTTGGATTTAGCTTTAGTCATATCTACTATTTGATCAATTACCAGGCCTTTACTTCTGGTAGTGACAGTAATCGATGTTGTTTGAACTTCATCAACTAGATTTTCAAAAGAGGGTTCTTGGGTAGGGGTCCAATCCCAAAGAATCATCGTGGTATCGGGAGTGGACTCTTCCATCTCAGGAATTTGTTCTTGTTGAAGTTCCGTTTGTTCATAAATTTGTGCATCTAACATCTGATTCATTACCAAACTCATTGAATTAATCCACTGTGGACAACTCTTTTCGTAGTGTTGTTCTTGATGGAAGGTACAGAAGTTATCCATCCCTATTTCATTTAGATTTAGCACAACGGAATTATTTACCAGAGGGGTTGGATGTTTACCTTCATCCCTTTTCTTGTAGAAAGGCTTGAACGGTTGTCTAGAAGAGCTAGCTGTGTTATCTTTCTCTAGATCAACAATTTTATTAGAAAGCTTTTGCATCATTTTTATCACACTTTCTAGATCAGCCACTGGTTCTTCTTTATCTTTGGTTAACAAAAAAGGCTTCTTAACAGCTGCTGGCTTTGCTTCTAGATCAAGAGAATGTTTAGCAATATTGTCGGCTTCTTCTTCTACCTTCTTGGCTTCTTCAAAGTTTTCTATCAAGGTAGTCTTTTTCGTTCTTTTTACAAACATTGCTAAAGAGGGTTTAAGAGTTGTTGTATAATATTCCACTAAACATTCTTCAGCGGGCTTTGTTGCATCACAAAACTTGTTTAACAATGTTGTAAATCTTTGATTAAACTCTTGAACTTTCTCTTTATTTTCTATTCTCATGGATAACAATTCTTTCATAAGAGTAGATATTGTCTTTTGATTTCCATACTTCTTTAAAAAACATTTTTCAAAATCTTCCCAGCTTGCTATCGAGTCAGCTTGTAGGCTAAAGTACTAGGAAGATACTTTGGGTTCAAAAGTGTAAGGAAAAAGGCGGAAGACTACATGTTCGTCTTCTACATTAAGAAGATTCAAAGCTAAATAAAAACTCTTAAGATGATCTTTAGCAAAGATTGCTTTCCCAAGATCATACTT
Source organism: Larix kaempferi (assembly GCA_027924585.1). NCBI lineage: Eukaryota > Viridiplantae > Streptophyta > Pinopsida > Pinales > Pinaceae > Larix > Larix kaempferi. The sequence goes on from BSBM01000957.1 coordinate 367,537, forward strand.
CGGCAAAACCTTTTCCGGATTCTTTGGCAAATCATGGAATGGTCCAATCAGATTTAATGCTCCTCTTGCTGTCCACATAGGCATAGCCATGACTCTTGGTGGAGAATGTGGTGGTGTATGCGGTGGTGAATTATGAGGAGTATGCTGTGGAGTATGTGGCCTCTCTTGGTTTGTAGGATTTTCAGGTCTGACTTCGTTAAAAGGTTCAGTGATTTCTTCTAAGGATAAATCCAACAATTCTTCTAGAATTTGAACTAAAACGGAGTCTCTTGTGTACTAGGTTCCTTTCCTAGGAGCTCTTATTCTGGGCAGCAAAGGGACAATAGTTAATCCTCCAAGGATCCTAACGTAATATCAAGTGTGTCTTCTGAAACGATTTACTTCCTCAAAAGGGACGGTGTACAACGTTTCTTACTGTTCTGTTTCAAAATTGGGATTTTCTTGATTTCTTGATTCCAGATCGGAATTGTCTGGAATAGCTTTTTCAGGTGGGTTTTCAGTGGAATTATTTGTAATGGAAGAATCTCCTCTGCCAATCATGCACTGGTAGCCCTACTTCTAGTTCTAACGCCAAAAACTGTTGATGCCTCGAAAATCGTAGCATCAATCAGCAAGGGATTCTTCTCAATAAACAAGCCCAATTAGATCGCTCACCTTTTGGTGTGGGGAATCTGTCCGGTTAACGGTTCCGGCTACCATGTAAGATTTAAAGATTTGTTTAATTTTCACCGATTTCGGCCCGATCCACCGTTTATATATTTTAATTTTAGAGATGATATGCAAGTGCATTAATCTAAGTGCATGCAATTAAAATAAATCTAATCTAAAACTGATTTAAGAAAATTTAATCTATCCTTACAATGAGCAAACTGAAAGTATGAGCAATAAGCTCAAAAAAACATCTAAAAGATCTCGGGGATAGCCATTTAATCATAAAGATGCAATTCCAACATAAAATAGGGGATATCAAAGGTAGATTTGATTTAATTAAAACATTTCATTGCTCATTTAACACAGAAGTTCTGCAAAGGAAATGAAATCATTCATAGCAGAGAATTAATTCACAATAGCTAGGAAAGATCTCAAAGGAAATGTATGAAAGATGCAGAAATAGTTCAGCAATTATCCAACACAATCCCAAGCAAAATGTTGTGCCGGCTTCCATAGGCCAAAACGATTTTCTTATTCATGTAGCAGAAATAGTTACGTACACAAGTGTCTTTTCACCTGCCAAAATTCCTTATACTACTCTTTGATCATCTATATATAGCTTTTACAAAATGCTCCAAGAGCTTCCAAGTGTACCCTAACCTCTTTGATTGTTCTAATTTGTCTATAGTGCCCATTTACAAAAGGAATAAGTCCTAGAAATATAACAAAAGAAGGACGAGAGGAAAACTTCATATATCCTTTTAGTATTTGAAAGAAACATAGGAAAAAAGGAAAAACGCTTTGGCCTTTCATTAAATATAAAAGAAAAAATTAACCTTGAGCTGGCGCATTCGCCACAGCCGGTGCCTCTCATAATGCTGGTTCTTCTGGTGTAACTTGTGCCCTGGCTGCTTTTGGTAATGCTGCTGAAACTGATGCCTTGTCTGCTTCTGCTATATGTTTCACCCAGAGGATGGTTTCTCTTATGATATTGTTGGCAGGTAGAGGGAGCATAATTTTCAGAGATACCTCATGCTTGGTGAGCTCTTCTTCAAGGTTGATTACTTCTGTTGTTGCAACCTGGAGGCTTTCTTCAAGGAGATGTGCGTGAACAGTGGCCTGGCCGATACAGTGGTGGAGATACTTCGTGGTTAACACATCCATTTTCTTTTCATAGTCCATTTCTGTACTTAGCCCATCCCATAGCTCGGACAAGCGTTGGGTTCTATCTGGAAAGTCTTCCATATCTTGGGGCATCACCATCTGACAATTTTCTTGGGCGGTTCGTATCTTAAGATACAAATTTCTACATTTTTCAATGGTAACTTGGGCTACAACGTTCAACTTCACCCCACAATCTTTGCAAAATACTAAAAGACCCTCATCTGCCTTTAATTCAAAGACGGATTTAACAGGGAGATTCACAGGGAACTCCAACTTTCCTTCTCACCACTCAATATGCTTCTTAATGTCTTCGCCACTGAGTGCATACTTCCTCCTGAGCCTGGTGGCATCAGAATTGATCTCTTTGAGTCTGGCTACTATCACATTCAGCTTGCAAAATTCTTCCGTTATGAGCTCCTCAATTCCATGGATCTTCTTTAATGTTTCACACGACTGCTCATGAAAGGGACTCAGATCACCAACCTTGCTGGTTGTGTGTTCTAATTGTTGTTTCAGCAATTCCTTACCATCTTCCAAATTCTCTATATTTTCTTTCAAATCATCCATCTGCTGAGTAGTATCAAATTTCTCAGATTCTAGCTGCAAGTTTTTACCCTCCAGGTCATTCTTTTCTCCTTCCAGGGTTCTTATTTGTATCACCAAAGCTCTCTTTTCAGCTTCTAGATGCTGAAATATTCTATTTAGTTCTCCTTTTTCTGACACAAGGGTGTCACACTTCTCAACCATTAAATTCTTATAATTCTATTCTTTAACCAGAGTCTACTGCAGATGGAAAGCTTTCTTCTTCTCTAATTCTAACTCAGTTGCCAACATGTGGACATTGTCTGCAGTTGCTTTAACATAAGCTACAGAGATAGATGCTAGGAGTCTGGGATCATTCTGGGTACCTTGCATGACTGTGGTTTCATGCTTGGTGATGATATATGGTTGGAAAGGTCTCTTCATATAAGTCATTGTTTCCTTGACAATGGATTTTCTCTTCTTGTTATAAACAAACTTGCCCCATTGGGACACCGTACTATTCTTCGATGGTGTAAAAGGGAGAAGCAGTAGTTCTCTTATGGGGAGGTCTACATCCATGTCTTGTAAGCTTGGGCTCTTTGGTTCAACATCCTCATTGGATTTGCTTTCCACTTCTGCCTTTCTCCGAGCCTCCTCCTCTTCTGCTTTCCTTTATCTCTCATCTTCTTCCAACTTGGCATCTTTTTCCAACCTGATTCTTTCTTCCTATTGGATTATTCGAGATTATTCTTTTCAAAGTTCATCTTCCTTTGCTTTATTTGCTCTTACATCAGCTTCTCTTTGGATTCTCTCAGCTTCTTCCTTGAGCCTTTGCTCCTCTCTGGAAAGGGCTTCGACGGCTTCTGATCTTCCCTTTCTTTTCGTTGTTCTGCTTCTTTTGCATCAAGGGGAATAGTGGTGGATCTAGAACTGAACCCGCCTTTACTGAGACGACCAATTTGTGATTCGGTCATGTTACTGACCCCTCTATATACTTCTTCGTATTCATCATAGTAGTGAGCGTAATCAAAATGAGCATGAAATTCCCTACAATGTTCTGCATCCTTGCCTCGTCTGTCATTCCTTTGGAAGGGTCTTTCGACGAAGTGAAAGTATTTCAATGTAATAAAATATTCAGCTGATGCAATCTTTGAGAACCTATAAGCCACAACATAAAAACAAAAAGGAGGAAAAGAAGCCTTCTTTGACCTATACAAGTTACCACCAACTCCATCAAGGAAAACCTGCCTTACTGCCTCCTTGTGGACTATGTAATCAGTAACATACCTAGGCAGGATATATGGGGGATTGGAGCATCCATACATCCTTATATAAGTACCCTCCTCTGAAAAATAGAATTCACCGTAGTTCTCCATGAATTCCATGGAATTCTCAGATAAGCAATTGGGTTCTTGTTAAACATCAGCTCGTATAAAGGTATGATGAATTCTTCACAAATAATCTTGTAGCTCCACATGTAATTCTAGGTCCAAAGTATTTTGTAGGCAGTGAACACTGGGGTGTTGGCTTGGTCCCAAAGGCAAACCAAATTTGGGAAAGGACGTTTTGCCAAAATGTAGTCTATTAGGTAGGATCACATGTAGAATTTTGATTTCCTCGCCACTAACCCTTCTTGTGCCTCAACTATGGTTGATGACAGACTGTCCGAGAGGATGGTTTCCCAATTAAAAACCGTTCCTATGAATGCCACATAATGGATTATGGGGATCCACTGGAGTCTAAAAATAGTTCCCCTCGAGCCTGCCAAAGATCCTGCTTAGCATGAGGGCAATCATCCTGAAAGGAGGCCTTAGGTTTTGGACCTCATACTCATCACTCTCCTTCTTCCTTATCTTCTTGCATGTGATTAGCAGTTTTCTAGCCATCTCCAAATTATCCATTTTGAGTTGGCTTAACCATTCGTCGTTCAGTGGCTGCTGAACACGAGGTAACTTGTAAGCTCCCACTATGTAGGCTGGATGAAACGATGCGAAGGCTTCACCCTTGCTATCGGAAAGGACTCTCGAATCAACATTTGCATGCTGTACGATCCACCCAATTACTTCCGAGCAAGGAAAGATTTTTGGACGCGTAGCTTCTTTAGATATGCCGGAGCTCCCAATGTTTTGGTACAAATATCCTTCCTCTAGGAGTGCCTCTGGGATGTCCTAATCTCTTATCATGTGGTATATGTCTCCCCATTTGACTTTTGGAGGAACGCCCATAGTAGATTTGGTGTCCCTGAATAGAGTTTCTACTCTTGCATAAATGCTAGCTAATTCCAGCTCGGTCCCCTTTGCCTTTCTTTTGCCACCTTTAGGCATCGTGACTTAACCTTGTTCAATTGCCATGCATAGGTGGATATAAGATAAAATTATAACGCAAAAATGATCATTGGACTAACATTCTGAACATGAAAAATGCGACTTAAGTGCATTTAAAGATAAAGGTCTGACAAATTTCTATAATAATCAATATGTTTCAAATACGAATGCAAGGTAAAACTCATAATCAAAATTATACATTGTTTCCATTTTAAAACAAAAAAAATGAGTCCGCTTCCTAAGGTAGGATACTATTAAATTTAGGCCTGCGGTAACGAAGATGGGACCTTTACAATAGAAATCATGCGTGAGAAGTGATGGGTGAATGCAACGGTTGACATCAAGCGTAAATGTTTGAGGTGTCGGGCTTATACCGAATAGTGAGGACAGGAAAGAGTGTGCCATCATGCTAAAGGGTGGTCTTTGTTGGAAAACCATGGGCAATGTGGAGGCACTACGGCTGAAAAAGAAATAAGACAACCAATTGCCAAATGAAGAAAAGGAGCTTTGCAGAAACACCTACCTGGAAAGTAACGATAGGCTCGCAGAGGTTGACAATTCCGCGCAATTGGATGAAATGAAAAAGCTCCTAAGTCTCGAATGGGGTTCCAAACGGACGTTCTTTAGCCAATGAAACAATTAAACACAATGCTACCCACAAAACTATTTATAATCCCTTAGCACGTGTGGGCATTCAATACGGTGGGTGAAAATTTTAAAAATGGGGTTATGGCGGGTACGGCTAGGGTCAAAACAACACGCTTGGCATTAAATGTGACCGTCAAAATCGGGAAAACCCAGCCAACTCACCCGATGGTTTCGGCAAAATCTTGTCAGTTCGGATCATTGTTGGGGCAGGACTGGCTGAGTTCCTCCGCAAATGAGATAGGGAATTTCGCCGTAAGTAAGGCCCAAGACCATGTTTCGAGTAACTTGGCCAAGTTCTGTCGCCGTTGCAGGCAGAATAAGTGAGTTTGGCCAAAAGACTCCGAATGAACTGGCGAAGTTCTTCTGAGACAATGCAGCCAAATATATAATAACTTTTCGCCCGTTGCGGCAGAGTTCAGTGAGTCCATCCGAAAAAGGAAGAAGGCTTAAAAACGTTGGTATGGTGAATCGCCGTTGCGAAAGAACTCGGCGAGATCTTCCGCCGTTGCGACGGAACTGGCTGAGTTCCTCTGCCGTTTGGTTTTACTTATCCAATTTTCCATCGTTGCGGCCAAACTTGCTAAGTTTTACTGCCATTGCATTACAAAACCGTGAGTTTTACTTAAGCAAAAACAAAAGCAGACTCAAAGGAAGAAAACAAAAGGTTTCGTTCTATGAAACTAAGTAGGAAAAGATTTGATGGGCTTGACTTCTAGGAAAAAATTCTTACAAACAAAAGAAGGGGCTCCAATATTTACAAAAAAATTGGGGGGGTGTTGCAGCAACAACAAAGAGATGAAGGGATAGAGATAAGTGTGAAGAAGAGAAGAAGTGAAAGACTCGTGAAGTGTATGAAGAGCTCAAGCTCTGTGAATGAAAAAGATTGAAGCAAAATCTCATCTCTTTGTAAGTGCGGCAAAGTTACTCTGTTTTACTCCAACAATGTATAAGTTCTTAATTTTTATGTATTCATTCTCAAGAATGTTGGTTTATGCATGCCCCGCATCAATTCCATATTGACCTATGTAAATGTTGTTTACATTTACGGTCTGTAAATAAAATCAAGATTTCCAAGCATTTCAATGTGGTGAAAGTTCTATTTTAACAAGGAGTAATTGCACAGTAAGTTTCACTTAGATGTTTCGGTTCTCATGTTTTAAGAAGAAATGTTTTAAGATAAATTTGATCTAAGTTTGGGTTATGCACAGTTAGATAGGTATGCAAAGTTAACCACGTAGTTAATCTTTGTAAAAGTTAAAGAAGTGTTCAAAAGTAATTTGTATGAAGTGCAAAGTTCATACAAAGTAAAGTATTCCGTGAAGTTAGAGAACTGTGCATTTATGCGAAGATTCAACTACGCAGTAGAAAGTTGAATTGCGTAGTTAATCTTTGCGCAGTAGAAGTGGATTCGCGTAGTTAATCTGTGCGCAGTAAAAAGGTGAATTGTGCAATGCGCAATTAATTTGTGAAGTAAGTGGAAGAAAAATTAGAACAAAGTATTTGCTAGGAGCAGTGCAGTTCTATAGCATATAAAGAAAAGAAAATATTTATCATCTGCGCAGTTAATTATTTTTAACTGCACCGTGCCCTTTTCCCTTGATCTGTTATCAGAGCCTGGTTTACGGAAAGTAGAAATTGTATTTACAAAAGGGAAAAGTGATTAAGAATGGCTTCCACTTTGGGTAATTTGCAAACCCCAATATTTTTTGGTAAAAATTATGAATATTGGTCTCTAACTATGAAGGCTTTGTTTAGAGGTCAAGATGTATGGGAAATAGTCCAGCATGGTTATGCAGAACCAGCAGATCTAGCAGCATATAACAATCTCACACAAGCTAAGAAGGATGTTCTGAAGGAACAGAGGAATAAAGACGGAAAGGCGTTGTTCCACATACATCAAGCAACACATGAGTCCATACTCCCAAGAGTAGCAACAACACAGTCAGCTAAGAAAGCATGGGACACGCTGGAAACTTCCTATCAAGGTTTGAAAAAGGTAAAGGCTGCCAAACTTCATATTCTTAGAAGAGATTTTAAATCTCTGTCAATGAAGAATACAGAGTCAGTAGAATCATTCTACACTCGTGTTATTGGTCTGGTTAATCAGATAAAGTCTCATGGAGAAACTCTAACTAATCAAAGAGTTGTTGAAAAAGTTCTTAGAGTTATGCCAAAGAAATTTGAATCTTTGGTTGTAACCTTGGAGGAAAACAAAGACTTGTCCACGTTTACTATTGATGAGTTGCAAGCCTCATTACTCAATCATGAACATAGAATCAGCAATTCAGATACATCACTAGAAGGTGCATTCGCAGCATAGTATTCCATAATCCGTGGAAGAGGCAAAGGAAGATCAAACTCTAGAGGCAAAGAACGAAGTTCTTTCAGAGGAGGACGCAGTAGCAGCCCTACACATGTCACTGGTAGAGGTTAGAATCAGACTTCCAGTCAGCCAAGTGGACAAAGGTATGACAAAAAAAAATTCAATGTCATTACTGTAAGAGGTTTGGACACTTCGCATATGAATGCAGGAAGAAGCAGTATGACCAAGGAAAGCAAGGTGAAGCTCAGTCAAGCAACAACAGTACTCCAAACAGCTCATTGTTCTTAACATGCGCATCACCACTTGAACGCAATGCTATCCAAGAAAGTCCAAATGACATATGGTATTTAGACTCGGGTTGTAGCAATCATATGACTGGTAATTTAAATCTATTTTCTAGTCTAGATAAATAAGTTCAAACTGATGTAACACTTGGAAATAACATTCAGGTTACTGTTTTGGGCAAGGGTACTGTTGATATTCTAACCAAACAGGGGGAGCAGAAATTTATGCCTGATGTGTATTATGTTCAAGGTTTGAAGCATAAACTGATGAGCATAAGACAGCTAATGGAAAAAGGTTACAGAGTTCACATGGTAGGGAATTGTTGTGTGATCAAAGACATATATCCAAGCAATCAGTTAATTGTTGAAGTGTAGATGACAAGCAATCGCTCATTTCCTTTAAGGATAAGACCCATCATAAAAGGAAAAACAACTCAAGTTGTTCATGGAAATCAAAATGAAAATTCTGGAACTGCATTCAAAGCAGAAAGCAAAGAAGCAGAAATTCATTGCCCAAAGGAAGAAAAAGACAACGCAATGCAAGATGCATTTCAAACAGAGATAGAGGATGAATCCTGGTTATGGCACTTCAGATTTGGACATCTGAATTTTGGTGGGCTGAAGTTGCTGCACACGAAGGAAATGGTGAAAGGATTGTCATTGATTGAAAAACCAGAGAGAATTTGTGAAGGCTGTATTTTTGGAAAACATCACAGAGATACATTTCTAGTCAGAAAGTCATACAGAGCTCGCACAACACTTGAAATTGTGCACTCTGATATTTGTGGACCAATGCAAACACCGTCCATGGGAGGATGCACTTATCTTCTCACATTTATTAATGATTTCACAAGAAAAACATGGTTTTACTTTCTAAAACATAAATCTAATGCGTTTAGTTGTTTTCAGCAGTTCAAGGCACTTATGGAGAAGCAGAGTGGTTACAGCATCAAGATATTAAGAACGGATAGAGGTGGTGAGTATGTTTCAAATGATTTCTTAAAATTTTGCAAAAATCATGGCATACAGAAGCAATTCACTGCGCGGTATACACCGCAGCAGAATGGTATCGCAGAGAGGAAAAACATAACTATTATGGAGATGGTGCACATTATGTTGGCAGTCGCACATCTGTCAAATGAATACTGGGTTGAGGTAGTGGCAACTGCTGTTTACATCATGAATCAATGTCTGACAAAGAGCGTGAAAAACAAAGTTCCGTAGAAAGTATGGACAGGTATGAAACATAGTGTTTCAAATTTAAATTTTTTTGGTTGTGTAGTGTACGCACATGTTCCAGATTAGTTGAGAAGAAAATTAGACAATAAAGGACATAAATGTATTTTTATTGGATATTATAAAGAAACAAAAGCATACAAGTTGTATGATCCTGTTGTAAGGAAATTCATCATCAGTCAAGATGTTCATTTTGTAGAAAATGAAGCATGGGATGGAACAGTAGAAAATAATGTCAAAATCGTGTCACATGTTGAACATGATGACAACGCAGAAGATGTGGTTGAGACACCGCAGGTAAATCAAAACTACTCATCTCCATCTACTCCAAGGATTGCGCAACATGTTCTAGCACAAGCAACTCCAACACAAGTCGCAGCTCAAGCTACTTCAACAAGCACACCAAGTGCGCAGCAAACTCCATCAAGAAGTGCGCGCAGCACGTGCAGTTCGACACCAGCAACTCCATCAAAGACAAGAAGTATGCGCGAGATATATGAGATTGGTACACCTAATTCATTCTCTGTTTTTGTATTATTTTCTCAAGTTAATGATCCTCTAACTTTTGAAGAAGCAGTTGAAGATAAAGTTTGGGCACAAGCCATGGATGAAGAAATAGAATGCATTGAGAAAAATCAAACTTGGAAACTAGTTGATGTTCCTAAGGACAAGGATGTGATAAGCGTGAAATGGATTTATAAGACCAAGTAAAATGTTAATGGAAATGTGCAGAAGCACAAGGCAACATTGGTAGCAAGAGGATTCACTCAGTAGCCCGGCATAGACTTCAATGAAACTTTTGCACTGGTAGCTCGAATGGACACTATCAGAACAGTTTTGGCCATCGCAGCTCATAAGACATGGCTTGTTTATCAAATGGATGTCAATTCTGCATTTTTAAATGGTTATTTGGAGGAAGAAGTATACGTGGAGCAACCATAAGGCTATGAAGTTCCGCGATAAGGACACAAAGTATACAGATTGAAAAGGGCACTCTATGGTTTGAAGCAAGCTCCTAGAGCTTGGTACAGTTGCATTGACCCATACCTCATTCAGAATGGATTTCACAGAAGTGAATGTGAGCCAACGTTGTACACAAAAATCAATCAGCAAGGTAATAAACTAATTGTCTGCCTGTATGTAGATGATTTAATATTTACTGGTGATTTTGCAATAGAAGAATTTAGAACAGTCATGGAAAGTGAATTCAAAATGACTAATTTGGGGCTTATGAAGTATTTTCTGGGCATTGAAGTCCAGCAGAATGAAAAGGGTATTTTCATATCACAGTCAAAGTATGCAAGTGATTTCTTGAACATATTTAAGATGTTAAATTGCAAGACAGCTCCAACACCAGTGATAACAGGTTTGAAATTGAGCAAGGATGATGATGGATCCAATGTAGATCCTACACTGTTTAAAAGGATTGTTGGCATCCTTATGTATCTTACAGCAACAAGGCCAGACATCATGTATGGAGTCAGTTTAATCTCAAGATTCATGGAGTCACCAAAAGAATCTCATTGGCAAGCAGGTAAAAGAATTCTGAGATATGTAAGTGGAACAAAAGACTTTGGTATTTTGTATTCAACCTTAGAAAATTTCAAATTCATTGGATACTCTGACAACGATAATGGAGGCAGCATAGATGACAGAAAAAACACATATGGGAATACATTTCATGTAGGAATAGGTGTTGTATCATGGGCTTCAAAGAAACAGCCCATAGTAACTCTTTCTTCAGCAAAAGCAGAGTATGTTGCAGCTATAAGCGCTACATGTCAAGCAGTTTGGATGCGCAGGATGTTAAGTGATCTGTCACAGAACCAGCAAGAACCCACAGTCATTTACTGCGACAACAATTCAGCTATCGCGATGTTAAAGAATCATGTGTTTCACAAGAGAACCAAACACATTGACACAAGGTATCATTTTATCAGAGAATTGATAAACAACAAGAAAATATGTTTAGAATTTTGCAAGTCTGAAGATCAAGTAGCAGACATATTTACAAAACCATTGGCAAAGGACCCATTCCAATTTCTGCAAAGTTGTTTGGGAGTGACAAGTTCTACGCAGTGAACTTTGTCATGAACAGAGCATGTTTCAGCTCTGAAATATTTTGTAATATTTTGTTTTTGTTTAATGATCCCCATCCGCTCATAATTAAGGGGGAGTGTTGGAAATATCATAATTAATGAGCTGATAGCGTATTTGATATGCGTCGGCTCTGTGAGACTCCAAGTCGGTCATTTTTTCATTCTACAATGTCAGATAGTCAGTCTGTTTGTAGCCAATCCGACTCATAGAAAGTTAGTATTTAAGTAGTCGCATTTGTATTCCGCAGGCTCATAACTTCTTAGGTGGAATTTATTTCCGTCTTTAATGTAACCCTGTAACTTTCAGGTGAAGCAAAACCTAAGTATATGTATAAATGAAAGCCTCTCACAGAAGATTAGTAAGAGATGAAGGGGTAGAGATAAGAGTGAAGAAGAGAAGAAGTGAAAGACCCATGAAGTGTATGAAGAGCTCAAGCTCTGTGAATGAAAAAGATTGAAGCAAAATCTCATCTCTCTGTAAGTGCGGCAAAGTTACTCTGTTTTACTCCAACAATATATAAGTTCTTAAGTTTTATGTATTCATTCTCAAGAATGTTGGTTTATGCATGTCACGCATCAATTCCATATTGACATGTGTAAATGTTGTTTACATTTACGGTCTGTAAATCAAATCAAGATTTCTACGTATTTCACTGTGGTGAAAGTTCTATTTTAAGAAGAAATGTTTTAAGATAAAGTTTATTTAAGTTTGGGTTATGCGCAGTTAGATAGGTATGCAAAGTTAACCGCGCAGTTAATCGTTGTAAAAGTTAAAGAAGTGTTCAAAAATAATTTGTATGAAGTGCGAAGTTCATACAAAGTAAAGTATTCCATTCAACTGTGCAGTAGAAAGTTGAATTGCGCAGTTAATCTCTGCACATTAGAAGTGGATTAGCGTAGTTAATCTGTGCGCAGTGAAAAGGTGAATTACGGAGTGCCCAATTAATTTGTAAAGTAAGTGGAAGAAAAATTAGACCAAAGTATTTGCTAGGAGCAGCGCAGTTCTATAGCATAGAAAGAAAAGAAAATATTTATCATCTACGCAGTTAATTCTTTTTAACTGCGCGGTGCCCTTTTCCCTTGAAACATATATGGTGTTGGATTTAGGCTAGTTACAACAGTACTGCATATTTTAACACTAAGATGCGTGCTTTATCAGCTTATCGACTATGTAGAATTCAAGAGCAAGTTTCGATTTATCAAGAGAGCAAGATTGCAGCCAGCAATAGAAAACAGAGCTAATTATACTTACACATCGAGCAATAGAAAATGCATGGCATGAGGATAGAAGCGTAATAATAATTTGCAATCAACAAATGCAGGGCAGGAGAAGAGAACATTGGACACCTGTAAGAACAATTGGCAATCAAGTAATGTTAAAGCCAAGGTAAATTTATTTTTTGTATCTACAATGTTCAAATTATACAATTTACACAACTAATATGTGTCTCTAAGATTTTTTGTAAGAGATAAAAATATGTAAAATAGTTATTCCACTCCGAGTTTAAATACATTTATTAGAAGCTTTTTAAAATAAGTTAAAAATGGATAAATTCAGAAATAAAACTCTTCTAGCTATTAACAATTCTAAATATTTAAATATTTCTTTAAAAAATAACAATTTTAAAGACAAATTTTTATATTTTAAATTTCTATAAAATTTTAGCATTTTAATCCGATACAAATTTTTCAAATTTCTAACTTTAATCTTTTCTCTCCAACAATTTAAAAAAAAGAAAAGGTAAGAGGTCAAAACATGAAAGAACATGCCTAAACCTTTTCCGAAAATTATTTAATGATTTTGACCGTGATTTGACTTCTCTTTTTTATTTTGTATTCATTTATGAAGTAAATTACAACGACTTCTTATCATTTCAATTTCGTTCAATGTAATAAAACATATATTTTCACATTGACTTACAAGTCCGTATTAATTTTATGAATCTCTATTTACAACAGAAAAAGATTTATATAAAAAGGTTGTTGAAAAAAAATATTGTGTTTATTTATAATAGTAATTTTAAAAATTGAAAATTATGAATTTTTTTAGTTTATTTTCTAATTATTTTTGCTTAAAATTTAGTAAGAGACGTTGGATTTCCATATATATAAGTTACTGAGATTGGATCCAAATATAATAGGTAGTATATTAAAGTTTAAATCTATCAAAATATTAGATCATTGTATTTTGTTAATAATGAATGAAAAAGTGAAAATATTAGATCATTGTATTTTGTTAATAATGAATGAAAAAGTGAAAGCAGTTTTGACAACTTCATTTACAAACATTTGTCTTTGTTCTCAAAGATGATTTTGAGAAATTCTTATTAAGTGGAAAGAAGAATGAAGTTGGAGGTGTTCTCACAATTTGCATTTCACATGAAACTTAAGTTGTGCAACTTGAGAAAAACTTGTTCTATTTAAAAAATTATTTTCAACAAAATTGAGAATTATTTGGCATATTTTGAAGAGCTAGATATGGACCACAATGAATGTGAATAGCACTTCCAATTCCAATTAAATGAAAATTAGTTGATATAATTTTTCTTTGTGGATTTGAAAACACTTTATTGTGTTTTTTCACATTACATGCAAATAGGAGTTAAAAAAAAAAGAGATGATAAGAATCTATACTTTATTGACTAGGGCACAAGAAAGTTGCTTGAAGAAGTTAGATGTCATGACCATAGGAGTAGTGCCCCAATTTTTCCTTTTTCAACTCCAAGGAATGTGTGGCACTAACGTGCCTCATCCACAAGGGCTTGGTCAACCTGCAACTATGCCTTGAGATACAAACTATTATGTCATTGCAAGTCCTACTCAACTTACCCAACAATCACTTGCACCACAATAGTTCAACACTTAAGAAATTATCCAATTAAGCATTACACATGAACATCACAATACACGTATCCAACCATATACACAAGAGAAAATGAACGCACAAGTATGGTGATGCTTAAAATAAGCACCCAAACTTATTATTAAGAATGTTACATATAGTAAAAGATACAACAAAGGAGTCTTCCCAACCTAACAAACAATCATACACTGATATACAACAGATCCGAGATAACGCCCATACAAATCCTTGTCCAAGATATTCTAGACAACTCCCAACATGTTTACCTGACTCCTCAAGGAAAGATGTTAAATATGTCTCTCATTGCCTACACATAAAACCTCTATTACATATGTGGAACTCCCTCAAATGCTCATCTTGTCACTTCTTCACTACGCTCATCACATGATAGTGAAGTGTTCCCAAGTTTCATTTTTCAAGACTATGCCCAAATCTAGCTACCCAAAACTACTCTCGGAAGTGTGCCCAAGTTGGACGAGTCTAACCTGGGAAACTACTACCGCATGTGCACCCAAATCATGCTACTTTCTCCCGACAAACCATGGCCAACTCATGCTACTCTTTCCTAGAATACTGCACCTAACTCATTTTATTATGTCTTGAAATATTGTACCCATGTCATGTTATTGCGTCTTAATAGGTTGTGCCAAACTTGTGCTACTTTGTCACGACAAGCTAGGCCCAACTCATGCTACCCTATCCCAACAGGCTACACCCAACTCATGCTACTCGATCCCAACATATTGCACGAACTCACACTACTACGTCCCGACAAATCGTCCCCATGTCATGCTACTAGATGTCTCGAGAGATTGTGTCCATGTCATGCTACTACGTCTTGACAGATTATGCCGAAGTCATGCTACTGCATCCCGACAGGTTGTGCCCAATTCTTGCTTCCACTTCCGACTGACTTCTTTTGAATTTTTTTCTTGATTGACTTACCTCCTTTTCACTTGCACCCAAATTGTATATATATGGTATTCCCTTTATAAGGTGCATCCAAATCCCACATGCCAACTCAAGTGTGCCCATGTCGATGCACATCCAACTCTCAAGTGATCCCAAGTCGATGTGCAACCAACTCTCACATGTGGACAATGTGAAAGTAAGTGTCGGCTTCTCAAGATGACGAAACAGGTCAGTGCCTTGGGTCCACAAGCTCAGGTCAACGTGCCCTAAATCTCGTGCAACCCCAAATTATAAAGTCTCTGCAAGACATAACGCTTAGTCTTTTTGGAGTGTGCAGGCACCATGCTTCTGCCATGCCTCCATGCATTACCAAAATCCATGCCCATGTTTGCAACAAATCAAAATTGTTCCCAACTCCACACTCAATCAAATTGATAGTGTGCCCCTTTATATGCTACCAAGGTGCTTTGCAAGTCTAGTGCACCCAACTCTACACTCAACCTCCGTCAAGACCTCATGAACCTTTAATACTCGTTTGAGGAATTACGCATGGTCTTCATGTGGAGATCACGACATTAGGCTTATTGATAGCAAATGATATGCCTATTTTATTAAGGTAAAGAGTGGAAAAAATTATAGGAAAATATGGTTAGACGAAAATGTGGAAATAATCCATAAAGGAGACAAAATCATGATGCTTAATGCTTTAATAGAAAATACGTCTCATCTCACTAGAAAATTAAAAAATGACTACTATCCACTCATAGACCAAAAAATAGTTATCATTGCTATCAACCAAAAACTAGCAAAACACAAAAAATCACATCTATAGTTTTGTTCTCAGTGTTTCCTAAATAATGATTGTTGATACCATAGTTACAAATATCCAAAAAAAAAACTGTGAACATCTAGTTGAAAATGTAAAAAAATCCCTCAGAAATAAGGGCATCTTCCATGTAGTCCTCAAAATATAAAGTTCATTCAGACCCCCAATAGCCTTCTTTTATAGATTGTCAACAATATAATGAAACTATCTCTATATATAGACAATAGTTATTTATGAGAATGAAGAAAGAAGCAAGATAATCCTCTGGCACCATTGCTCTAAGGAGATGAACTGCAAATTCGATAAACCATTTTCCCAACTCACAATCACCTGGGAATCTCCAAATACTTGTAATGAAACAAGGCCAATATTTTTTTTAACCATGGGAACTGAGCAACCTCTGAAGGGTACATCCAACATCCCACAAGCTAGATATACCAGCAACTCGTGACTTAGTAGGGGGCGAGACGTCCTGAAGCCCACCGAGGTGATCCTCTATCCCAAGGGTCGCCTACCCTTCGAGCCTTGTCATAATGGGCCAATGAGAAACCCTACCCCACGTTGGTTTTGAACCTATGACTTCCACGGAGATAACACATGTTCTTAACTGTTAGACCCACTTAGGTGCTTTGAAACAAGGCCAATATTAGTAGCAAAATATAGTAACCCCCATAGGGCCAATAATTATGCTCTAGTATTGGTCCCATGTCCACAAGTCATCCATAGTTTATAATTATGTGTAGCATGTATTATTAAGAACATCCCTCCACTAGTCAATTCTCGCTAGCTCATTCGGTTAAGGTGTGGGTCTCATTAGCACGACGACCCGAGTTCAATTCCCCTTAGGGGTGAGTTAGTTGGGAGGAGACACCCAAAAATCCATCCATCACAAGGGTTGGTGTGGCCCAGGCCAGGTGCGATCCCCAGGTGACTTTGGTGGCTTAGATGCTCCTGGGTTGTAGTTCTTAACCAATGGTTCATTGCTACCGACCCTGAGTGATGGGCAATCAAACAAAAAAAAAGAACATCCCTCCACCACACTCACCCTGTCGGGAAACCCCGTCGAAGTGTCCAATAACAAACTGAAAAGCAAAAGAAGGTTCGAAAATCTACCTAGATTTCTTTTTATTTTCCCCTTTATATACTTCTTTGTACATACCCAAAATTCTGTTGCAACAAGGATACACATTTTGAGTTGTGCTCTAAAAAATATCTCACTTTCTTGATCTCTAAATGCCCCAACATATGAATATAGGAAAGACCTTATGATTGTGGACCTTCTCTACCCAATTCCCAAAATTTTCTTCAAATGTAGAGGATCCCCAATCCTAAGATATCTAGAAGACATTAATTTCCTTCCATATCTGTTTACAGTAAGAACAATGTACAAACATATGGAAGACTAATTGAAAATCTCAATGACAATGTATGGAATGATTTCCTTCTAATCAAATTATCCCATAAAAAAACATTTTAAACTTAGAGGAATGTTCCACTTCCATAATTTATTTAAAAATGATTTGATTTTGATTTTTTTTTATTATTATTGATATAATTTAGTAAGGAGTAGTCTATTTTTTCTATGTTTTGGATTTTATGGTGGGTTTTGGTCGGAATTGGGTAATTCTTTTTTGGTAAAATTTAAATTTGGAAGTGTTTAAATTGTGTTTCTGAATCCATAAATAGATTTAGCACCCTCAACTATCCCCATGGCACTCAAATTATGCAATTTACATAACTAATATATGTGATTCTAATATTTTTTTTAAAGTTTCAACTAGACTCCGAACAAAAATATTGTTGAAAAAAGTTGAAAGGGTGTGATAACTGGCACTCAAATAGCCTGAAATTTTTTCCAGAGAGACACAGTTCCACCACTTCTTGTTATGTTTTTGGAATTTTGACGATCTGAGTCGTCTTAAAATGGGCCAAAACCCTTAGGGATACAGTTCCATGGGAACGATTTGTTATGCCATGCGCTCTCTAACTAAATCATAAGTAACTTTTTATTATTATAAATGTGTTTTTTATTGACAAAATAGATTTAACAGTCATAAACCTAAAAAATATCAAGAGGCATGTACCCACTTCAATACTCTACTTGGTCGGACCACTTCGATTGGTCCATATGATAAGTTAAAATAGTCGGACCAATTTGATAAGTTAAAATTGCCTTGACCACTTCAATTGGTCAAATTTGATAACTTAAAATTGCCTTAACGAACTAATTGACCCCACATTCTCGGTCTCAATTACACTATTTAAGTCCAAATTTAGATATAACTCTATTTCCAGCCGTGAATGCTGCTTCGTTGAGAAAATCTTCTAATCCCGTCTCAGGTGAGGCGTACTGCATACTGCAGAAATCGCTTATTCGAAGCTGCGAGCCACAATATTTTATATATATTATCGTTGTCTTTTCATTGAAATTTTAGCCGCATGGCTCGCTGTCTGGGATATAAACAACAAAAAGAATTGGAGGTGAAAATAGTTGACGTACCTGCGGTGTTTATGGATATTATCAGCCGAGATTTTGCTTATGATCCAGTCCGACTTCCACTTGAGCAAGATCCCACGCAGCGTCTCTACAATAGAAAAACCCTACAGACCATTTGGGAAACTGAACAGCGTGCCAGAAATCCCTTTACTCGACAGTGGTTTGACATTAAAAGCGCCATCCCTCGAAGAAGATTGAGAAGAAATATGGAGCATTACATAAATCTTCACAGTTTTCCCGCAGACACTATAATTCCGGGGTATTCAAAGATTCTGGCCAAGGGAATGATGAAGCGACATTTAAAGGAGTTGCGTGAATCTGTTGGTGGGAGAACGATAACAGAGGATCAATGGGTGAAAATATGGAAGAAAATGAATTTAGTACGCTTGTTTTGTGAGTTTCATTCTCAGAATATCATAAGTTTCATTTCTGTAAATGGCTTCAAATATTTTCGGAGACTCATTGCCAAAGCATTAAAGGAGAACGAAGCCAAAGAAGCTGCTCTGGATGTGGGTAAGGAAATAGTGAGGACTATAGACGTCATAATAAATGGACTGAGATCACGTGGAGAAGATTCAAATGGAATTTTTGGGAAACTTGGAGAAAACCCCAAGGGAAAGAATGTGATTTTTAGTTTAATCAGCATTCTCGAACATGTTTATAAGAATACTGGAGGCTATGTGAAAATCCAGTCCTTTATTTTGAGAGCATTTCCTACAGTATGTGATGAGATTGCCGCGAAGCCTGACATCGTCCATGGAGAAACTAAACGAGCCGTGTTGGTGGGATATCGGTGTGTCCTGAATAAATTCATTGTAAAGCCTGTGAGGGATATTAGCAGCGAGGACTTGAATCATGGGATTGCTATTTTGAGAAGAGCAAGGGACTCACTTTCACCTTTTAGCGAGGTGTACAAAAAAGCACTAGGCAACGCTGTGATTATCTGCATCTCTAGAGAAATTGGGAGATCAAAGGCTATGAAAGGCTTTACGGGGGGACGACTTCTCGAAGCTCAAGTGCAGGCGCAACACAATTCCGAGGCCCTTGAAAGGGGTGTTAGGCTTATCAGAGATATACTCATGGAAGAAAGTGAATTAGCTACTTGTATTCTCGGACGAGGTGTGGACATAATAAAAGATCTTCTCTATATGTTTGAACGTTTCAGTGAGACCGAGAATGAAGATGAGGATGAGCTGGGAGTTCGAAATTTTCCCGTCTGTAATTGCGAAAAGAGCAATGAATTAGTACAATGTGTTCATTACAGAATTGCACAGGATGGATTGGAAATCAGGGAAGCCATAAGCAGGAAAGAAGGCCCGTTGTTGGATGTTGAAATTCTCCTCAAATTCGTGAGTGATCGAAGCTGAAATAAAATAATCCCTCCTACAGAATTGATCCATGGCGATTTTCATGCAAGTAAGTGTTACCAAAACCATCAGTCTATTTCTGAAGATGGTATTTTAACTTATTGAAAATGTTTTTTTTATACTTTAGTTTCTTTTCTAGTCTCTATTAAGTATTGTCTGATTCGTTGAATGCCATTATTGTCCCATTCGACCAGATATTTGGGAGAACTTAGAAAATTTTGGAAAATGTGGTTTATCTGCATTATTTTTCATTGTTTGGCTTTTGTTTGACATGTGGTTCCATTATTATGGGGATTTTGTGCTTTGTCATTATCGCGGTGTAACAGGGAATTTGGATATGTTTTCAATTGCATTATCCATTATCTTAGCTATCATACTGGAACTGGAAATTGAATTGCATTATCCATTATCTTAGCTATTATACTGGACTGGAAATTGGTTTGTGGTATGTGTTTGGGTAGAATTGAATTTCAGAACAGCAGTATTTTAAGGGCCAGAGATTACGCCTTCCTTTTATACTACCTCAAAGGGAGTAAGAGGCAAGGGCAGAGCTAGGTGACTCGGTTGGGCCAATGGTTGATCCACTTGCATGTCTCATTTTTCATAAATCAGCCTGGTTTCTTACTGTAGATGCAAAAGCAAGGGCAACAACAGGGGTTTCTAGAGGGGAGAAGGAAGCATCTGAATCCATTTAAACACCAGTTTAAGAAAGATTTTATTATTATGAGCCCTAATAAATTTCCTAGTGCTACAGCAGTAAATAAAAAGCATTAAATGCAATTTAACTTTCCCGTAAATGTTGTATATTGCCTCAAAATTCACATTAGGAAATAAGTTTTATGAATCTACAATAAATGAACAGTATTAGCTGCAATAAATGTTGTATATTGCCTTGGGGTTTGTTGCTAGTCTTTTGGGAAATGCACCCCCTTCTTGGCTACTCTTTTCTTCTCTTTTATTCAGCTGTGTTCTTTTTTCACTTTTGTGCCTAATTTCTCTCCTAGAGCTTCTTTTACCTCTTTATAAATGAGATGACTATAACCCTTCGTCTTTCAAAATGAATGGTCAAGATTAGATCTTGGGATCTCAAGATAATCTGTTGTGATAATTTGCATTTTTTCACAACTTAAGTCATTTTCTATCATCATAAATCGAAAGTCTCTTTAACTTTATAAATTAAAGTTAATGTCTAAGAAAGTAACTTTTGGTAACTTTTATATGCTTTGACACCAAGCCTATAGAAGACCATCCGAGCTATAAAAATCAACACCCTTTGTTAGTGAGGGAGGTGTTCTGCACCACCCCCAGCTTATATTTGAATTTGAAAAATTCCCCTTTCACCAAAGCCTTGGTGAGGATGTTTGCAACCTTCTCATCTATAAATAGATATTGAAGTTGCACTACCCCTCTCTAAATACCTTATCTGAATGTGTTTCAGCCGGTCATGAAACATTGGATTCATCGAGAGTTTGATGCAACTCCAATTGTCACAATGAATCACTATAGGAAGCAAATTTTGACCAAATAACCCAAGTAGCTTACGAATCCATATGGCTTCACAACTCACCAAATTGGAAGCCATTTACTCTACCTCGACATAACTAAATGAAACTGACTTCTGCTTCCTACTAAACCAAGACACTACTACCAAGCCCAAGCTAAAGCAACACTCGGAGGTGCTCTTCCCATCAACCACACCTCCTCCCCAATCTGAGTCATTGAAACCAACTAGTCTTATTTACAATGTCACGCAAGTAATGAACAACATGTTTTGCTACAGTCCAGTTCACTCTCCTAGGATCAACAATAAAATAACTGAGATCGTTCATACAAATAAATATCCGGTCTGATGTTGACCATATACATCAAGGACCCAGTCATTTGACGATACAAAGTGTGATCAACCAATTCTGACTCATAATCATCAAGCTTCTTCAAGTTGGTTGCCATGGGTGTCAACATAGGCCTACAATCCACCATCTTTAATCTCTCCAAGATCTCAACTACATACTTCCCCTAGCCAAGAAAAATATGACCAGGACTCTGCCACACCTCCATCCCTAAAAAATAATGCATCAGATCGAGACTCTCCCATGCAACTCAAATCCTAGTGGGTTCTCAATGTACACTTCCTCTTTTGTGATGCCATTCAGAAAATGTAGTCTTCACATCCATCTGATAAAGAATCCATACCATCTCTACTCCAATGGACATGATGGCCTTGATCGAAGTGTACCTCGCTACTAGTGTGAAGGCATCCTCATAATCTACTCCCTCTACCAATGAGAGCCCTCGAGCCACAAATCGATCTTTGTAGTTTTCAATTTTTCCATCTGCAACCTGCTTGATTCTATAGAGCCACTTGGAAGTCACAATTGACTTTTTCTCAAGTCTTAGAACAATTTCTTAGACATCGTTCTTCATGATGGAAGCATACTCTTTGGTGGACTCTAGGAATGGAAACCTAATTAGGGTAGCTAAACCGGAAGTGTACTTTAATTATCGACCAGGGAGCGTACAAACTTAAGAGGTGTTAAGCACTGTATGTGCTCTATAGGATAGTCTTCGTCGTTTAGGGTGTTGGAATGTGTCTTAAAGGTTTCTCAAGAAGGAATTGGAAATGAGTTGTTTCTAAATCAAGAAGGAATTGGAAGTGAGTTGTTTCCAAACAAAGAATGAAAGAATATAAAAAGGTTGTAAATCTACGAACTGGAAATGCTGAAACTGGGAGATCTCTATGCTAAGAATTAAATGCTGGAAAACTGTAAATCTAGTCTAAGAAGTAAATACTGAAAGCTTGGTAAACTTAATCTAGAAATAAAATACTGAAAACTAGAAATTTAATCTAAGAATTGAATACTGCAAATCAATCAAACTTTTATCTATTCAAATCTAATACCGAAAGTGATGATCATTACTCTATTCAAATCAAAGAACTGAAACAATTAACGGCTATATGATCGAACTCAGATAAGAGAAATATGCATGGAATTGCAGATCTAAATCGTTGTCTAGAATTAATATAAAATGTTGGAAAACAAGGGTAAAATATGCCTGCACAGAATGCATGTACAAGACTATAGAAAGTGTGTTACGAAACTACAGAATCGGTATTACCAAAAAAAATAAAAAATAAATAAAAAATAAAAAATAAAAATAAAAAATTGTTGAACTGAAATAATAATTTGTTGTTCAAACCATTATCAAAGTACTTCACATATTATGATGATTAAACCAATGAGAAAAACACATGAGAAATACCTGAAGTAAAAATGAGGCTCTTGACCTACGTGTTGAGGGGGGCTTCCCCAACCCGTATTTTAGGAGTGGAAAAAATTATGAAATAACACCAATCCTTCCATTAATAAAATCGTAACTTCATATCTTAGAAAAAGTCTTAGAACATAACTGTCTTGAATAACATATGTTGAATATCAGTTCTTCAAAAATGCCAACAGGAACCCCTTGCTACCCAAGAGGTCCATATATACAACTATTTTGAATCACAACCTAACTCTATGCTTTAAATGTCGATCGTGCTAAACAGGAGTTTTCTTCTATAAATCAGGAAAAAGGGCGTTGAGCCACTCGTGGTCTTTCAGTCTTTGAGATGGATTTGCTTGTTGTCTCTTAGATCACCTACACCTGCTCATACATACTTATTTCCATATAATTAGCTCATAGAAAATGCCTTTAAGCATAAAAGAATAATCTCTAAACTACTCTATTAAATAATCAAAACAAATGCATTATTCCCCACAAACAAAGGTATTTTCCTTGTCCATTATTGTGCTTCTGTGGCATAAAAAGGATATAGAGTACCTAATTTGGGACTCATCATCTCCCCCAGATTGAAGGATTCACCCATCCCTGGGTGACACATTTTTTTCTTGGACAACTTCTCTGATATCCCAGGCAACGACCCTAGGGGTCCCTGCTTGTCTATGATAGCCCAAGGTCTGGTCATCTCTGGTCCATGTTATTTTCTCCTCCTCTTCATCGACCTGTTCTTCGATAATCAAAGGAAGAAAGAATGGTGGACTCAGTTTCATGCCTATCCATCTGAGCTGGTGCTTTATTAATGATTCCCTGTATAACTTAGCCTTGGTGAGAGCAATATCTAGCCTGAGGGGGGAGTGAGGCTCCCTCTTCTTCAAATCTTCTGCGATTCTTTCCCACCTCTCACCGATAGCTTCCTGAACTTCCTTGTACGTGCATTGAAGGGTGAGGTCGAAATGTGTTACTGCCTCCTGTTATTTTCCAAGAGAGATAGGAATTAAATCATCATTTATGGTGATAGTCCGGTGGTCCTCAATTATCCTTTCAGGATAAGTTGCCTCACCCCTGATCCATAACGGGATTTTCCACTCCTATGAAAGGTAGAGGTGAGTGTCTTGTGACCTCTCTAACTTGTGGTTCATCCAGGAGCAGAGATCTCTTAGCTGGAAGTCACACATGTAGGGATTTGGTGACCAGTTGGGTGAGCTCGGCACCACAAAGTTATGCATTTACGTTTTTACTGGTGCTGTGAACTTTCTTGAATTTTTTTTCTGTAGTGTTAGATTTTCTGTTGTTCTAGCTCGCTTGAAGTAATTGTTGGCTCGCTTGAATTGATTGTTGGCTTGCTTGAATTGATTGATGGCTCGCTTGATTGTAGATTCTGAAATTAGCTATGTTGTGTGTCTTGTTTGAGTTTTGTTGATATTGCTTGTTGGCTCTGTTGAGCGATTGTTGTTGATATTTGTTTGTTGTTCTTTTGCTGCTAAATGTTTGCTGGCTCGCTTGAAACATGCTTTCTGGCTCACTTGAAATTGCTTGCTGGATCTTCATAGGGATGGATCAAGTTCATCAATTTTGTTTGTGATTACCCAAGCATAATTTTTTATTTTCATCTCTCTCTTTTTTCATTTTTTCTCTTTTTTTGTTTTTTCATTTTTTTTCATGTTTTTCATTTTTCTCTTTTTTTCTCTTTTTTCATTTTTCTCCTTTTTTTGTATTTTGTAATTGGAATCAGTGATGTTCTATGCTCTCTAGCAGCGTTAGAATTTGTTGATAGAGTGTCTGTGTGAACTCCTCTCTGGACTGTGGTGTCTTATAGAGTTTGAGTCTATGTCCATTCACCAACATAGGGAATTTTTCTTCATCTATTGTTGTAATTTTGATAGCTCCATTGTCATAGATCTTTTCAATGATGTAGGGTCTGAGCCATCTGGTTGTGAGTTTTTTTTTAAAAGTGTGAAACCCGGAGTCATAGAGTAGTGCCTAGTCACCTTCTTTGAATTTATTCTGCTTGATGTTTTTGTCATGCCATTTCTTCCTTTGTTGTTGGATGATTTCAGTGTGGCCAAGTGCTTGTTGGCGTTGCTCATCCAACTGATTTAATTGCAGCATGCGTTCTTGCTGGATATCTGAAAGTTCCATGTTTAACATGGCTGCAATTCCCAATGTTTTGATTTCAAACTGAATGGAAAACATTATTTTATTTCCATAAGCTAGCTCATATGGGGTGAAGCGTGTTGTTGTCTTCCATGTGGTAATATTATAAGCTCAAACTGCCTCACTTAGTCTGTCTTCCCAATCTCTTTTGTGCAGTTGTATTGTCTTTATCAAGATTCTTTCTAATTCTCTGTTTGTCACCTCAGCTTGACCATTAGCTTGAGAGTGGTAGAAGGAGGACTTTCTGTGTTTGACATTGTTCCTTCGAAGCAGGTCCTCTATGAGGTTGGATGTAAATTGTGTGCCTTGGTCAGAAACCATCTCTCTTGGGACTCCAAATCTATGGAATATTTGCTATGTAAAAAAAATTTGCCAGATTTGTTTCATTTGCTGCTGCAAGTGCTGCTACTTCTGCCCACTTTGTAAGGTAGTCAATGCATACTAGAATATAGTTTTTCTGATTTGATTGGAGGTTGAATGGACCAAAAAAATCAAATCTCCATTTCTCAAATGCTTCCAAAGAGATTTATGGATGGAGAGGCATTTCTTCTCTTTGAGTAGGCTTCCCCATTCGTTGACAATCATCATAATGTGAAACGTATTCATAGGAGTCCTTGTGGAGTGTTGGCCAGTAATATCCAGTTTGCAATATTTTATAGGCTATTCTTTTTGCAGCATAGTGTCCCCCACATGGCTCATTGTGAGTGGCATGTAATATGTCATGGACTTCATCTTCTCTGACGCATCTTCTCAATATCTGGTCTGACCCTTTTTTGAAAAGCATTCCTTCTATCCATGTGTATGTAGAACTTTGCCTTATGATTTTGTTCTTTTCTTGGTGGCTGTAATGTTGTGGGAATTTACTAGACACTAAGTAGTTTTCTATGTCAGCAAACCATGGGCTTCTTGTTGATATTGCAAAAAGGTGCTCATCAGGGAAGTTATCATTTACCAGTTCATTGTCTTGTCTATGAGTAAGTCTAGACAGAAAATCAGCTACTACATTGTGTTTTCCTGGCTTATCCAGAATTGTTATGTCAAACTCTTGCAAGAGGAGTAGCCATCTAATGATTCGAGCAC
Source organism: Larix kaempferi (assembly GCA_027924585.1). Lineage (NCBI taxonomy): Eukaryota > Viridiplantae > Streptophyta > Pinopsida > Pinales > Pinaceae > Larix > Larix kaempferi. Next base: position 393,769 of record BSBM01000957.1, read on the forward strand.
TTGTATTAGGTTTATTCATAAGATACCTAATTGTTGAATGGTAGGTGTGGAAAAAACTTGGTATCCAGTTATGTAGTGCCTGAATTTGTTTATGGCATGTATGATAGCCAAAAACTCCTTCTTTATGACTGTATAATTTAATTCTTCTCCTGCCAAGTTTTTACTGATAAAATATATGGCATATGGTCTCTTCTCTTCTTCTTGTCCAAGGACTGATCCAATGGCCTTATCTGATGCATCAGAATGTATGTGGAATGGAAGTGCTCAATTTGGTCGTTGGAGTAATAGAGCTGTGATTCTCTTTTCCTTGAGGTTATCAAATGCTGACATGTTTTGTCCAAATGAATTATGTGTCTTTTGTGAGAGAAGCAAACATTGGTGCAACAATTTTGCTATAACTCTCAATAAATCTTCTGTAGTAGCCTGTTTTCCTAAGAAAAATTCTCACATCTCTTTGTTTCACAAGTGGGTGGTAGTGTTCTGATGACTATGACTTTTGCTTGATCAACTTCAATTCCTCTCTGTGAAATACGGTGTCCAAGCACAATGCCTTCTTCCATAAGCATTTTGCATTTATCATTGCTCAAACATAAGCTCATCTCGATGCATTTTTTCAAGACTAATTCTAGATGTTTTAATGCTTGGTCGAAATTCTAGCCATAGGGTGTGAAGTCATCCATGTAGACTTCCATTTGATCATTAATAAAATCAAAGAAGATGCTTAAGATGTCCCTTTGAAATGTTGCTATGGAATTACAGAGTCCAAAGGGTAGCACTCTAAATGCATAAGTGCCCCATGGGAATGTGAATGTTGTTTTGTCCTGATCAACTCGGTGGATTAGGATCTGGTTGTACCCACTGAACCCATCCAAGAATGAGAAAAATTTGTTTCCAACAATGTGTCCATTACTTGGTCGATGAATGGTAGAGGGAAGTGATCTCTCTTAGTTGCCTTATTGAGCTCTCTGTAATCCATGCAGATCCTCCACTTCCCTCCTTTCTTAGGAACTATAACCAATGGTGAGACCCACTCACTATTTGATATTGGGTATATGAACCCTACATCTAACAGCTTTTGTAACTCCAGCTTAACTATGACTTTTAATTCTAGGTCCATTCTTCTCTTTGGTTGTCTGATAGGAACAACGCCTTCCTTGATATAGATGTAATGTTTGTATATGTCTAGGTGGATACCCTTCATGTCAGTATATGTCCATGCAAAATATTTGTTGTTGTTTGATAGTACCTTCATTAATTGTTGTTCTTGTCCTGGCTCCAAATTGAAGTTAATATTAACTGTCTTCCCAGGTATTATCTCAACTGTTTTGATCTGAATTGGATGATGTTCAAGTGTGAGTACCTCTACCCACATTCTGTCGGAGTTGTGGGTTGATATTTTCTCTTCTTGTTGCTGACCTGTGCCAAAAACACTTAAAACATATCCTGATTAGAAGATGCATTTTGAATAAACCTATCTAAATGACTGTCTTCATTAATGGCTTTCAGTGATAGGGAAGCTTCAATGGTAAGAACAGGTTGTATGTCTTGGTCTGTTATATCATTATAATCATCTGTCCAGTTTTGATATTCTAGGTTTGAAGACTTTCTTGCTGGAGGATATATCATGATTTTATTTCTAGCTTGCCAACTGGTGATTGTCATGTTACCCGATCTGCAACCTATATAGGCGTTTGTAGTTGCTAGCCAAGGTCTCCCTAGTATTATTGTGTACCCGTTGAGTTTACTTTTCACTTCAATGACTATGAAGTCAGCTGGGTACTCCCAGGATTATATATTGATAATGATGTCTTCGAGCATTCCTTCAGGTTTTACAGTCGATGTGTCAACAAGTTGTAGTATGGTAGTTGTTGGTCTGACCTTCAATTGGAGTCCTAGGGATATCATTGTGTCCTTGGTCATAACGTTGATTGCATCCCCTAAATCAATTAGGTTGCTAGCAATATGTCTGTTGTTGATGGTGACGTTGACTACTGGACTTCCTGGATCAAGTTATTTGGGGTTGACAATGACACCAAACATTAATTATGCTAGCTGGCCTACTACGTTTATAGTTGGTGGGTCATGTCTTCTTCTGCCAGGTTTTTTCAAGCAATTCTCTTTAATAAACTTGTTACAGATTGGCACATCTCTTATGGCCTGTAAAATTGGAATTTGGATGTTCAAATGTTTTAATTCGTTCAGAATTGCATTTTCCTCTTCTTCTTTTTTATTATGTATGATTTTTTCAGGGAATGGAGGGTTTCTATTTTGTATGTGTGGCCGAATTTCTTCTTCCTGAGGGTTTGTCTCGTATGGATGCTGAATTTCAGGTTGTGTTGTTTGTTCATGATATCGATCTCCTTGATTATTCTGCGTGTGTGTGTTTTGTAATGTTTTCCCAGACCCGAGATTAATTTCATTTATTTACAGGGTATCCACTACATAAGTAGGGAACTGCATGATTTCAGTGTTATAGGTATGTTGTTGTCCTGGTCTGTTGTTTTGGGGGTTTGGAACCAGCTGGGCAAGAATTGGTGGAGGTCTGGGAGGTGGTTGGTTCTGTGGGGGTGGAATGATGAGTGGTTGCTACAATGGAGCCCTCCAGTTTGATGAATAAGGATATTGATTTCCATAATTCATGCTTGGTTGACCAAAAGGTGGGGGGTATGGAGAATAAGATTGTGGGTAATAAGGCTATTGATATGGTTGGCTTTGTTGCCACTGGTTTGGAGTTAGTTGAGATGGCCATGGGGAAGGTGATGAGTTCCAATTTTGTTTATTATTTGTTGGATTAAAATAGGCTTGGTTGTTGGGTTGGTAAGGCCTAGCAAAATTATTTCTTATTTGATTAACGAAATAGAGTTGTTTTATTGCACCTTCAGTTGTGGGTTCTTGGATGGAAGCTTTGCATGAGGGAAACATACAACATTTATTAGTGGAGTGATCATCAATGTATAGGTCACATATTTCTATGGTGTTTAGTGTGCACTGTCCCTTTTCATGCTTCTTTCTGCAGCGTGGAAAAAATACTGCCAATGCTTGGTTTATGTTGTCCTGTTTCTTCTTTATTTGGAGTGCATCAAGTTGCATTGCTAGGGATTGAAAGATATCGGTTTTCATATCATCAAGAAGGTTCCCTAAATCAGACTTTGTGAGGTTTGGTCTTGACGATGTTGATCCCCCAGTGAATGGATGTGAATCCCTTGTCCCACTTTTACCTTTTCTGGATCTAGAATAGTTCTTGAAGATTTGTAGGATTTGGTCATAAGTTTTCTGGAATATATTCCCATCACCCAGAAGCTTCAATACTTCCATATTTTCTTCTTTGATCCCCCTAAGAAGGACAAGTTTCAGTGATTCTTGGTCTAAGGTGCAGTGACTAGCTCGTTTGTAACTTAGTTGAAAGCATTGTACATAGTCTTATAGGGATTCTCTTTCTCCTTGTATGGAGATTTTATCTCTTGTATCTTTTGCCTTATAGTAGTCCCTATATTTTTCCAAGAAGGTTTGTTTCATTTGGTCCCAGGTGAAAATATTATTTCCTTCTAGGCTCATAAACCATCTGAGTGATAGATCTTTCAATGTGGAAGGAAAGAGTCTTAGTTTTTGTGCATCAATAGTGTAACCAAATGACCTACAAACTACCTCAAATTAAAATAGGAATGTGTCAGGATCTTCTGAGGTTAAGCCATGGAAGTTTAGCAGGTTATTAGGGTTGATAGTCTTCATCCTGGCATCCCCAAGAGAAGCACTAATGGGAAACATGAACAGTTCTCTAGATTCATCCTCTTCCTATGCCATAGTGGTGTTTGAGCTAGAACTAGCAAAGAAGTTATCTCTGTTTGGATCGTAGCTAGAATCAGCTTCGTTTTCTGAGTTAAGAAATCCAAATTGGGAATTATCAGAACTATTGTTACTCATAGGGAGGTTAGGCAGAAAGCGTCCAAATCTATCTCTTTGTCGTCGAGGCATTCATGGTAAAAATTTTCTGTTTCTGGTTGCTTTTATGTTTTTTGTTTTTAAATATGTCTCCTATGGATTCAGCACCTCCCTGACAACAGTGCCAAAAAGTGGTCGACTCCTGGAATGGATACCTAACTAGGGTAGTTAAACCATAAGTGTACTTTAATTATCGACCAGGGAGGGTACAAACTTAAAAGGTGCTAAGCACTGTATGTGCTCTATAGGATAGTCTTCGTCGTTTAGGGTGTTGGAATGTGCCTTAAGGTTTCTCAATAAGGAATTGGAAGTGAGTTGTTTCTAAATCAAAAAAATTTTGGAAGTGAGCTGTTTCTAAACAAAAATGAAAGAATATAAAAAGGTTGTAAATATATGAACTGGAAATGCTGAAACTAGTAGATCTCTATGCTAAGAATTAAATGCTGGAAAACTGTAAATCTAGTCTAAGAAGTAAATACTGAAAGCTTGGTAAACTTAATCTAGAAATAAAAATACTGAAAGCTAGAAATTTAATCTAAGAATTGAATACTGAAAATCAATCAAACTTTTATCTATTCAAATCTAATACCGAAAGTGATGATCATTACTCTATTCAAATCAAAGAACTGAAACAATTAACTTCTATATGATCTAACTCAGATAAGGGAAATGTGCATGGAATTACAGATCTAAATCGTTGTCTAAAATTAATATAAAATGCTGGAAAACATGGGTAAAATATGCCTACGCAGAATGCATGTACAGGACTACGGAAAGCATGTTACGAAACTACATAATCGGTATTACCGAACTACAGAGAAAAATTTATGAACTGAAATAAGAATCTCATGTTCAAACCATTATCAAAGTACTTCACATATTATGATGATTAAACCAATGAGCAAAATGCATGAGAAATACCTGAAGTAAAAATGAGTTTCCCGACCTACGTGTTGAGGGGGCCCTCCCCAACCCGTATTTTAGGAGTGGAAAAACTTATAAACTCGAAGCTTGAAATAACACCAATCCTTCCATTAATAAAGTTGTAACTTCATATCTCAGAAAAAGTCTTAGAACAAAATTGTCTTAAATATCGTATGTTGAATATAAGTTCTACAAAAAATGCTAACAGGAACCCCTTGCTACCCAAGAGGTCCATATATATAACTATTCTGAATCACAACCTAACTCTGTGCTTTAAATGTTGATCCTGCTAAACAGGAGTTTTCTTCTATAAATCAGGAAAAAGGGCATTGAGCCACTCATGGTATTTCAGCCCTGGAGATGGATTTGCTTGTTGTCTCTTAGATCACTTGCACCTGCTCATACATACTTATTTCCATATAATTAGCTCATAGAAAACGCCTTTAAGCATAAAAGAATAATCTCTAAACTACTCTATTAAATAATCAAAACAAATGCATTATTCCCCACAAACAAAGGTATTTTCCTTATCCATTATTGTGCTTGTGTGGCATAAAAAGGCTATATAGTACCTAATTTGGGACTCATCACTCTTCAATCATGTCATCTCTCCAAACTTTTCAGTCAATTGCCTCCTCAAATGTGCAAGGATCATGCTCATGGATGTTGCTCATCAAAGCCACATAATTGGAAAATATCTCTGGTGGTTGAATATCCTTTATAGTATTCTTGGGACTCCCCACATGATTTTGTGCATCCTTCAAAGTCTGTTGAAGCCATATTGATTTCCTCTTCCTTGAAGTAGCCTCCAATGGTGTAAGAATCTCTTGCTCATCTAAACTACCTTAATATTGCAATCCTAAAGTATGAGCATTTGTAATCGATGTACCTATAATTTGAGAACTTGTAACCCCTGAAACCTATGTACCTATTCCCTATGGCCCTGTAATGTGAGGTACTGGTGTACTTTGTGAGACTTGTGGAACTATACTTGTACCTATAGGAACTAGCCGCTCCTGACCCCCTACAAAAGATGAATATAATGACCTTGTCAATTCCTTCTCCTCCTTGAATATCACATCCCTCCTAACCATTGTCTTCTTCAGTGTAGATATATAAATATGGAAGGCCTTCAAAGTCTCACTATATTGATTTTTCTTCCCTTCTCTAAAGTGGGCTCTAACTTTGTCCTCTTCTTAGAAGGGACATGTGGTTAAGGGAGGCACCCAAATATGTGATAGTTCCCCACTTCATGCGTCCTTCAATTCAAAGCCTCCTCGAGAGTCTTAATCCCCAACACTCGATATGGACTCTTGTTATGCACATGTACTGCAATGCTGCATTCCTCTTCCAAAAATAACAATGGCAGACCCTTGGCATGTAACATGAATTTCATAGCCCCAATTATGGCCCTATTTTTCTTTTCTACAACCCCATTCTACTAAGGGTTGTAAGGAACATTCAACTCTTTCTTGAATCTTGTTGATGCATGGAAGTCATTGAAATCATTAGAGGTGTACTCACCCTCCTTGTCCAACCTAAACACCTTGATCTTCTTCATAGTTTGATTCTCCACAAGATCTTTGAACTCTTGGAATATGTCGAAGACTCCATCCTTGGTCTTCAAAAAGTAGATCCATGTCTTCATAGTGAAATCATCAATGAAAGTGACATAGTAGTCATATCCAAAAAAGGACACAGTTTGCATGGAACCACAAAAATCTAAGTGTATTAACTCCAATATCTCTGCTCTCTTGCTGTCACTGCTAGGAAAAGTTGTCTTGGAGTATTTTCCAAGTGCACACCTCTTACACACATCATGTTGCTTTACTATGAAGTATGAAAGTCTTGTAACATTCTATCTTATTATGATAAGAGTGCCATGGTACAAGTGTGCCATCTATCTATACTAGAGCTCGCACAAACCACTGCCACTATAGTGTATCAATGTCCATGTTGGTTGAAACATAATCCTGTAAAGCTTCCTGTACATGATCCCAATCATCTATGATGTACTCAAACTAGACCTTTTCAGGTGGATAAACAATTGTCCATCTCGGAAAATCACTTCAAATCCACGATCCTCAATAATTGACACTTAGATCAAGTTCTTTGTAAATGTCAAATACATACTCACTAACCAACCAGCAATTAGTCCAAATCATTCCTACATGAACTAACTCTACAATACCCTTTCTTCCCTATGTGTTACCTATTGGTTTTCTCTATTCATAGCTCTGATACAATGTTTGTTTTTCTAAAATTTCAATCTTGGTTCAAGTACTCAACGAGTTCATTCACAAATTAATGCACCTAAATTTAAAGGTCTTATGAATCTCTAACTTGTCAACTGAAACACATCAAATTTTACTGACAGTAAACCATGAAAATGAACATAGCGAATTTCTGGGCAAAGTACCCATGGAAAAACCTTTTGGAAAACCAATTCAAGAAAGATTTTATTATTATGATCCCACAAAAAAAATTGAGTGTTATAGTAGTGATTTAACATCATTAAATGCAATTTAGATTTCCTGGAAATTTGCACACAACCCCTCAAAATAATTGCCCAACTATTGTACAACTTGTATATCATGTACAAACAGTTAATAGTAGTCATCTCCTTGATACCTGTGCGTATAAAATTGTAGATTCCGACTCCTTGAAATTCATGCCACTAATTCTTTTGTAGGGCCTTGAAATTTGTGCCTACTCCTCAACTATATGAACCTCAAGATTTGCGCCAAGAAATCAACTATATGGACCATCAATAAATATAAAGTACAACCAACAATAAATGTTGTATATTGCCTTGGGATTCATTCCAATCCTCTTCTTGGGAAATGTGCACCCTTCTCTGCTACCCTCTTCTCCTCTTTTCTTCAACTTTGTAATGTCCCCTCACCCTATCCGACCATCGGGAGGGGATATTACCTGAATACGGGCTCTCAAAATTTTCCCCAAATCCATAATACAAATTTCAACATATACAATGTGTGCAGAAACGTAAATAAACATGCACAACAAAATTAAGAACTATCCACACACATCTAGCATGCAAATAAAAGCATAAACACTACAAGCATCAAATAAAAAAAATTCAAATTCAAATGCATGAGAATACTTATCTTTATCCAATGCAAATCCAAGCAACTGACTGTGTAAGAGTGATTTTCCACCCAACCATAGGCATGTTGTCTATCATATGCTCTTTCTGTTGAGGTTTCACCCCCAAGCTGATCTATGAGGCCACCAGGGAAAAGGAAACACCTACATGATTCTATTTCTCAGTTCACAACCCATTCTTCTCTCTATGCTTAGCCAAATGCTCATACAGAGCTCTACAATGGTCTCACGTAGCCACAATAGCCTTGGCTTCCACAGTACCTACCCCACACAACACCCTTCTTGGTTCAGGGATCCCCTTCATCGATCCATGGTTCTCTTGGGAGATCCATCTTTCCTGGTGCTTCTAGTGTGTGCATAGAAGAAGTCCAATATGATATATGTTGCTATAGAACCACCTGTAGCTTCAATTTGTAGCTTCTCAGGAACCTATGAGAAACATAACTCAATGGGTAGGGGTTACCATCTTTCCCAACCTCTCTGCTCACCTACAACCATCAATTTTCACTTCCGAATTTGCAGCATGGTCTCCAAATTCGAATTTATGGGTTCAAAACATCATGGTCAGTTCATGGACAACAATGGAGAGCTCTGTCTAGTGTAGATCAACATGCAATAATGAGAGAATGATGATTGACTCTAAGGAATATGAGAAAATGGTGAAAATACATCTGAAATAACTTCTGATAGTAGAAGAAATGAATCGCGACAGCTGTAGAACAAATTCTGTTATGACATAACTATCGCAAAAGTGTAGTCAGTCCCATGCTTCAATAACTGCATGAGGTGACTTTTCCCACCAACCTCACACATACATTTGGAAAATAGTAAAAAAAGGAGATAATTGGCTTATTCAAAGCACATGACATAATTTGGGTAATTTCTAAGGTTGACACTTGGAAGCAAGGATTTAGTCACCCATAGACACCATTTCCTCTTCCCCTCTAGCGAAATCATAGCCCCTTTGGTGCTCTTTACACAACCATTCTTGGACCATTTTATTATTTACACACATAATATTTACATAATTTCTAAATTAGCATAACAAGCTAACAAAAAAGTCCAAATAAAATATGTACATCATACATGCCTAACGTTCACTAATTGGGCCTTGGCCTTGAGCTCCGCACTAACATATTTACATCATTTACATAATTTTGGATAAGTACATTCCAAGTCAAAACTAGGGGTATTACAATCCCCTCCCCCTTGGAATAACATCGTCCTCAGTGTTTGATCAAAATTAGAACAAAAATGGATATGCCTCTCTCATGGCATCCTCCAGCTCCCACATAGCCTCATCGGGACCATAGTGCTTTCATTATACCTTTACCTGTCCAATCTCTCAGTTTCGGAGCAATGTCACTTTGCTGTCTAGGATGGGTAGTGGCTCGGTTTGGAACTCTCCCTTAGGTTCCACCTGGATCAAATCCCAATCAATCATATGGTTAGGATCATGTACATATTTTTTAAGCAAAGAAACATGAAAAAAATTATGAGCTCTAGTGTTAGTAGGAAATGCAATTCTATATGCAATTATCCCTATTCTCTCAAGCACTTCAAATCGTCCACAATATCTTGGTGATAGCTTGGCACAACTTCCAAGCTTCAAGGGACTCTTCCTTGGACTCATTTTGAGGTAAACATGATCCCCAACATGAAAATCGTTATGCACTCGGTTCTTATCTGCATAGTTTTTATGTCTATCTTGGGCCACCTTTAATTTTTCTTTATCTTTGCAACCTCTAGTTCCATTTCCTTAATCAATTCTGGCCCAAGTACAATTATGTTCACTAGATTATTTCAAGTAACTAGTGTTATGCACCTCCTTCCATACAAAGCTTCAAATGGACTCATGACCAATGATGCTCATTTCTCGTTGTTATATGCAAATTATACCAAGTGTAAAATTCCTCCCACTTGGATGGTTTGTCCAGAACATACATGCATAGCATGTATTCAAGTACTTGATTTACCCTTTCCAGTTTCCCATCTGTTTGTCGATGGTAGGTGGTACTAAAGTTCACTTGCATACCCAAATAAACAAAAATAATTTTCCAGAAATTTGAGGTGAACTTGGTATCCTTGTCTGAAATGATTGCCTTAGGCAATCCATGTAACTTGAAATATTCCTTCATGAAAATATTTGCAATGGCATCCATTTTATATGTGGATTTGACCGATATAAAGTGTGATTCCTTAGATAATTTATCCACCACAACCATAATGGAATCATGCTACCTCACTATCATTTCCAAACTTGTAATAAAATCCATGGAAATCACTTCCCATTTCCATTCCGGAATTGGAAAAGGATGCAATAAACCTGTTGGGTGTTGATGTTCAACCTTCACTTGTTGACATTTCATACACTTAGAAATATACTCAGCAATATCCTTTTCATTCTCGGCCAAAAATATTGCTTTCTCATTGTAGCAATCAGTTTTTGGTATCCTGGGTGATCGGAATATATCATTTAATGAATTTCATCCATAACAATCCTTCTCAAATCTGCCACATTGGGAATATATCATTTAATGAATTTCATCCATAACAATCCTTCTCATGGCTGCCACATGCATTTCATGTAATTTCCTGCTAAGTGCATCAACCACCTTATTTTATATATCTTTTATGTGTTTAATCTCAAAATCAAATTCACATAAAAATTCCAGCCATCTTGCTTTCCTAACATTTAATGTTGGTTGCTCAAACAAATATTTTAGACCACAATGGTATGTTCTTAGCTCAAATTCCCTTCCCATTAAATAGTGCCTCCACATTTTCAAAGCGTGCACTATGGCTGCAAGCTCTAAATCGTAAGTAGCATGGTTTTTCTCATGTTCTTTCAACTTCCTTGATTCGTAGCATACCACATGGTTATCTTACATAAGAACTCATCAAGTCTGTCTTTACATGCATCTGTGCATACCACAAAATATTTTTCCGGGTTTGCAATTTTTAGAACTAGAGCACTAGTGAGAAGATTCTTTAATCGCTGGAAGCTTTCTTCACATTTTGGTGTCCATTCAAACGTTACCCCCTTCTTTTGCAAAGAAGTAATTGGGTGTTCAACCTTGGAGAATCCTTCAATAAACCTCGTGTAGTAACCAACAAGACCCATAAAATATCTCACATCTGTCACATTTCTTGGAGTTGATCAATTCATGATGGCTTCAATCTTCTCGGGATCCACCGATATTCCTTTCTCAGAAATAATGTGACCCAGATAATGAATGTTATTTTTGTAAAATTCACATTTTCTTAGCTTTTCATACAACTTATGCTCCCTTAACAATTGCAAAGCCAATATGAAGTGTTCTTCATGCTCTTCTTCATTCTTAGAATAGATAAGAATGCCATCTAGAAATACAATAACAAACTTGTCCAAATACTTGCTAAAAACACTATTCATGAGACACATGAATGTAGTTGGTGCATTGGTGAGACCAAATGACACCACGACAAACTCATAGTTCCCATACCTCGTTCTAAAGGTTGTCTTGTGAATGTATTCTTCCTTGATTCTCACTTGATGGTAAGTCAATCTTTGAGAACACCTTTTCCCCTCTTATTTGATAAAAAAGATCATCAATTCAAGGCAATGGGTGCTTGTTCTTCACTGTAACCTTGTTAAGATGTCTATAATCAATGCATAACTTGAGTGTTCCATCTTTTTTTTCACAAACATTACTGGCACTCCCCATGGAGACACACTTGGCCTTATGTATGTAATTATTTTCCAACAATTCTTGCAATTGCATTTTCAACTCTAATAGTTCTGGTGTACTTATCATGTAAGGAGTTTTGGAAACTAGTGCAGCTCCTGGAATGAGAACTATTGTAAAATTGATGTCCCTCTTTGGAGCAAGTCCTAGAACTTCATTGGGAAACACATCCTTGAATTATTGAAAAATAGAATGGTCTTCAACCTTGGGAATTTAATTTCTTGTTTCCTCCAAAATATGGGATGCATACAATTGGAAATCTTTCCTACATAATTTCTTAAATTGCATGGTTTAAATATGCCTAACAAAAAGAACCTCTGGAATGCCCTTTACAACCCTTGGGTTTCCTTCTTCATCAATACACTCTAAATTTTTGTTGTAGAAATCAAGTTTAACTCTATGGGCTTCCAAATAGTCCATTCCAATGAGAATGTCACAGGAACCAAGTGGCAAAAAATTCAGATTTGCAAAAGTGGATAGTCCACCCATTTCCAATGGACATTTCTCCACCATATCAATAACTTTCGTCTTGGTTCCAGTGGCTAGTTGGACTAACTATGACTTACTATGCCTTGATTTATTAAAAACACAAATCTCAACAATTTTAGGACTCATATAACTGTGAGTAGATCCAGAGTCAGTTAAAATAGAAATAGATTGCTTAGCAATCTTACCTTCAACTTCAACCACGATTGAATGATGGTCTGCTTTAGCAGTCCTCTAGTGCTGCATAGATTCTAGGGACAGTCCTTGCCTCTTGACCCACCGTTTTAGCTCTTTGGATGTTGTGAACTTGCTTTTCACTCCCATTCCGATGTGGAGAGTTCCTAATCATATGGTCCTCTCCACATCCCCAACATTAAAGTGGCTCTCTTGGCTTGTCTCCCATCATTCTAGTTCGTTTAGTCACACCCTGTGGTGGCTTCCTTGGCTAATTTTTGAATTGAGGAGGCTTGAAACCCTTCTTCCTTTGGTCAAAATTTTCATTTTTCTTATCCTTCCATGCCTTATGGAATTCTGTTTTTCTTTTTTTTTATCATAACAATACTTTTCCTTTCTTATGGATTGCTCTAGAGTTGGAATCTCATCAAAATCAATTCAGTCCTTGTATTATTGGGGTAGTCCACTTAGAAAATGCTGAATTTTCACCTTATCATCCCTAATATATTTGACATACCTTAGAAGCTCAAAGAATTTGTTTGCATATTATTCTATTGTCATTTGTCCCAATTTCAACTCATGGAACTCTGAATTTTCCATCATAGTACCTATCAGAAAGGTACTTTTCCTTGAAGTACTTCTTGAACCGCTTACACACAATATTCATTTCATTGATCCTCTTTACTTGCTTAAGGTGTTCCAACCATATAGATGCCCTTCCATTTAGATTGAATATGGCCACTCTTGCCTTCATATTTCCTTAATAGTCTTGGACTTGGAAATACTTTCTTATCCTAATAACCCAAGCCTCAACTTATTGACCAGATTTCACCTCACCATTAAATGTTGGAGGTTTTTCCTTCTTGAATTCTCCATGTGAGTTGTCCTTGGAACACCTCTTCCTCTTGTTTATATGATATGAAGAGCTTAAAACTTCAATGGATTCTTTAGAGTCATATGACTCACTAGAATAGATTTGTTGAGTATATGTCCTATCTCTAGAAATCATTCTTGAACTATGGGACCTCTTATGGGAATGCCTCCTTGAGATACTCCCACTCTTTTCCTTATTTTTTGAATTCTTCCCATGGTTAATATTCCTTTGAATGCATGTTAAGATTTGAAGCATAGCTACATTCAACTTATTCTGCTCCTCTTGGGATCTAATCAAATTTCTGTTGTCTTCTTTGCAACTCTACAGTTCCACCCTTAAGCTCCTCATGGTTTCTGCAATGTCTGGGGGAGTTACTTGGTTTCTTCTTCCATTAGATTATGTCTATGCATTCTCAACCTGTGCATTCTCTCCCATTGCATCTGCCACAACTTCATAAGGATCCCATGCATCCTCCATGATGATACTCTTCTTCTTGGTCCAACCAAGATCAAAATTTCCCAACTGCACTAGACTAAAATGATAACCCTTAATTGTCACCGATAGGATTCTGAATCTGCAAAAGTGTTTATAAATTTTGTTTAGTTTCATTATATTCGCATAAAATTTAGAAAATTATTTTCATGCAATTTGGGAACAATTCATATTGACAATTTATGTCATATCACATAATTTTCTTACAGTCGATAATGTCTCGGGGGGGGGCGGGGGACGATGGGGGTCAAGGGGGATTTCCCCCTTGTGGATTCCTTGCACCACTGAAGGGTGGGTTGAGGGCACCACCCTCATTTTTTTGTAAATCCTTTGATTTCACACAATCTTGCACATAAGATCGACTCCATTTTTCGATCTCGGACACCCGAAAATAAGCTATGAAAAACCCTGCTTTTTCTATGATTTGTGCCCTTTAGATGCCCCCTATATCGCGTTACCAATTATTAGGCCTAAGATTTTTTAGGATCCAATAGGAGTGGTTTCCTAAAACTTCTTTTACGTGCATGAATGCGTGATAGGGTGGCACATCACAAGGTGGTTCTTTAGGGTCAGGTCGATCTATTAATATTTGTGCAGCTTTAGGGGCCTGAATCAGTCTGAGTCATCGATCAAATCTGCATGATCCTACGAGACTGACATGATTGCTATGGGTCCCATCACCCATGACATATACACACATCATGTTTGGACCCAACATCACATCACTTCCCGTCAGGCCGGAAGCGGCTTCAGGGTCTGAGGAGAGTGGTTTCTTGGACCCGCTTTCGCGAGACTGAATGCACGAGAGATCGACATGTCATACTTCAGGGTCGTGCAACTCTGTTATCCTTCGTGCATGTTCAAAGGCTTGAAGTGTTGTGAGTTTTTGATATTGATATGCATGATACTCCAAAATTGACATGCATGGGGTGGGTCCCATCCTTTCTGGCGTTTCTTCCCATCACTTCTCCCCATGTCACATAACTTATTGTTAGACCAAAAGGTGGTTTCAGGCTCCGCGGGAAGTGGTTTCTTGAGACCACTTATGCGAGCCTGAATGCACGAGAGGACGACACGTGGATTCAGAAATTTTATTTCAGGGTCATGAAAATAAATTAAATATCATGCGCCTTTGTAAGCCTAAATAACTACCGACCGTCGATATGCACCACTGCTTGATGGTCGGATCTTCTCTGCGTCTAGAATCCCCTGCATGCAGAAACAACCTCATGTGGGTATGATGTGGTTGGTTTACCTCACACTCCTTGCCCACATGTGTCCTACAGGTCATACCTCTTTCCCATGTGGCTACTACACATCACCTTGCCACTTGGCACTGTTGTTTCCCAACTAAACATTTCCCAATTTTTCAAAATTTTGCAATTATGCAAGGGTTTACTTGGACAATAAGGGGGGAATTTTGAATTTTATTTCAAATTATTCCCGACTCCTTCTCTGTCATTTATCAGAAAATGATTTCCTCCATAACCAATTCAAATTTATGCGTGTACATCAAGATTGCTGGCCCATACAACTCTCGTATTGAAACTTGAAGCTCTGATACCAATTTGTAATGTCCCCCTCACCCTATTTGACCATCGGGAGGGGACATTACCTGAATTCAGGATCTCAAATTTTTCCCAAAATCCATAATACGAATTTCAACATATACAATGTGTGCATAAATGTAAATAAGCATGCACAATGGAATTAAAATCTATCCACATACATCTAGCATGCAAATAAAAAATTTCAAATTCAAATGCATGAGAATGCTTATCTTTATCTAATGCATATCCAAGCAACTGGTCGTGTAAGAGCAATTTTACACCTAACCATAGGCACTCTGTCCAGCATTTAATCTTTCTGCTGAGAGGACACCCCCGAGTTGGGCTATGAGGCCACCAAGGCGAAGGAAACACCTACGGGATTCTATATCTTAGACCCCAACCCATTCTTCTCTCTATTCTTATCCAAATGGTCATACAGAGCTCTACAGTGGTCTCACACAGCCACAACAACCTTGGATTCCAAAATACTTTCCCCACACAACACCCTTCTTGGCTCAGGCATCCCCTTCACCGATCCACTGTTATCTTGGGTGATCCAGCTTGCCTAGTGCTTCTAGTGTGTGTATAGAAGAAGTCCAATCTGATATATGTTTCTATAGATCCACCTATAGCTTAAATTTCTGGATTCTCAAGCACCTATGAGAAACAAAATTCAATGGGTAAGGGTTCCTAACTTTCCTAACCTCTCTGCTCACCTACAACCATCAATTTTCACTTCCAAATTTGTGGCATAGTATCCAAATTGAAATTTCTAGGTTCAAAACAACATGGTAAGTTTATGGACAACAATGGAGAGCTTTGTCTACTGTAGATCAGCATGCATGAATGAGAGAATGAGAGTTGAATATAAGGGATATGAGAAAATGGTGAAAAGACAAATGACATAACTTCTGACAGTAGAAGAAAGGACTACTTGCAGCTGTAGACTAAATTCTGTTATTATAGAATTGTCACAAAAGTGTAGTTAGTCCCATGCTTCGATAACTGCATGAGGTGACTTTTCCCACCAACTTCACACATGCATTAATGATTGGAAAATAGTAAAAAAAGGAGATAATTGGCTTATTCAAAGCACATGAGAGAATTTGGGCGAGTTCTAAGGTTGACACTTCACAGCAAGGATTTAGTCAGCCATGGTCCCCCTTTCCTCTTCCCCTCTAGTGGAATCTTAGCCCCTTTGGTGCTCTTTACACAACCATTATTGGACCATTTTATTATTTATGCACATAATATTTACATATTTTCTAAATCAGCATAACAAGCCAACCAAACAGTCCAAATAAAATATATATATCATACATGCCTAGCATTCACTAGTCGAGCCTTGGACTTGAGCTCCACACTAGGAATCCACACTAGCATATTTACATCATTCACATAATTTTGGATAAATACATTCCAAGTCAAAACTAGAGGTATTACAAGCTCTTTGTTCTCTCTTCACTTTTGTGTCTAGTTTCTCTCATAGAGATAATTTTTCCTCTTTATAAATGAGAAATGAATTTAACTCTCCGTCTTCCAGAATTAATGGCTAATATTAGATTTTGGGATCTCAAGATAAACAATTGTGATAATTTGTAATTTTTCACAACTTAAGCCATTTTCTCTCATCATAAATCAAAGGTCACTTTAACTTTATAAAAATAAATTTAATATCTAGAGAAGTCACTTTTAGTCACTACTACATACTTAAACACAAATCTTATAGAATACCATTTGATTTATAAATGCAACACATAATCCCCACTCATTTTATTAAACAGGTCGATCAACATGTGTACTGTGCTCCTACATGTTTGCTAGCTAATTAGCCAGGAAGTGCCTTTGTCCAAGAGCCCGCTCCTTTGTCATTTCATTACCTTGTGATGCTCTCTGCACCCGTAGTGGGGGATATTGCTTTGTAAGTTTGGAGATATAACAATGTTTTAGGTCTTCATTTATTGCAATTTTCTAGATTGATGAACATACATGATTTTAGAGTCTATTATAGTCTAAATTTAGAAGAAGAATTTAGAGAGGTACGTTTGCATAAATATCCATATTTCTATTTTAAATGTGTTGCTTGAAATTGTTCAATATTAATTTGAGCTAATTTATGTATATCTTCGTAAATGTAAACACATGTTTTGAAATTTAAAATGGTTGTGTTCATAGGTCCCTTTAGGTTCATCTTTTTTTGAATATATTCCATCTCGTGGCATTGGAATGTCATAGGTAAATGCAATCATTCCTTATACCTTTTAGTCATGATTTGAAGTGTTACTTTATTTTAGTTTATTTTACACATGGAATGTTTTATTTAATTAAAAAATATAAATTTCAGGCAATCAGAGCTAGTAATATTATGGGTAATTAGGAGGTAATGGTTTAAAAATAATTATTCTTTTCAATTTTATTTTTATAATTTTATTTTAACTTCTGAATTTAGTTTAAAATTGTTTAATTAATTTGAATTTCATATTTTCATTTACATATGCAGTGGACATGTGTTACAAGTCAATCAGGGAGAGGATAGAGGTCAATGTACCAAGGAGGAGGGGAGAGTAGAGATTTGACTACAATTCCTCCAATCACATTTCTCATATTTTTATCTCTTCTATTATGTCTGGATTAAAATTTTAAATGTCATTAGAAGTTGTGTATTACATACATGTATTGAAAACATATTGTAGTTTTTTTCGGTGATATCATTATTCTTGGATTTAATTTTGTATGATTTGCCTATCATAATTTAGAATGATGTCTATAAATGTATGTTTTATGTTTATGCTTTATGATGCTAGTCAATCTTTAATATTAATAATATAGTTTAATTTTGTTAGGAGTGAATCTTAAGAACTTATAGATTGTCATGAATATGATGCTTTCTAACATTGGTCCTTTACTAAAAATATGAATCTCATTTAAATCTTGTAGTTTGGAAGTGTTGTAGTCAATTCCACCAATCTAGTCATTTCATGATAAGTCCATGTTTCCCTAATTGTCCTAGATACAATGCTTGATAGCATTGGTCATTTATTAAAAATACGAATCTCATCTAAACCTTGTATTTTGTAATTGTTGTAGGAAATCCTCTATTATGTAAAAGATGAATGTCATCAATGATCTAAATCTTGTAGTTTGGAAGTGTTGTATACAATTCCACCAATTTAGTTATTTCTTGAGAAGTTCCTATTTCCCTAACTATCCTAGATACAATGCTTTCTAGCTGATGAAACCTCTAATATGTAAAATATGAATCTGATCAATGATCTAAAGCTTTTAGTTTGGAAATGTTGTAGTCAACCCTACCAATCTAATCATTTTTATCATTTTTTGACTAGTCGCTATTTCACTAATACTCATTTTTTGGTATACTATTATGTAAAAGATGAATCTCATAAATGCTATATACACCTTCTAGTATGTCTTATGTTTATGTGATATGTTTAATGTTGAAATGATATTGTCATATTGGTAAAACTTGTAGTATGTCTTAATGTCTAATGTTTAAATGGTCTTATGACAATGGTCAAACTTGTAGCATGTCTTAATGTTTATGTTTAATGTTTAAATGGTCTCATGACATTGGTAGTGAAAATTGGTATATATATAGTATCTTTTATATGCTCTAAAGGATTTGTTATGTGGCTTATTTTGATGAATCATATTATGTATTCTTTAAAAATTAATGACTTGTATGTAGAGATTGTGTATGATATAAAAATGTGATGATGAATTCATACATGTATGTTATGTGTGATTGGTATGCAATTGTAACAAATATGTTAGGATGTAAATTATTTGTTTGTTATATGTTTCTACAATAATGTATGTGAAGATATTATTGTTAGAATATGTAATGATGACTTGTGTGGTATTGTTGGTAAAATATCATAAAATGAATAAAACCAACATAGATCCATCTAAAACTCGGATCTATCAAGCACCGAGAGTGATCAAATTTATTGATGTGTAATTTTTTTTAATCTTAAATTCTTTGCATACACCTCAGGAAATTTGATCCCTCTTGGTGCTTGATAGATATGGGTTTAAGATGGATCTATGTTGGTTTTTATTTTTTTCATTTTATGAGCCAAAACTAATTTTTTTAATAACTTTATATTTGGTTTTAAACTTTTATTTTATGAGCCGACATTGATATTTTTAATTATCTTTTATTTGGTTTTAATTTTTTATTTTATTTTATGATCCGATATGAAATTTTTTAATTACTTTTTATTTTTGGTAACATAACGTTACATTATGTTACATGAAAATATCTCCCCCATACTGGACTATAGAGTACTTTGCTACTCTCGATGCAATAAATCTAATATTATAAACTAGAGTTATCCCACATGCATCATGTCATTAAATTCTCTTATAACAATTCTTTACATAAGAGAGGTGGAAAGCTATTTATCCCGAATGTGTTATGGGATGTAAATATTCCAAACCTCTTGGTATTTAATAGAGGTGAAGGGGACCCTTTTGGGGTATGTTGTGATATAATGTGAAATCACACATCACATATTTTATGTCATTTGTATACACATGATTGTGACATGAGTGAAGATGGAGAGTGATGCATACGTGGATATGCCTTGCTAAGTTGTACGAATATAAGGCTACAATAATAGATATTTGATATTTATTTACATGTTAATGTAAATGTATTGTTGTATGTTCATGCATATTCTCAATATTCTAACAATTATAAAATGATGTTCATATATAGATAATTGTATGAATGCATATGCACACATGTATGCTACTATAATACCCCCTGTTTTGACTTGGAATGTATTTAATCAAAATTATGTAAATGATGTAAATATGCTAGTATGGATTCTTAGTGTGTAGCTCAAGGCCCAATCCCAACTAGTGAATGGCTAGGCATGTATCATGTATATATTTTTATTTGGACCATATGGTTGGCTTATCATGCAAATTCAAAATGTATGTAAATATTATGTTGGAAATTAATAAAATGGTCCAAGATGGTTGTGTAAAGAGTACTAGAGGGGCTATGATTCCATAAGAGGGGAAGAGGAAATGGGGCATATGGGGAAACCAAATCCTATGTTTCCATGTGTCAAACTTAGAACTCATCTTGGAAAATATGCCATGTTCCTTAAATAAGCCAATTACCTTCTCTTGACTACTAAATCCAATCATTGAATGCATATGTGAGGTTGGAGGGAAAAGTCACTTCATGTAGTTATTGAAGCATGGGGGTTGTCACAGTTATGTCAGCTGTCAGCTGCCTTATTTCTTCTATGGTCATAAGTTATGTCAGTTTTCTTTTCAACCTTACCTCATATCCTTAGAGTCAAAACTCTTTTGATAATTCTCTCATACATGTTTTCTACACTACGTAGAGTTTCCATTGTTGTTCATGTCCATTATCAGACTGTGTTTAACCCATAAATTTAAATTTGGAGACAGAGCTACATTTTTGGAAGGGAAAATAGATGGTTGTAGGTGAGCATGGAGGTTGGGAAATATATGAACCTATACCCATTGAGTTATGCTACTTTTGGATGCTTGAGAAGCCTTGGATTAATGTTGCAGGAGGTTCTCAATTAGCATACAACATGTTGGAATCTTACTGCACACACTGGTAATCACTGTAAGGGTTGGATTTCCTGAGGGAACTATGGACCAATGAAGGGAAATGCCGTCCTTGTGTTGTGTGGGGCAGTTGGAAGGAGTGCCATGGATGTGATGGCTTAGTGAGACCCGTATAGAGCTTTGGTTGAGATTTTTGGCTAAGCGCAGTGAGCAGAATGGGTTGTGGGTCGAGAGATAGAATCCTGTACGTGTTTCCTTCACCCCGATGGCCTCATAAACCAGCTTGGGGTGGCCTCTCAGCAGGAAGAGTATATGCTAGACAGAGTGCCTAAGTTTGGGTGGAAAATGGCTCTTACACTGTCAGTTGCTTGGATCTTCTTTGTTTAAAGATAAGTATTCTTATGTATTTGATGTGCAATGATTTTATTTGTATTAATGTGATAATTATGCTTGTAATTCACATTTTTTTCTTTCAATGGAACACATCATGGGAAAACCTTAGGTACTTCCCCTCATTTCGAGTATGGTACCCAAGGTAAACCACCAGCCTTGAGGATTTGACCCTGAGACCTTTTTCTTACGATTACAACTGTCACGTCCCCACCCATCATACCAGTGCAATGGAGAGGATCGTGATGCTAAAACCGGGCATCTAGCCCCATAGAGACTAAATAACATTCACATAATATAAACAAACATGCATGCAGATGTATGAATCTAAGTATTACACAGCAGAAGTAATTCATTTACAGATTTAGCATACATTCAGCACTACCATAATAGACAGTAAATAAACATTTCAGAATTGTAATAGAGAGTACTTATCTTAAAATGAAGTAGTCCCTAAGCAACCAGCTATGCTTCTGCAACGTTCCACCCAACCATAGGCCAGTGTGCTCTTCAATCTTGCAGCTCCACTGCCACCCCCGAGCTGGGCATGATCTCCACAAGGGAAGAGGGAACAACAGACTCTCACATAGCCAAAGATACACCAGAATTCAGCCAAGCCAATGTACAATTGGGTTTATCAGGCTGCTAGGAGATGGAAAGGAAGAATTGCTAAGCTAGTAAGCTCAAGCATAGAGCACGGGATACCACTACAAGATCCATTCAGCTTGGTACTCACAATGCCTACACACCCAACACAAGGAAGTATTCTCTTCACTGCCACACAGTCCCTCAAGCCATACCTTCCCTTCTAGTGTTCTCAGGGTGTGCATAGAAAAGTAGCCAATGCCCTCTTGATCTTCTTAAGAGGTTATGTTTCCCCACTAGGTTTATCAAGCCAAATCAGGACCTCTTCCAATCCTAGATCCCTTCTCCTAAACTCAAACCAAACAGAGTGCGCAAACAATAGAAAATATAGGTGCTGGGCATGAAGAACGTTTATACAATGGGATGTCCAAAATGGGGCTTCTACTAGTTCAAAAAAACGTGGGAAATCCCAAAACGAAAATTTGAAGATGGGGAACAACCTTGGAGAGCAGAAATTGTTTTCAGAAAAATGTCCATTAGCATTTTGGGGCAAAAACGACCTCCATCACAGTCCCAATTCGTGGCCCTCCTCTCCCATCTGCTGTGCTAACCAAAAATGAGTTTGCAGGCATGCAAAAATGTAGGAAAATAGTGAAAACGTGAAGTTTAAAACCCTAGTAAGCTCAGTCTGCGTGAGAGGATGAATGCCATGGGTTCAGAATGGTTTTGGACACCATTTCGTGGGTGTTTTCTTGCCCAGCAAGCCAAAATTCGATTTCCCATGTTGATGGCTTTCCCATACAGGAAATTGGCCGCCATACCTCTTCATTCCCAAGGCATTAACTGCTCAACCAACTCTTGGAAGAATTTAATGATTTGGTGCATAAGCCAAAATGGGTAGTTGAGATTTCATGGTTTTTCTCATTGACACATCGATTGACTCTATTGGCTCAAGGGTTTGATTATTTTCCCTCCCTATTCCTTGTGAATATCATGCCCCCATCTATTTGTTGCATTGCATAGCTGGTTGTGGGTTTTTCATTAAAATTGCATATTTATATGATTTCCGAATTTACATTGTGCGTATCTAGCACAAGAACCACAGGCATCTGTTTTTAATTGCCGATACATAAAATGCTAAATCAATGGCAGGGCCTTGGCCTTGAGCTCCTCACCATGATCAAATAACAATATTTACATCATTTACAATTTAATGCGAAGGGGGTCAAAATGGGGACGTGACAACAACACTCAACCACTTGAGCTAACCCATCGGGCTTGTAAATTGTATGTTATGTGTGTGTAGATTGAATTATTTCAACTTTGTATTTTCATTCTACTTATGCACACATGTTTTTATTGTTATGAATTCATAATTATGGCTATGGGATGAAATTTTGAGGCCCTAATTCAGTTAATGTCCCCTCCTGCTTGCCGGATAGAGGGATGGAGATGTTACAAGTACTTGTAAGAATCCTAGATATAATGTCCTCTAGAATGTAATGTATTATTTAAAAGATGAATCTTATAAATGATCTACAACTTGTAACTTATGTCTTAATGTTTATGTTTAATATTTAATATTTAATGTTCAAGTGGTCTTATGACATTGGTAGTGACAAAATGGTACATATAGAATATATTTTATAAGTTCCAAATGATTGATTAAGTGGTTTATTTTGATGAAATGTATTATTTATGGTTTGGAAATTAATGACTGTATGTAGAGATTGTGTATAAAATATAAATGTGATGATGAATTCATACATGTATGTAATGTGTAATTGTTATGCAATCATACGAAAGAATGTTATGATGTAAATTATTTGATTGTTATATGTTTATATGAGAATGCATGCGAAGATGTTATGAAATGATGTTCATCTATAGAGAAGTGCATGAATGCATATGTACATGTATTCTATGTTTAATAGTCCTAGAAATAACACCATCTGTCAAATTTGGTCCTCTATAATGTAAAAGGTGAATCTCATAAAGGCTCTACATTTTGTAACTTATGTCTTAATGTTTATGTTTAATGCTTAATGCTTGAATGGTATTTTGACATTGACATTGACAAAATTGGTACATCTAGTATCTTTTATAAGTTCCAAATGATTTATTAAGTCGTTTATTTAAATGAATTGTATTATTTATGTTTTGAAACTTAATTTATTTTATGTAGAGATCATATATACAAATGTGATGATGCATGCGTACATGTATGCTATGTGTATGCAATGATAAGAAAGAATGGTATGATGTTTGTATCTAATTGCCAATTTGATAGTAGAATGCATGTGAAGATGTTACGAAATGATCATATAATGAGAAGTGTATGAATGCATATATGTTTGCTATGTTTAATTGGTAACTATATATGAGAATGCATGTACTCTTCCATGGTTAAGATAGGTGAAATCACAACACAATAGATTATTTAGTAAATTATTGAAATATGCATGCTAATTTTAATTTAAATCAAAATGTTTTATTTCACGAGTTATTTTCAATAGGTCTAATTGTTACAATCCAATCTTGAAAATATATACATTACACATTTTTGAAGGGATTGTACTCTCTAATGATTAATATAGGTCAAATCATAACACAATAGATAATCTAGTAAATTATTGAAATATGCATACAAATTTTAATATAAATCAAAATGTTTCATTTCATGATTTATTCTCAATAGGTCTAATTGTTACAATCGAAAATTGAAAATTTTCTTGATATTCCACATTACTAATGGTATTGTACTATTCCATGATTTATATGTCAAATGATAAAAAAATCCGTATGTGTATGAATTGTAAATCATAATTCAAATATCATTTTGGGAAGGTAACTAAATAGATGTAGGATGAAGTGATAATTAGAGGGTTGTCTAACAAGACCAATGACACATGATAAATACTTTAAATCAACCCGTTTTATTTTACAAAAACATTCAGGATAAGACTATTGACAACTAAAGGTCAAAGGAGTATTTTGGGTGCTAGTGGATGATCCACTGTCATGATCTCATACCTGAAAGGTCCTTTTGGACATATAGGGACCCAAATCAGTAGTTTTGGCCTACAAGCTAACATAGTACAAGGTACATGACATGGCATGACTATTGCAATGCATATTCAAGTAAATAATTATATACACATCATTACCTACCATAATTGAATACAACCAAAGAAAGTATGGAAACAAATTTCTTCAAGAGAGGCCAACCACTAATTGAACAATCAAGAATGCACATCATAATTAGACAATATATTATTCCATCAAAAATCACAATGTTTGGTTGTCATAATGCAAATCCAATGAAGATAGAACACCACATATCCATTCTATGTAATGCATAAGATGACGAGTCTGAAAATCTTGTTTAGAAAAATCAGAATGGAATGTTGTCTTCAAGTATTCTCTCATGATCAAATTTCATCATTTTCCATATTTAGCTTGCATTTTTTTTCGATAGAACTTCTATTAATTTTATCCAAGCTTCACATACCAAATGACTATATTGTTAGCATATGACATCAAGTTCATAGTCCTAAAAGTGAATATAACTTTCACTTTGATGGGTTTCTTGGAAAAAATAACCTTTTAATATAATAGATCCTCTGTAATACATAAATACTTTGTCATTATACTCCTCCAATAACTTCATCTTCCTCTCAATGCATCGCATAAAATAGTATTCCACTTTTTGTTTTTTTTTTATGGGTGAAATCACCACAAAGACATCTCCTGTAGTTAAGACAATTTTTTTTATGCATTTTGGATATTAAATAATTTAATTTATATATATTATATATAGTGAACAATGTTTGAATCTTTGTTTTTTGACATTTGTATTGTTACCTTCTCTAACAACGTCGTAAATTATATCGCCATCAATTGATACTGCGATGCCCTATGTTTCTATCTCCTCTAAGCTTGTGAGTGGTGTTTCCCCCTTTGAATAAATTTAAGTATGTTTTCAAGGTTTAACATAGTTGTTCATTATGTTTTGATAGACCTCTATAGTTCGGTGTTTTCTATACAAATTCGAAAAAAAAGCATTATTCTTTCTACTATCAAACGCAAACACATTTTAGAAGAATTTTGTTATAATTGAGTACAAATCTCTAGTCCCATGTATGGTGCTAGCATCATATGATATTGATCTATATACATCTCGGATTCCAATAAGCCAAAAAAATTCATGATTTTAAAAATTTATGAAGTACATTTTTTAATGTTACTGTACATGTTATAGACGAATTTACGACTTATAAATATTGTTTTTTAAATCTAAAAAATAATAAAAATTTCAAGAACAAATATGTACATACCTACGCACATATTTTGATTTTTTATTGTATTCACAAATTAGATTTAAATGATACCATTCAATGACCTGAGTATTTGATTGAAATTGATTGTCAGAATGGTTCATTGGCTACCTTCAAAGTTCTCATTTTACACATGCTCATGCACCATCGTGCTCTCCTTTCCATGGTCAATATCAAATAAATTCCCATGATTGCTAATGTTCATTATTCTATGAAGCTGAAATAACAAAAATAATGATTATGAATATTTAAATTTTCCTACACATCCATCTAACCATATCCAATGTTCATTGAATTCAACTTTACATTTTTTCAGTGACTCAGAAAACATTGCCAATACAATGTTGTACAAAATGTGTATTAAGGGTATGATCATCACTGATATAAAAGTGATATTCTTTGAATACATGTTGAATGTCATTCATGCTTTCTATGCCATCGATATAGTATTGAGAATGTCTATATAGAACTTGCACAAATATAGAAACTTGGTCGGAATTGTAGTATTCACTTTATATATCTTTTTGTGTAGAAAATGTGTAGTTTTCTACAAAATCAACTACAAAAAATTTGTTCCTAGTGGAAAAAGTTCATGAGACTATATGAATTGTAGATCTTTCCATCATTCTCCATGTGAATGGTTGGTGTATTTATAAATTTCTTCAAAAAATATGTCACACATATTTTATCTTATGGAAAATCAAGTTTTTTGGAAAGAGAATCAGTAGAACTTGTAGCATTTGGAGCATAATTAATATATTCATGTCTCTTCTAGTCAATGGTTACATTTGACAGCAACTGATCATTATCAATGTGATATTTTGAGTGGAATAAATATATATTTCCACAATGATCACATATTTTTCATTGACAAAATTTTTATGGTATAATTCATCATCTTCTCTTTCGGACTGTATTTGATATATGAAAGCACAGATTTTGGAAGGAGGAGGTGAATTTAGCAAATTTTGTTTTACAAAATTCAAGAAAATTGTCATAATATAATTCAAATCCCACATGATGCTGACAACATGTGTCATGAACACTGATAGGTCTAACATAGCATGGTTGATGCTGTGCAAATGTATTGATCAACATATTAATTTCACAGTGACTCTCTTTGAATTTATTGAACAATTGTATTTGTGACATTTCCAATATATGTTTTTCATGGGTTTCATATTAATTTCATGACACTCTTTATGATATCACATCCCTTGGATTTTGTCAAGCTTTAAAATTTTTCAACCAATATATTTTTTTGTAAGATTCGAAGGTTTATATTAATAGTAGAAATAAAATATACAAATATCTACAAAAATGCACATATTTTTCATTAGGATCATGATATACAATAAGCAGAGAAAAGCAAGAACCTAGACTAGTTTCAAAGGTTTGGAGTCAGCAAGGCCATTGTGTTTCAATCCTCCACAAGCTGGGGGTTATGACCTTATTCATTGTAAAAAATCCAAACTGATAATAAAAAAGAAAAAAAAGTACATGTCAGTTAATCATCCTCGTGGATTAGGGATTGAATGCGACTTGCATGGGCTTGGTTCAATTGGTCACCTGGTTGTTGAGTAGGTTCCTTCTTGGCATCAAGGTTGGTCATCTCTTGGATCTCCATGAACTCTAGAAAGTGCTCCATTTTGCTGTTGAAGTTGGCATTGATCGTTACATGATTCTTGGTTAAATTTTGAATTCCCACTTCCATTTGTTTGAAACCATTCTCCATTAACTGCACCAAATCCTTGATTTGAGTGGGGGCATCAGAGGTTTCTCCCACTTCTTGAGTGTTTTTCTTCACCCATACTTCATCCAAATCCATTCCTAACATGCCTTTCATACCCCAAAGGAGACTAAGGGTCTTGATATGCCTGATATCTCTAGTTCTTGGGGCCTCGGAGTCCTCAATGATACCTTCGAAACTTTCCTTCATAGCTTCTAGAATAGTATCCCCATGCTTCTTCTTTACACAGTTCTCCCACCATTCAATTCTCTCACAATCCTGCTGGCTTACTCTCGAGCCAGAGAAGCCACGCAGTTTTTCCAAATCCTTCAGGGCTCTTGGGATATGAGACCTTTTTGGACCATAAGTTGTGCGCTTGCATGTGGTTTTGGTACGCACCATTGTATCCAGTAGCACCATTGTATCCAGTAGTAGGAATAATCCCAGGTCGAAGCAACCAGAGGAAATAGAGCACTAGAGCAAGCAAAAGCATTTAAGGCTACGGGAGACAAGGTGTAAAACCCGAATTGAGTAAGATAGATACCAATTCCAATTAGGCCACTTCCTACCATAATTAGAACATACCACTTGGTTCCATCCTGAACCCTTCATGATTGAATCCCTTCTGTATGGATTAGCGTATGCATACAACTGTGATCCTCCCTTTGCAATGCAATTTTTATCACGCTTCATTTCATGAATGCACTGGAACAATCAGCGACAAGATTTAAATCCTCCTCTCTCCACCTCTTTTTCGCATGCAAGTGAGTTGTCATGTCTGTGTGCCCCATTAAGATCATCATGCCACCCGTCGTGGGTGCATGTCCCGATAGTTTAGATCTTGACGTTTTTTTTGGAGTTGGCATTCTATACTATCATTCAAGGTTTTGTTTAAGGCTTCCTTTGGGTGGTCCACACCCCAATTATCCATATTGTATTCCAATTTGTTGGCATTTAGTCTGACGTGGTGAGCGATGATGACAAGATTTTGATCCAAGATGTTTTCTAGTCCTTCAATTTTGGTGGTCAATATCCAGTTGGGACTGATATTGTGATCTTTGGAACCATTAAGAAGCTTGAGGAGGATCTATATCATTAGTGTGAAGTCTCCTTCGACAACGAGCTTGAAGAAAGCATTGGTTCAAGCTATGTCTATGCTTGATATCGTGGATAGAAGCTTGGTTGCATTGTTGCTATCTAATTCCATAAAGCCTGAATAAATTCTTAGTATTTCACCTTTGCAGTTCCTGATAATGCCTCCATATATTGCTAGCCCTGGGTTTCCCTTACTAGCTCCATCAAGGTTCAATTTAATGAATTCATTTTTTGAAGTAGACCATCGATCAGGGATGGGTGTGTTTAGTTTTTTCTTGGATGCGAGTGGTATTACTAATTACTGGTGGATATTCCATGCTTGAATGATGTTTCTATCGTGACTTGAGCCTTTCCATTGTACTATACTCCATTAAGATGATAGGATTGATTCCCTGATATTCTTTTGAATTTTCTTCCATGAGTAGGTGGTGCCTTGTTGATCATCTTTAAAGATCCTTCGATTTCGTTCCTTCCACATGTCCCACATGAGAAAACCTGGGTAAAGTTGGAAAATCTTGTTTACTATATTGTTTTCTGATATGGTATGGTTCCATTGGGCTATGATGTTCGGGACGCTTTCTCTGTCTCTATATGATCGTCTGAAGATAGTTTCTCCCTTGTCCCATAGCTGCTGGGTGAAGGGGCACTGGTTGAGGATATTTTCTAGTGTTTCTTATTCATTATGGCATAAGAGGCAAAGTTAGGGGCCTTCAAATCCTTTACCCAGAATGCAGTCTCAGGTAAGGACTTTGTTCCAAGCGACTAGCCACAAAAAAGTGGAAATTTTGGGCCATAAGTTTTGTTTCCAAATTTGCTTCCAAATAAGCTCTTATTGAAGGCTGTTGAAATCCCACAGAATAGAGCATGCTTTCTTCAATGAGAATGTTCCCTTTCTCTCATGGCCCCATCGAAGAATGTCTTCTCCTTCTTCTTGCATCATTTTTCGTAGCTTGAGCTCTTTCTAGATGGTATCCCAGGTTTGATTTTGCGGCAGAGGTTTCCATGTTAACTCCCTCCATTTTCTCCATTGTAAATCTTGGTTGTCCGGGTCCAAAAGTGGCACACTAGGAAGCAATTGGATGAGAGGGTGGCTTGTTGCAATGGGATCATTTTTTCAAGAGAATTTAATTTTTGCCATGCATCATCCTAGAATAAATCCATTTGGCCATTGCGGATTTCCCAAAAAGCATGCTCCTGGATGATTCCCATGTTCTACCAATCTTCCTTCCAAACAATTGATCCATCATTGGTTTCTTGGATTCTGATAATTTCTTGGGTGGGCATGTTGTGCGGGTAATTAATTTCCCATATCTGGTTCCATAGGGATTTTGGGCGTGTGAGCCATATCCACCATAGTTTGGTCGATATTGCCTTATTTTCTGTTTCAGGGTCTTGAAGTCCTACACCCCTAGCAGTTTTGATTTGCAAATGTTGTCCTAGGAAACCAAGGCCAATTTTATTTTAGTGTTTTTATACCCTTCCCATAAAAAGGTTCTCTAGATCGAGCGAAGTTAATTGAGAATGGTCTTGGGATAAACAAGGATTAATAATAGGTAAGAGCACATGCCTCACGGGACTGAGTTGATAAGGATCAATATTCCATCCAATTTGAGGGTGCGGAATGCCCAATTGGATATTTTTGAATCCATTATGGAAATATGATATGCCAGGCATGGTGTTTGCTGGCCAATGAGCAAAGAGGCGGTCTAAGATAGGAGATAGGTAGAGAGCCTCTTTTGAAGGAGAGGAGCCAAGAAATGCCTAGCTAACGATGGATAGGAGTGTTGAAAAAGAATATATCAGATTTCTAATTGTTAACAGTGAGGCCCGAATATGTTGAGAAGGTGGAGAGGATTCCTTTTAATTCTTTGGATTTCCTCCATGAGGCAGCAACTAAAATCATGGTATTGTCTACGAATTGTAGATGTGACATTTGTTGATCATCGTTAGCTGGTCTGACACTTGAGAGACGGTTATTGCTCAGAGCATTTTTAATGGCCTGACCCAGGCCCTCAATCATAATAATGAATAAAAATGGAGAAACAGGGTCCCCTTTTCATATACCATAGGTTGGCCGAAAGTTCATGGAGGGTAAGCTATTAACCAAGATCGAGAAGAAAGCAGAGGGGGTAAGAGCTAGAATCCATCGAACTCAGGTCGAGTTAAAACCAAATGCTAGGAGCATTTTTTCCATAAAGTTCCAGGATAGTTTGTCAAATTATTTTGATATATCAAGTTTAATCATCAACCCTGCCTTTTTAGAGGTTTTGAGAGTGTGGATGGCTTCATGAGCCACCAAAATACCATAAAGGATGTGTCTTCCCTCTGCATACTTTGATTGTTCCTCCAAGATGAGATGGGGAAGGATAGTTCTAAGGCGGTTGGCAATTATTTTAGTTAGAATTTTAAAGATAACATTATAGAGGGAGATGGTTCTGAACTTACCTAGGTGCACCAGGTTTGCTTCTTTTGGGATGAGCATGATAAAAGTAGCATTCCAACCCAGGTATTTGTCAACTAGGTTTTCTTCTTTTGGGATGAGCGTGATAAAAGTAGCATTCCAACCTGGGTATTTGTCAACCAATATTCATGTACCATAGTTTTAACATTTTTTCCCAATTTATATTTGTAAGTTTTTCTACAAATAATTACCCAACAAGCAAGTTCATCATTTTCATCTATTTGCAATCGAAATTTGTTATCTTTGTATAATTTTTTTCTCGAGGTTCTTATTGTTGTTGCCCATTGTTCCATTAAACATTTTTGTCTAGTACTAGCTAAAATATTTTTTGTTTGAACTGATCTTTGTGTAATGCTAGTATCTTTTCTTCTAGATCTTCCAAATGTTTTGATTGCACTAGTTATAATTTCAAACACATTTTGTTTC
Organism: Larix kaempferi; assembly: GCA_027924585.1. Taxonomy (NCBI): domain Eukaryota; kingdom Viridiplantae; phylum Streptophyta; class Pinopsida; order Pinales; family Pinaceae; genus Larix; species Larix kaempferi. Next base: position 425,662 of record BSBM01000957.1, read on the forward strand.
ACCTTTTAATCTTTTATGGCTTTTTGAATACCCAATAATGATGTAGTGTCTTTTAACATTCTAGACACTAACAAACATCCCAAAGTTTGAGCTTGTGCTACTATTGATTCTTTTCGAAGAACAGTTTTATAAATATGTTGAGCATGATATCACACACTGTGATTAGGTCTTTTGTCCCCAATTTTTTTCCATTCATTGTTTTGCAAAATTTCATCATCAATGTTGAAAATGATTATATATTTCAATTAAATTTAATTTATCATGCTAGATATACTAAATTAGAAATATAAGATAATATAGAATTCACATTTATTAATTGGTATTAAAAAACAAAATTCAATCATAAATTAAATTAAATGTACTAAAATTTACACACACACACATGTACATACCTATGTTTGACTTGATTTCTTCTTCGTTATGGGTTTCAACAACGCCTTCAATATCTTGATCGACATTATAAGACAATTCTATACCTGTTTATTATTAAGTATTTTCAAAATTACAATTCATTATAAAAAATACTTTATTGGATTTAAAAAATGTATATATATATACATACTTAGTTCGATTTCTTGTTCTTGAACTTAATTTTCAATATTCATTTCATCAACATTAGGATGCAAATCTATATTTACATCTTCAACAAGTATTTCTCCAATACGTGTAAGCTATGCCTTTTATTATGATAGAGTCTTTGCTTTTTAGTATGAACTACATCATCTCGAGTGTGGTCATTTTTTCTTTAGTGTTGTCTTTTATTTCCCTTGATTATTCAATCTATATAAGTTTTTATAAAATCGACACCTTAAAAAAAATCAAATTAAAAAACAATTGTAAGTCATTTAAAAATGAATAATTTGTGAAATGTTGAAATTATATCTAGTTTAAAAGAAATCTATCTTAAAATAAATAAACAATATAATTTTATAACATCACAATAGAATACTTGCAAGAGTCTTCACTTTAGAATAATTTCACTAAGAGAACCTTCGCCATAGAAGAAATTGGATAGGAAAATCTTCAACTCAAAAAAAATGTTAAAAAAACATTTAAGTCAAGAATTTCACCATAAAAGAAATCATTTTAAGAGATTTTTTTCTATAAAGAAACTGATAAAATATATTTTCCCACAAAAAAAGAAGAAATTGTTTTTCAAAAGAAAAAAAAACACTTTAAAATAAATTGCTTTTGAGTCTTTCAGATACCACCTTAAAAGAAATTGTCTTTGAACCTTTGAGCCATTGAGAAAACACCTTAAAAGAATTTTTGTCTAAGGCTTGACCTTAAAAAATGTGTTTGAGCCTTTGTAAAAAAAACACCTAAAAAATTCCCTTAAAAAATCATCATAAAAAAAATCCCTTGAAAAAATCACCTTAAAAAAGTCAGTTAGAAAACCTTTTGTAAAGTCCAGAATGAAACTGAAAGATGTGAAATTGTAGAATTGGATTAATGTATAAATAAGGTTTGTAAGATTCTTTATTATTAAAAGGTGTCGTGCATTATTGCGACTAAGCAAATTAATTTTAAGATCAAGTTTTTGGATGAATCCATTTTTTGGTTGAAAATTTGTCTTTATTAGATTTAACAATTGATGTAACGACAAAAAAATTCGGCCAAAAAGATTGTAAGTTTTTGGTTGAATTATTCTTCATTTGAAAACCTATGAATTTCCAGAAACTAGATTGTTTTCATATTTCTCCAACTTTAGAAGTTACGAGTGATGTTCAATACTGCTAATATACTTTTAGAACTTATATTATTACTTTCTTCATTAAATCTAGTTTCTGTAGGAACAATTTTTTTTGAATTTGGTTGAGATTTGCTAATTTAAATTAATTTTTTGTTAACATGTGTCAATTTTGTTTTAATTTCTATTAAAATTTAGTAAAATGAAAAATCAATAACTTCAAAAAAATATAATGAAAAAATATTTACAGGACAGATCATTGGAGTGTCTACTTCAAAATGTTACTTTTAGATTGTTTTATTTTTAGTGGAAATTGGGGAGGATGTTATGTCTTCATAAACATGTTTATATTCTATATTTTTTCAAATTGATCCATTTCTAAAAATAAAATAATTAGTATATTCACCCATTGGATACAAAATTATAGTCATACGTTAATACGCTTTGTCTAGATTGTCATAGCATATTTTTTTTTAGTAAACAAAATTTTAACAACATGAATAAATGATGGTCTTAAAACATTATTATTTACCATTTTTATTTTGTAAACTGTAGAGATAATTTATATTATAGTACAAAAAAAGTTACATGCACATGATATTCCGTGGTTCTGAGAGCGAACTAGTGCCTCTCGCAGAGTAGAAAATTAGAAATAGAGTCTTTGAAAATCTTCCCACAAAAGACTAATTCTTCTCATAAAATGAGCAGTGCAAGACAGTAAACTGAAAACCAAAACAAGGAGACTTGATACTTTAACCATCTCAAAAAGGAGCTTGGGTCTACCATAGAAACCTTAGATGTCTGCATCTGCGTTTGGGGGGCTGGGCTTGTCTTCTATGATGGGGTAGCTTCCAAAGAGGTCATCATCCCAGCTCTGTACCGGGATAGGTTTAGTCTTGTGAGGAGTAGCAGCTTCGCCATCGTCTTTTCAGACCCTTTTGTAGTGCAGCGCATCAATGGTTGAAGGAATCGGGAGGAGGCTCCAGGGGGAGCATCCCCCTATAGCACGAGAGTCGCGGGAAAGGTTGACCCTGAGGTGGATCCCAAGACAGGGGCTGGGAATTCCGTGGTGACTGCACCAGACGAGTCAAGCAGAGTGGAGCTAGGAGCGTGGACTTCTGTGGCCATAGTGGAGCTTGCAGGAAGAGCGCTTCCTTTACCTTTCGGGACCTCCGTGTTGTTACTAGAGTCACTATGGGGAGTGGCTTTGCAGAAGATGGAAAACTTGCCTCCAGTCACACTGGCTTCTAGTGTAGTGAGCATATCATTTAGGAGGACCATGTGTGTCCTGGTATCCATGATGGCTAGGTTGGGCATGGTCGAATTCGCGAGAATTTATTTGACCATGATACCAAACATATTCTTCATAAGTCAGTAATAGTTGATTTGGCTACCTTGGCTGTCGGAGGCAAGGATTTCAGAAACACGATTTGCTTTCCAGTTGTCCACCAATCTTCGGACAGGAGTGGTAATCCTATCGTCGTAGCCGTGGATGCCTTTCTTCTCCTTCTCTGTGGAGGTGGCAATTCGACCAACACCATGATAGGATCCACGCTTGGAGGTTCCGCGTGGACAAGTCATGGCGTAGTTAGCGTGCATGCAGGAGGGGGAGGAGAAAGTAGAACCAACAGCTACGGGATCATGCAAAGGATAATCAGGAATGTCAACACAGATGAAGCTGATGGAATGAGGAGGCGTCATGTCTAAGAATTTTTGGAGGGATCACCTTGGCGTCACAAGAGAGAATTGAACGCACAGACTATTGCAGTTATGAAGCAAGGACGTAGATAGCTGAATGGTATTAATGCTAACCACCATCGCGTCAGCTAGAGTGACGGAATTGCATGCGAAAGAACCAACTGGCATGGGAAAGGACCAAAGTTTAAGTGCAGTGCTCGGAGAAGGGATCCCACTGAGGCCCACTGCTAGATGGTTGAGACAGCCTTCCATGTGGGTGCGTGGCAGTGCCTTCCTCGATCGTCACTTGTTTAACACCCACAACCAGGGTGACATGACTATTTACCATTACTTTAATTTTATAAGAATATATTGTCAAACATTTTCTAAATTACCATATAAAATATCAATAAATAAAAAAATATGAAAAATAATGAATAGAAAGCTAACAAAATTCTTCACAGGTTTGTTTTTACATGAATACAAATTGGATACAATGCATCATGAAGTTCAATGAGAGACCCAATATGGATACATAATGGGTACATAATCATGGTCCAATCATGGATGATATGAAGAACACATGTCAAAACAATGGTATCTCAATGGAATATTGAATCATAGTAACTGAATCCCGGTTAAAATAGAAGGAACCCAAGATATGGAAGGAGTAGAGAGGAATCTCACTTCTCACAGTTGAATCAAATAAATGAAAGAACGATTCAAATGGGTCCATAGAAATACAACTCGAACTGGATCAATTTCCAACACAAGCTAAATACTAGAGGAAGCATGTGATTGGAAGGACTCCAAATGGTCTCAGAAATTGGAGCAAGTCAGGGATATCTGAGTTCTTTGACCAAATTAGAAAATGGAACCATCAACATGTACGATTATCAATGATGTGATAATGAGTTGGAGTCAAGAACATGAGAATAAACCAATCTAAGGAGCACTGAGGTATCCCCTCAGTTGGTCCAAGGGAACCCATTAATGATGGTTATGGGGAAAAGGTACAAGGTGCCTCTAGGTATATAATCTCGAATAGATGTATTGATGCTGATAGAGGGAGACCCACTGCCAGCAAAGAAATGAGGTTTCCTTGTTGGAAGAACGAGGGATATGACTAGATAATAAAGAGAACTATGGGACTAAGACACTAATGGGGGATAGGGGGCGACTAAAAAAGGGACTCAAACTTACTTTATTAAGAGTATGAAGGCATGGATGACTTGGAATCATATGTGAAAATCATGATGATATCATTGGAGGGACACAATTATGGGAACCAAGGGAAATAACTAAAATGGGGGACTCATGGAGGAAAATAGGTGGCAACTGATGTCGACTCTAGGAGAGACTGGCATCAATAAGAATCCATGGGTTATCCTAGAATGCTCTGAATAAAGGACAGTAAGTATGTTTACACAATAATATCATATACAATATACAATAATGCTAAGGAGCATTGTTTGTGATGGCTTCCCAAGTGTGTGGGCACTTGAGAGAGATGATAAGAGGAGGAAAGCAGATAAGTGTCCAGTGTACAATGAAGTTCATAATTGACAGAGTTATAATAGATGGAAGTGATTATGGGTATTAAATCGATGTAAATATCCTTGAGGGATGATGAATGGAGGTAAAATAATGTAACTTGTACATTATGGATGGAGTGGTGGACTTGTCCGTGTGGAACACGAAACATCAAATCACTATAAAGGCCATAAGTTTTAGAGTATGAGTATGCATCTAAGTGAAAATTGCATATTATAAAAAATTCCTATCCTATGAGGAAAAGAAACAACATAGGAACTGGGGGTACTAATCAATGGAACCCATGTACCTATCTCCGTTCATATGAAATAGAAAACGACGTTGTTTGTGAGATGGTTTCTCCTTCCAATTTTTTTTCTTTTTATAATGAATGAATGAGTCCCCAATGGCTGGAGATACCTAGTTTTGGATGAGTTTTCCTTGAGCTACGATATTAAATCGATTGTAGGAAATAGGATGCGGTAGCAGCAAAATTAATGGTTGACTGTAATATTGCTTAGTTTGATTGGCTTGCATAAATTTATTTTAGAAATAGGATTCCATTATCATGATACTTTAAAATAAGAAAGCAAATTGTATTGTAATGGATTTGCATTTGGCTTGGAGGGCCAATGTTGGGCCTAGCCTAAATGGAGCAATTTTGAACAGAAAGAACTTTGAGAACTGTGGAGCTAAGCGCAGTTAAGTTTGAACAATTTTAGGATAAGTTTTCGTATGCTACGAAGTTGCGCGTAGCACAGTGTCGAAGGAGTTGCATGGTCGGTGCTGCGAGGAGTACAACACCGCGATGTGCCACGTCCACAGAGATCCAACTAAGAAGAGCATGGACGGATGAAGGCAGTTATTTTGGTTAGGTCACAGAAGACCTATTTTTGGTAAAGATCGTCGATAACTACCAAGCAGTGGGTAGGTGCAGATCGGAGGTAGGTGACTGATCACAACAAATAGAAGACTACTACTACTCGAACCAGTCATCTAAGGCCGTGAAAGAAGGAAAACCTCGGTGGAAGTAACCTGTTGGAGCGCGCGTGACAGAAGATCCGCTGCCAGATATCCGTAGTCCAGTTTTGGGAAAACCGTGATAGTTTTGTAAACCTAAGGGCTCTTCCTTCGAAAATGTAAAGACATGACCTACGGGTCTTGATCTATAAATAAGGTAATTTTGTAAAGGAAAAGGGTTAACTCTCAGTTTTTTGATTATTCTTGAATATTGTAAGATCTGTCTGATCGACACATTGTAAAGGCTCTGCAGCTGAGTGTGCAGAGACCTAGTTTTGAGAGAGAGAGAGAGAGAAGAGCATATGTAGCTAAGTGTGCAGACGAATAACTGTTGTACCCTTTCCAAGACAAATAAAAAATAGTTCTTGTGGATGTAGCTTCCCATCCGGGGGAGGTGAACCACGTTAAACCATTGTGTTATGTGATTGCTATGTATGATTGTCATTAATTTGTGATCTAATTTACTTAAAGTGCATGCATGCAGTTACTATTGTCTGTTATATGTTTACTGTTATCTGTATTCACCGTGGAAGGGATGGAATAAGATGCTAGTACTTCATATATGGCAGAATGTTAACAGTAAAGCACCTATAAGATCTCAGTTGAATGAATCTATGAGATAACCACACAACAAAGGGTTAAAGTTGAATCGCGACATCGAGCACATAGCACTGCGCATCTCACCCATTTGCATAAGTTATAATATTTATCAAGCTAAGTAATGACGAATGATTAAGGATTATCGAATAGATTGAGTAGAAGTGGTTAGGTCTCATAACCCCACTGTGCAGCCTGTGGACACGCTGAGGGTATAAATATCTTTGTTCCTGAAGATTCTTGATGCGGAGTAGAAGACTTTGCCCAGTCATTGACCGCAACGCACAACCTGTACCGTGCTGTACATGAATCAATTTATACACTCGCATCATATGGTTGTGGAAACTTGCTTCTGCAACCACCCCCTCTACTTCGCCTCGGGTGAGACCTCAGACTGCTCGCAGTCTGTTACCAAAAGGGCCGGTGAATAGGGGTTTTGTTGGTATCTTGTACCGCAAAGTACCTAGGTCTACATTGGAAAACCTATAGAACAATGTTGCGACCAACAAATGGTTATGTTGCCGCGCTATGACCAGTGATGCGATAGTGTATTTAGAAAAGTATGTTCGACAGTTGGCATCCAGAAACGAAATAAATCTGGGTTTGGTGCGATAAGATCGAAAGATATTTCGCAAAGAAAGAAAATAGACATCTGCGTCTATCTAATGTACAGTGGTTGAATAGATACTTGTGGTGGGACATCCACGAAATTTTTGGGCTTTATTTCCAAATGAGCTACACGAGTGGATATCATGCCTAGCAGAAAAAAATAATTGTTCCCAAAGCGGAGTACCTACAGAGTGGAGTCAAAAGCTTACTGAACAGCTTAAAGTGATCGACAATTGACTGTCGTGAGCAGTTGACTTCTAGGTTGATAGCATACTAGAAGGATTTGTGACCGATTTTGCTATAGAGACGCTGAAGTCCTACAGCCAAGCTGAAGCATACTTTTTCGAAGGATTCAGAGGTAAGTTCCTCAAAAACCTCAGTCTATACATTAAAATGCTTTTAATTGAGAAAGGTGTTTTAAGAATGCAACAATTGTTCTAAATATGTCATTGTAGAGAATACATACATTGATTCTAACGAAAAAAACCATACTTTGATAAGTGGAAAGAGATACAAGCTTACTAACGAGAAGAAACCCACATCATCTAGAAACCGTATAGATACCGAAATTTCATGTGATCTCAATAATGCAAACACTCAGTTATCATCCACAATCCAGCGTATTATACCTCAGAATCAATCAGTCCTGAACCCACCCGCTGTGAGTGTCGTGCAACCCATACCACAGATTAGTAATAATAGTAACACCTCAAGAGCGAGTGCTCACAGCACTACGACTCACACTATTCCGCAGAATACTGTCCCTAGCACAATCCAACAGCCTGTGTCTACTTTTGTCACAGGGAATCAGTTCCAGAACAGTACACAATCCGGAAGGAGAATGAAAGATAACGATATAAAACTGCTGATATTCAAAGAAACGGCTCAGGAAGACCCTGATCAACACTGGTTTCTTTGTGAAGTCGTGTGGAGTGTTAAGCAAGTGACAGATGATGCGATAAAGAGAGCATATCTCATAACTACTTTTAGAGACAGAGTGATGCATTGGTTTATGAAGTATTCTCAAGAACAACCAAGAACCTTAGTAGACATTAAGACCGCGATTGCAGCAGAGTTTAAAAATCCCAAATCAGAATCACAGTGCATAAAAGAGTTGAAAGAAATCAAGCAAAAACCTACTGATCGGTCTGGGAATTCGACCAAGAATTCAAAACATTGTTGGACCAAGTTAGCTTTGTTATAGCTCCACAACAGCATCAAGAATGGTTCATTGCTGTGTTGTTGCCCCATATTAGAAAACCACTGATGCAATAGAAGGTTGTATCTCAAGCCGAGGCTTCGGAGATCGCAATGAAGTTGGAAGCCTCACCAATTGGAGAAAGTAGTTTTGCGATGATACAGATCCAAAACCAATTGGCTACCTTGACATTAGAATTACAAGGTATGAAGAATGGAAAAGAGTAGAGACATGAGCAATGACATGAAGTTTGGTGCACAGGATGCAAAGGAGAGGGCCACACTAGAGAACATTGCCCCTTATTTCAACAATATCTTAACAATGGCGTACCAAAACCGATAAATATGAATCAGAACCAAGCACCATGGTGTGAAATTTGTAGAAGCAGAGGACACAGACCTGAGGACTGCTACCTGATACAAAAATATGTAAAGACACCTAAAAACTTATACTGTAATTTTTGTAAGTCAGTTGGACATGATGAGTCCAACTGTCGCGCTTATGAATTAATGATTGAAAGAAAATGAGATATGAAAGCAATGTGAGGTGCTGGAATGTATCGCGTCCAAGAGGAAAATCAGTCAAAGCAAGAGAACACCCACTATGATCAAGGAGGATATAGAGGTCGCGGTGGTAGATATCGCGGGAGAGGAAGAAATACTAGTCAAAATCAAGGAAGAGGACGAGGCCAGGTCATATGCTATAACTGTGGTCAGCCAGGTCATGTATCAAGAGAATGTAGTAATCCATGCACCACATGCAACTACTGTAAATCATTTGATCATGTCATTGAAGACTGCCCCGTGCTTGAAGTAGAAATGTAGAAGTGGAGAAGAACAGAAACACCAAACCCTAACATCCAGTTGATCGCATCAGAGAGCAGACCTACCGGTTAGAGCGTTAATGCAGTAACGTGAAGTGGTGCTGATACAAGAAAAGACAACAGCACAGAAGCATCGAATTCTGGAACAACTGCTCCTAAGAAGAACCCTGGAGAAACAGTAGGAATTAGAAAAGCTCTTGGGAAAGCACCTCCATTGAACTTACAAAAAAATAAGGAAATATTTAAAGAAACACGGGACATGTTTAAACAACTACCACCTAGTTCACCAAGAATCCCATTGCGTAGTCAAGAACCACAAATAGAAGATATGCCACTGGCATATGATCAGACATGCGCTACACCAAATACATCTATTTTTGTTGCGCAGTTTTTACAAAGCTGCATCAAGTTATTAAAAAACAATGACACTCTTATGGAATTTGAAAAAATTGATAAATCAGTATGAATCATGCAGTAAGAAAGAAATAGCACATGGCGCAGTACATAACATTAGGAGTCCCAAAAGAACCGGCAGGGAAATGCGGTTCACTGCACAGATAGGAGACTATGAGATGGATGATATCATTCTTGATCTCGGATCTGAAGTGAATATCTTAACCAAGCAGACATGGCAAGTGATGGGAAAACCAAAGTTACAGTGGTCACCTATACAGTTAAGAATGGCTAATCAAGGCATAGTTATACCTCTGGGAAGGTTAACCAATACTATTGTCGACATTGATGGAGTCCAAAGTTATGCAAACTTCAAATTAATTGAAATTGTGGATGATAGCAATCCTTATCCAGCACTGCTGGGGATCGAATGGGCAATGAAGAATTCCACCGTTATTAATCTAAAGATAATGAAAATGATATTTGAAGGCAATGACATAAGGGTCATCACACCATTGGATCCTTCACAGGGGGAGTGATATCTTGAACCTATTCAAGAAGAGTACAGAGCTCAAGACCTTGACCGTATCTATGAAATGACAAAAAATGTTGCGGATTATATTCATCCTACTGCAGATGGAACGCTCAGCTGGCGCTGCGATAGTTCTTGCATCTCAGACTTTGACATAGGATTAGAAAAATGGCAACACAGAATGCATGAAGTATCTGCAAGGAGATGCGCGACAATTACAAAGTCACTCTGCTGGATTGGAAAACAGGTAAGTCCAATCCCCACTTATGATGGTACAACTAACGTCTATTCATTTATCAAAGAATACATTGTAGCAGTTGCAGATGAACATCGCATCTCAGCATTGGACATGGCACTCCGCGAGACACTAGCTAGATGGTGGACCACACATAAAAAGACATTGACAACCTGGGACAAGTGCAGAATCAAACTACAAATCAGATTCGCTGATAAGGTAACACTACCATTTGAGAAATATAATGGCCAAACAGATACAAAGAATCATATCGCAGCTTGTGTACAAGCTTGGAAGGAGAGACCACAGAAAGAATGGGTACATCTCTTTGTGCATCCGTTGGAGGAGCCTATTCCAAAGAAATGGCACCTAGAGGAGGATCTGCGTAGAGGAACAACGGATTGGTTTGTCATAACTGCGAGTTTCGAAAAGGACTTTAGCTTTGAAGACAACCATCTGACTATCCAAGATGCACTGTAGCTTATCAAGGAAAATATATTTAGACCAGATTCCATGGAGGAAAACATAACATCATAAGAGTTTTTTGAATCAAACAATGTACTTGCGAGTCTACAACCAGATTGGACATAACAAGTAGAGCAAGTCATGGACTACTATAAATTAGCTGAAAAAGATAAAGATAAGGAAGACAACGATGAGGAGGACCCGCGCAATATAAAGATCCCTGAATCTGAAGGAATGCACGAAGTAGAAGGACCTCCATTAGAGATTCCTGATATGAGTGGACCGGTCAAAACAAAGAAAGTGAACATCGGTATTAGTGAAGAGCCGAAGTTCACAGCAATAGGAGACTACTAGGATGATGACACAATTGCAGAGATCGCAGCTATATTATAGGAATATCAGGATGTATTCCCAACAAAGTTCATAGAGATGAAAGGCATCTTGGGAGACTTAGGAGTGATGAGAATTCCTATTAAGCCGAGAGTGAAACCTATTAAACAAAGACCATAAGACTGAATCCGCGCTACAAAGAACGATTTAAGGCAGAACTCGACAAGATGCTCGATGCAGGAATCATTGAGCCGGTTGAAGAATCTGAATGAATAAGCCCGATGGTAATCCAAGACAAGAAAACAAAGGGTGAGACTAGGATCTGTGTTGATCTCAGAAAGTTGAATGATGCCTCTATGCACGACCCATTTCCTACACCTTTTACCGACGAAGTACTTGATAACGTTGGAGGTAATGAAGCATACTCTTTTACTGATGGATTTTCTGGATACCATCAGATTAGAATTGATCCAGCCAATAGGCACAAAACCACTTTTGCAACAGAATGGGGGTCGTTCTAGTACATAGTACTGCCATTTGGTTTAAAGAACGCACTAGCCATATTCTCAAGAGTGGTGATCGCATCATTTAAAGAATTCATCCACAAGTTTTTAGAAGTTTACTTTGATGATTGGACCATTTTTGGGTTACTGAAGAACCATGCCGCGAACCTCAGGATGATGTGAGAAACATGCAGACAGCATCAAATTTCATTGAATTTGAAGAAATGTATTTTATGTGTTCCATATGGGATTCTGCTGGGACATATCGTGTGTAAGCAAGGGTTGATGGTTGATTTTGCGAAGATAACAGTTATTGTAAACTTGCCTACACCAAATTCAGTTAAACAATTGTGCACTACACTGGGGCATACCGGATACTATAGAAAATTTATAAAGGGGTATGCACAGATAACCGCAGCAATGGAGAAGCTTTTAAGAAAGGATAAACCGTTCAATTGGAATGAAGACTGTGAGAAAGGATTCGACACATTAAAAGAGAAAATGGTCACTGCGTCGATCCTAGTTTTTCCAGACTGGGAAACGCCATTTCACGTACATGTTGATGCTTCATGTATAGCATTGGGTATTGTTCTTGCACAACCAAGAGAAGGAGGAATTGATCATCCCATTGCATTCTCAAGCAGAAAGTTTTCATCTATTGAGAAAAACTATACCACTACTGAAAGGGAAGGACTTGCAATTGTATATGCACTATAGAAGTTCAGACACTATTTGTTTGGTGCACACTTCCTAATGTTTACCGATCATTTTGCATTAAAATACCTGGTTAATAAGACAGTGTTTGGGGGGCGAATATGCAGATGGCTCTTACTCTTCCAAGAGTATGATTTTGAAATAATAGTTAAACCAGGAAGATTAAATTTAGGCCTTGATCATCTATCAAGGATCGAGTCAGGAGAGGAACCTACGAATCTAGAAGACAATTTGCTTGATGCACAATTGTTTTCTATATAGATTGTTGATGATTATTATCAGGATATCATTGACTATCTAACTACCAGGTTCACACCTACTGAATTCACTATGTAGCAAAAAAAGCAACTGGTAGTGCAAGCCGCAGTCTTCACCATTATCACAGGACAACTCTACAAGTTAGGACTTGATGAAGTGCTGCGAAGATGTGTATTAGAACATGAGAAGCCATCTATATTAGTTGATGCGCATTTAGGAGACGCAAGAGGTCATTATGCAGGAAGGGTGTTAGAAAAACAGGATCGCAGAGCAATAACAATAAACAGAAATGCAAATATAATCACACATACACATTACAAGAGAGACAAAGAGATATCGTGGTTCACCCAACTTGGGCTACATCCACACTGAATTTGCCATTCCTTATTATTATTACCGTCCAGCAAGGTGAAGGGATACAACCTGCAGCACAACCGCTGCACTTCCTCTTCTTTGTTTCACAGTCTCTCTCCTGATCTCAGAGATCTTTACAATGCATAAAACCTAATACATCATCATCCCTAGCTGTATTACAATGTCTTTATTTTATAAGGAAAATACAATGGGAAAATACCACACCCCCCCGCTGGGGTGACTGTACAATCCACCTACATATCATATAAAACTGTAGTACAAACACGGTTGATACAATATCATCTATGAGACTAGAAGATCTGCCTCCACAACCAACAATCTCCCACTTGGAGACCGATCACAGCAACTCCATCGCTGATGCACTTGTTGGACTTGGACTTGGCAAATTTCTCCTATTCACCTTCATGCTAGAAGGCCAACTGAAACCGAGCACGAACTCAGTTTCTCTCTGGTCACTACCTTTGTGAACATGTCTGCAGGATTCTGGCTAGTATGTATCTTTTCCAGCTTCAACAGTTCATCTTCCAGAACAGAGCGTATGAAATGGTACTTGAGTTGTATATGTTTAGTCCTGGAATGGAATGCTGAGTTCTTTGCAAGGTGAATGGCACTCTGGCTGTCACTATACAATCTGCTATCCTTCTTCTTCTTACCCACTTCCTCCATAAACCTCTGCAACCAAATGATCTCTTTACTAGCCTCTGTAATGGAAACATACTCTGCTTCTGTTGTTGAAAGTGTAACAACCTTCTGTAGTTTCAAAATCCAGCTTACTGCTGTTCCACATACAGTAAACACATACCCTATGGTGCTCCTCCTGCTATCCTTTTCACCTACCATAACTGCATCAACATATCCCTGTAGAACAGTGTTTGAACCTCCAAAACATAATGCCTCAGTGGTAATACCTCTCAAATACCTAAGAATCCACTGTACTGCCTTCCAATGTTCTTTACCTGGATTGTTCATATATCTGCTCACAACTACCACAGCATGTGCAATATTTGGTCTTGTGCACACCATGGCATACATCAAGCTGCAAACTGTTGATTGATAGGGAATCTTGGACATGTAATCTGTCTCTTCTTGTGTCTTGGGACGCATTTCCTTACTTAGACTGAAATAACTAGCCAAAGGTGTACTTACAGGTTTTGCATTCTGCATTCTGAACCTCTCCAACACCTTTTGTATGTACTCACTTTGAGACAATGTCAATTTGCGATTTTTCCTGTCTCTCATTATTCTCATACCAAGGATTTGCTTTGCAGCACCCAAATCCTTCATCGCAAATGAATTAGCTAGCTTCCTTTTGAGTACATTTATATCCTGCATGTCAGACCCTGCAACAAGCATGTCATCCACATACAATAACAAGATAACATATATTCCATTGTCTAGCTTCTTGAAATAAACACAGTGGTCAGAATGACATCTACTATAACCTTGTTCTGCCATAAACCTGTCAAACTTTAGATAGCACTGCCTTGGAGCTTGCTTCAAGCCATACAAGCTCTTTTTCAACCAGCATACCAGATCCTCCTTACCTTTGACCTCATACCCTTGTGGTTGCTGCATATATATTTCTTCCTCCAAATCCCCATGGAGGAAGGCTGTTTTTATATCTAACTGTTCAAGATGCAAATCTTATACCACCACTAGACTTAAGATAGTCCTAATTGAAGTCATCTTAACAATAGGAGAAAATATTTCATCAAAATCTATACCTTTCTTCTGTGCAAACCCCTTTACAACAAGTCTGGCCTTGTACCGTTTCTTACCTCCTTCTTCTTCCTTCAACCTGTAAATCCATTTGTTTTGCAATGCTCTTTTACCAACAGGCAACTGAACCAAATCCCAAGTCTGGTTTCCTACCAATGAGTCCATCTCCTCATTCATGCCTTGCTCCCACTTCTTTCTAGTTTCCACCTGCATTGCTTCTTCATAACATTCTGGTTCACCAGAATCAGTCATGAATAAATAATACATTGAAGGAGAGTATCGTTCAGGGAGTCTACTTAACCTCGTATATCTTCTTACAGTTGCAGGAGTTTCAGGTACTTGCTGCTGCTCTTGATTTTCTGGCACCTTCGGAACTTCATTTTCTTTAATTTCATCAAGCACTATGTACTCTGTGTTTTCCTTTCCCTGTTTCTTTCCCTGCAACGGATCTTTATACATGACCTTTTCATTGAATATCACATCTCTACTCCTGATGATTTTGTTATTTTCATAATCCCATAAACGATAACCAAATTCATCAACCTCATATCCAATAAAGGTACATTTCTTGGATTTAGCTTCAAGATTTGTTCTATTTTCTTTATCAATATGGACAAATGCTTCACAACCAAACGTTCTCAGAAATGAGTATTTTACCTTTTTATCTGTCCATGCTTCCTCTGGAATACCACCATCCAAAGCACTTGAAGGTCCTCTGTTTATTAAATAAACAACAGTATTTACAACATCCGCCCAAAACTGTAAGGGCAACCCTGCATGCAGTCTCATACACCTTGCACGCTCCATGATCGTTCTGTTCATCCTTTCTGACACACCATTTTCCTGTAGTGTTCCTGGGACTGTCTTCTCTCTACGAATCCCATGGTATGAACAGTAACTATCAAACTCCTTGCCGCAGTACTCACCTCCATTATCAGATCTGAGACACTTCAATCTTTTTCCTGTCTCATTCTCAACCAAAGCTTTCCACTTCTTAAAAATAGCAAACACATCAGATTTCTATCTAATGCAATAAACCCAAGTTTTTCTAGTTGCATCATCAATAAATGTAACATAATAATGAGAGCCACCAAGGGATTGTACCTGAGCCGGTCCCCATACATCTGTATGCACAAGCTCTAATTTTTCATTCTTCTTCTGTTTCTCAACCCTGAGAAATCTGACTCTCTTCTATTTTCCATAAACACAGTTTTCACAGAATTCCAAACTTACCTGCTTCAAATCAGGCAACAACTTCCTTGAGTGGAGAATCTGCATCCCCTTCTCACTCATGTGGCCAAGCCTATGATGCCATAATGTTGTATCTGTTCTTGTGGAAGCTAAAGAGATAGAATGGTCAGTATTATGAGGACATAAATACAATGTACCTACTCTGTCTACTTTTTCTATCACCATTGATCCTTTAGTGATCTTCCACCACTTTTCTCCGAACGTAGATAGACAACCGCCATCTCCCAACTGACTTGTTGAAATCAAATTTCTTTTCATAGCAGGAATATGCCTAACTTCTTTCAACAACCAATCAATTCCATTTTTAACTTTTATCCATACCTTACCCATTCCAACAATTTTACATGGCTCATCATCACCCAATAAAACATGTCCAAAGTCGCCAGGAACATACTCATGAAAGTATTTCCTATGGGGTGTAGCATGACATGAAGCTCCTGAATCTACTACCCAATAATCACTAGTATTATCTAATGCAAGAATCAAAGCATCTTGTAACACATCACCTGCTACATTTGCTTCCTGGGTAGTTTCCTTCTGTGCATCTCCTTTATTCTTTAGAGATTTGCAGTCTTTCTTCAGATGTCCTTTCTTTCCATAGTTCCAGCACTCTATCTTTCCCAGTCTGGACTTGGATCTGACCGTTTTAGACTTTCCACGATTACCTTGGCTCTTTCCTCTCTCCTTTTGTCTTCCCCTACTCTCCATGGTCAACGCATTACCTGATGTCTCACCTGTGCTTTTTCTTCGCATTTCCTCGCTAAGAATAACACCAATAACATCATAAAATTTCAAGGTGTTTGAACCAGAGACAGAGTTACTTATAGCCATGACCAAGCTATTCCATCTTTTTGGCAATGAACACAAGATTAGAAGAGCCCTAACCTCATTATCAAAGTTAACACTTACAGAACTTAGCTGATTTGTAACTGTATTAAACTCATTTAAATGATCAGTAACAGATCCACCTTCAGACATCTTCATATTAAATAAATGCTTCATTAGAAATACCTTGTTGGAGGCCGAGGGTTTTTCATACAACTTACCCAATGCGCTCATCAAACCCTCTGTTGTCATTTCTTTTGAGATATTGAAAGCCACTGACGAAGCCAGGCTCAACCGTATTGTTCCCAGAGCCTTTCTATCAAGAACCTCCCATTCTTCGTCCTTCATAGCCGTCGGCTGCTTTGCTTTTCCTCCCAACGGTAGGAATAGATCCTTCTGGTACAGATAGTCCTCCATTTGCATCTTCCATAACCCAAAGTTTTGGCCGTTAAACTTCTCTACCTTAAATCATTTGATCATGTCATTGAAGACTGCCCCGTGCTTGAAGTAGAAATGTAGAAGCGGAGAAGAACAGAAACACCAAACCCTAACATCCAGTTGATCGCATCAGAGAGCAGACCTACCGGTTAGAGCGTTAATGCAGTAACGTGAAGTGGTGCTGATACAACAAAAGACAACAGCACAGAATCCTCGAATTCTGGAACAACTGCTCCTAAGAAGAACCCTGGAGAAACAGTAGGAATTAGAAAAGCTCTTGGGAAATCACCTCCATTGAACTTACAAAAAAATAAGGAAATATTTAAAGAAACACGGGACATGTTTAAACAACTACCACCTAGTTCACCAAGAATCCCATTGCGTAGTCAAGAACCATAAATAGAAGATATGCCACTGGCATATGATCAGACACGCGCTACACCAAATACATCTATTTTTGTTGCGCAGTTTTTACAAAGCTGCATCAAGTTATTAAAAAACAATGACACTCTTATGGAATTTGAAAAAATTGATAAATCAATATGAATCATGCAGTAAGAAAGAAATAACACATGGTGCAGTACATAACATTAGGAGTCCCAAAAGAACCGGCAGGGAAATGCGGTTCACTGCACAGATAGGAGACTATGAGATGGATGATATCATTCTTGATCTCGGATCTGAAGTGAATGTCTTAACCAAGCAGACATGGCAAGTGATGGGAAAACCAAAGTTACAGTGGTCACCTATACAGTTAAGAATGGCTAATCAAGGCATAGTTATACCTCTGGGAAGGTTAACCAATACTATTGTCAACATTGATGGAGTCCAAAGTTATGCAAACTTCAAATTAATTGAAATTGTGGATGATAGCAATCCTTATCCAGCACTGCTGGGGATCGAATGGGCAATGACGAATTCCACCGTTATTAATATGAAGATAATGAAAATGATATTTGAAGACAATGACATAAGGGTCATCACACCATTGGATCCTTCACAGGGGGAGTGATATCTTGAACCTATTCAAGAAGAGTACAGAGCTCAAGACCTTGACCGTATCTATGAAATGACAAAAATTGTTGCGGATTATATTCATCCTACTGCAGATGGAATGCTCAGCTGGCGTTGCGATAGTTCTTGCATCTCAGACTTTGACATAGGATTAGAAAAATGGCAACACAGAATGCATGAAGTATCTGCAAGGAGATGCGCGACAATTACAAAGTCACTCTGCTGGATTGGAAAACAGGTAAGTCCAATCCCCACTTATGATGGTACAACTAACGTCTATTCATTTATCAAAGAATACATTGTAGCAGTTGCAGATGAACATCGCATCTCAGCATTGGACATGGCACTCCGCGAGACACTAGCTAGATGGTGGACCACACATAAAAAGACATTGACAACCTGGGACAAGTGCAGAATCAAACTACAAATCAGATTCGCTGATAAGGTAACACTACCATTTGAGAAATATAATGGCCAAACAGATACAAAGAATCATATCGCAGCTTGTGTACAAGCTTGGAAGGAGAGACCACAGAAAGAATGGGTACATCTCTTTGTGCATACGTTGGAGGAGGCTATTCCAAAGAAATGGCACCTAGAGGAGGATCTGCGCAGAGGAACAATGGATTGGTCTGTCCTAACTGCGAGTTTCGAAAAGGACTTTAGCTTTGAAGACAACCATCCGACTATCCAAGATGCACTGTAGCTTATCAAGGAAAATATATTTAGACCAGATTCCATGGAGGAAAACATAACATCAGAAGAGTTTTTTGAATCAAACAATGTACTTGCGAGTCTACAACCAGATTGGACATAACGAGTAGAGCAAGTCATGGACTGCTATAAATTAGCTGAAAAAGATAAAGATAAGGAAGACAACGATGAGGAGGACCCGCGCAATATAAAGATCCCTGAATCTGAAGGAATGCACGAAGTAGAAGGACCTCCATTAGAGATTCCTGATATGAGTGGACCGGTCAAAACAAAGAAAGTGAACATCGGTATTAGTGAAGAGCCGAAGTTCACAGCAATAGGAGACTACTAGGCTGATGACACAATTGCGGAGATCGCAGCTATATTATAGGAATATCAGGATGTATTCCCAACAAAGTTCATAGAGATGAAAGGCATCTTGGGAGACTTAGGAGTGATGAGAATTCCTATTAAGCCGAGAGTGAAACCTATTAAACAAAGACCATAAGACTGAATCCGCGCTACAAAGAACGATTTAAGGCAGAACTGGACAAGATGCTCGATGCAGGAATCATTGAGCCGCTTGAAGAATCTGAATGAATAAGCCCGATGGTAATCCAAGACAAGAAAACAAAGGGTGAGACTAGGATCTGTGTTGATCTCAGAAAGTTGAATGATGCCTCTATGCATGACCCATTTCCTACACCTTTTACCGACGAAGTACTTGATAACGTTGGAGGTAATGAAGCATACTCTTTTACTGATGGATTTTCTGGATACCATCAGATTAGAATTGATCCAGCCAATAGGCACAAAACCACTTTTGCAACAGAATGGGGGTCGTTCTAGTACACAGTACTGCCATTTGGTTTAAAGAACGCACCAGCCATATTCTCAAGAGTGGTGATCGCATCATTTAAAGAATTCATCCACAAGTTTTTAGAAGTTTACTTTGATGATTGGACCATTTTTGGGTTACTGAAGAACCATGCCGCGAACCTCAGGATGATGTGAGAAACATGTAGACAGCATCAGATTTCATTGAATTTGAAGAAATGTATTTTATGTGTTCCATATGGGATTCTGCTGGGACATATCGTGTGTAAGCAAGGGTTGATGGTTGATTTTGCGAAGATAACAGTTATTGTAAACTTGCCTACACCAAATTCAGTTAAACAATTGTGCACTACACTGGGGCATACCGGATACTATAGAAAATTTATAAAGGGGTATGCACAGATAACCGCAGCAATGGAGAAGCTTTTAAGAAAGGATAAACCGTTCAATTGGAATGAAGACTGTGAGAAAGGATTCGACACATTAAAAGAGAAAATGGTCACTGCACCGATCCTAGTTTTTCCAGACTGGGAAACGCCATTTCACGTACATGTTGATGCTTCATGTATAGCATTGGGTATTGTTCTTGCACAGCCAGGAGAAAGAGGAATTGATCATCCCATTGCATTCTCAAGCAGAAAGTTTTCATCTACTGAGAAAAACAATACCACTACTGAAAGGGAAGGACTTGCAATGGTATATGCACTATAGAAGTTCAGACACTATTTGCTTGGTGCACACTTCCTAATGTTTACTGATCATTTTGCATTAAAATGCCTGGTTAATAAACCAGTGTTTGGGGGGCGAATATGCAGATGGCTCTTACTCTTCCAAGAGTATGATTTTGAAATAATAGTTAAACCAGGAAGATTAAATTTAGGCCTTGATCATCTATCAAGGATCAAGTCAGTAGAGGAACCTACGAATCTAGAAGACAATTTGCTTGATGCACAATTTTTTTCTATACAGATTGTTGATGATTATTATCAGGATATCATTGACTATCTAACTACCAGGTTCACACCTACTGAATTCACTACGTAGCAAAAAAAGCAACTGGTAGTGCAAGCCGCAGTCTTCACCATTATCACAGGACAGCTCTACAAGTTAGGACTTGATGAAGTGCTGCGAAGATGTGTATTAGAACATGAGAATCCATCTATATTAGTTGATGCACATTCAGGAGTCGCAAGAGGTCATTATGCAGGAAGGGTGTTAGAAAAACAGGATCGCAGAGCAATAACAATAAACAGAAATGCAAATATAATCACACATACACATTACAAGAGAGACAAAGAGATATCGTGGTTCACCCAACTTGGGCTACATCGACACTGAATTTGCCAGTCCTTATTATTAATACCATCCAGCAAGGTGAAGGGATACAACCTGCAGCACAACCGCTGCACTTCCTCTTCTTTGTTTCACAGTCTCTCTCCTGATCTCAGAGATCTTTACAATGCATAAAACCTAATACATCATCATCCCTAGCCGTATTACAATGTCTTTATTTTATAAGGAAAATACAATGGGAAAATACCACACCCCCCGGCTGGGGTGACTATACAATCCACCTACATATCATATAAAACTCGGGTACAAACACGGTTGATACAATATCATCTATGAGACTAGAAGATCTGGCTCCACAACCAACAATCTCCCACTTGGAGACCGATCACAGCAACTCCACCGCTGATGCACTTGTTGGACTTGGACTTGGCAAATTTCTCCTATTCACCTTCATGCTAGAAGGCCAACTGAAACCGAGCACGAACTCAGTTTCTCTCTGGTCACTACCTTTGTGAACATGTCTGCAGGATTCTGGCTAGTATGTATCTTTTCCAGCTTTAACAGTTCATCTTTCAGAACAGAGCGTATGAAATGGTACTTGAGTTGTATATGTTTAGTCCTGGAATGGAATGCTGAGTTCTTTGCAAGGTGAATGGCACTCTGGCTGTCACTATACAATCTGCTATCCTTCTTCTTCTTACCCACTTCCTCCATAAACCTCTGCAACCAAATGATCTCTTTACTAGCCTCTGTAATGGAAACATACTCTGCTTCTGTTGTTGAAAGTGTAACAACCTTCTGTAGTTTCAAAATCCAGCTTACTGCTGTTCCACCTACAGTAAACACATACCCTGTGGTGCTCCTCCTGCTATCCTTTTCACCTACCATATCTGCATCAACATATCCCTGTAGAACAGTGTTTGAACCTCCAAAACATAATGCCTCAGTGGTAATACCTCTCAAATACCTGAGAATCCACTATACTGCCTTCCAATGTTCTTTACCTGGATTGTTCATATATCTGCTCACAACTACCACAGCATGTGCAATATTTGGTCTTGTGCACACCATGGCATACATCAAGCTGCCAACTGCTGATTGATAGGGAATCTTGGACATGTAATCTGTCTCTTCTTGTGTCTTGGGACGCATTTCCTTACTTAGACTGAAATAACTAGCCAAAGGTGTACTTACAGGTTTTGCATTCTGCATTCTGAACCTCTCCAACACCTTTTGTATGTACTCACTTTGAGAGAATGTCAATTTGTGATTTTTCCTGTCTCTCGTTATTCTCATACCAAGGATTTGCTTTGCAGCACCCAAATCCTTCATCGCAAATGAATTAGCTAGCTTCCTTTTGAGTACATTTATATCATGCATGTCAGACCCTGCAACAAGCATGTCATCCACATACAATAACAAGATAACATATATTCCATTGTCTCGCTTCTTGAAATAAACACAGTGGTCAGAATGACATCTACTATAACCTTGTTCTGTCATAAACCTGTCAAACTTTAGATAGCACTGCCTTGGAGCTTGCTTCAAGCCATACAAGCTCTTTTTCAACCAGCATACCAGATCCTCCTTACCTTTGACCTCATACCCTTGTGGTTGCTGCATATATATTTCTTCCTCCAAATCCCCATGGAGGAAGGCTGTTTTTATATCTAACTGTTCAAGATGCAAATCTTATACCACCACTAGACTTAAGATAGTCCTAATTGAAGTCATCTTAACAACAGGAGAAAATATTTCATCAAAATCTATACCTTTCTTCTGTGCAAACCCCTTTACAACAAGTCTGGCCTTGTACCATTTCTTACCTCCTTCTTCTTCCTTCAACCTGTAAATCCATTTGTTTTGCAATGCTCTTTTACCAACAGGCAACTGAACCAAATCCCAAGTCTGGTTTCCTACCAATGAGTCCATCTCCTCATTCATGCCTTGCTCCCACTTCTTTCTAGTTTCCACCTGCATTGCTTCTTCATAACATTCTGGTTCACCAGAATCAGTCATGAATAAATAATACATTGAAGGAGAGTATTGTTCAGGGAGTCTACTTAACCTCGTATATCTTCTTACAGTTGCAGGAGTTTCAGGTACTTGCTGCTGCTCTTGATTTTCTGGCACCTTCGGAACTTCATTTTCTTTAATTTCATCAAGCACTATGTACTCTGTGTTTTCCTTTCCCTGTTTCTTTCCCTACAACTGATCTTTATACATGACCTTTTCATTGAATATCACATCTCTACTCCTGATGATTTTGTTATTTTCATAATCCCATAAACGATAACCAAATTCATCAACCCCATATCCAATAAAGGTACATTTCTTGGATTTAGCTTCAAGATTTGTTCTATTTTCTTTATCAATATGGACAAATGCTTCACAACCAAACGTTCTCAGAAATGAGTATTTTACCTTTTTATCTGTCCATGCTTCCTCTGGAATACCACCATCCAAAGCACTTGAAGGTCCTCTGTTTATTAAATAAACAACAGTATTTACAACATCCGCCCAAAACTGTAAGGGCAACCCTGCATGCAGTCTCATACACCTTGCACGCTCCATGATCGTTCTGTTCATCCTTTCTTACACACCATTTTCCTGTAGTGTTCCTGGGACTGTCTTCTCTCTACGAATCCCATGGTATGAACAGTAACTATCAAACTCCTTGCCGCAGTACTCACCTCCATTATCAGATCTGAGACACTTCAATCTTTTTCCTGTCTCATTCTCAACCAAAGCTTTCCACTTCTTAAAAATAGCAAACACATCAGATTTCTATCTAATGCAATAAACCCAAGTTTTTCTAGTTGCATCATCAATAAATGTAACATAATAATGAGAGCCACCAAGGGATTGTACCTGAGCCGGTCCCCATACATCTGTATGCACAAGCTCTAATTTTTCATTCTTCTTCTGTTTCTCAACCCTAAGAAATCTGACTCTTCTATTTTCCATAAACACAGTTTTCACAGGATTCCAAACTTACCTGCTTCAAATCAGGCAACAACTTCCTTGAGTGGAGAATCTGCATCCCCTTCTCACTCATGTGGCCAAGCCTATGATGCCATAATGTTGTATCTGTTCTTGTGGAAGCTAAAGAGATAGAATGGTCAGTATTATGAGGACATAAATACAATGTACCTACTCTGTCTCCTTTTTCTATCACCATTGATCCTTTAGTGATCTTCCACCACTTTTCTCCGAACGTAGATAGACAACCGCCATCTCCCAACTGACCTGTTGAAATCAAATTTCTTTTCATAGCAGGAATATGCCGAACTTCTTTCAATAACCAATCAATTCCATTCTTAACTTTTATCCATACCTTACCCATTCCAACAATTTTACATGGCTCATCATCACCCAATAAAACATGTCCAAAGTCGCCATGAACATACTCATGAAAGTATTTCCTATGGGGTGTAGCATGACATGAAGCTCCTGAATCTACTACCCAATAATCACTAGTATTATCTAATGCAAGAATCAAAGCATCTTGTAACACATCACCTGCTACATTTGCTTCCTGGGTAGTTTCCTTCTGTGCATCTCCTTTATTCTTTAGAGATTTGCAGTCTTTCTTCAGATGTCCTTTCTTTCCACAGTTCCAGCACTCTATCGTTCCCAGTCTGGACTTGGATCTGCCTGTTTTAGACTTTCCACGATTACCTTGGCTCTTTCCTCTCTCCTTTTGTCTTCCCCTGCTCTCCATGGTCAACGCATTACCTGATGTTTCACCTGTGCTTTTTCTTCGCATTTCCTCGCTAAGAATAACACCAATAACATCATCAAATTTCAAGGTGTTTGAACCAGAGACAGAGTTACTTACAGCCATGACCAAGCTATTCCAGCTTTCTGGCAATGAACACAAGATTAGAAGAGCCCTAACCTCATTATCAAAGTTAACACTTACAGAACTTAGCTGATTTGTAACTGTATTAAACTCATTTAAATGATCAGTAACAGATCCACCTTCAGACATCTTCATATTAAATAAATGCTTCATTAGAAATACCTTGTTTCAGGCCGAGGGTTTTTCATACAGCTTACCCAATGCGCTCATCAAACCCTCTGTTGTCATTTATTTTGAGATATTGAAAGCCACTGACAAAGCCAGGCTCAACTGTATTGTTCCCAGAGCCTTTCTATCAAGAACCTCCCATTCTTCGTCCTTCATAGCTGTCGGCTGCTTTGCTTTTCCTCCCAACGGTAGGAATAGATCCTTCTGGTACAGAGAGTCCTCCATTTGCATCTTCCATAACCCGAAGTTTTGGCCGTTAAAATTCTCTACCTTAAATCATTTGATCATGTCATTGAAGACTGCCCCGTGCTTGAAGTAGAAATGTAGAAGCGGAGAAGAACAGAAAGTAGAAGGACCTCCATTAGAGATTCCTGATATGAGTGGACCGGTCAAAACAAAGAAAGTGAACATCGGTATTAGTGAAGAGCCGAAGTTCACAGCAATAGGAGACTACTAGGATGATGACACAATTGCAGAGATCGCAGCTATATTATAGGAATATCAGGATGTATTCCCAACAAAGTTCATAGAGATGAAAGGCATCTTGGGAGACTTAGGAGTGATGAGAATTCCTATTAAGCCGAGAGTGAAACCTATTAAACAAAGACCATAAGACTGAATCCGCGCTACAAAGAACGATTTAAGGCAGAACTCGACAAGATGCTCGATGCAGGAATCATTGAGCCGGTTGAAGAATCTGAATGAATAAGCCCGATGGTAATCCAAGACAAGAAAACAAAGGGTGAGACTAGGATCTGTGTTGATCTCAGAAAGTTGAATGATGCCTCTATGCATGACCCATTTCCTACACCTTTTACCGACGAAGTACTTGATAACGTTGGAGGTAATGAAGCATACTCTTTTACTGATGGATTTTCTGGATACCATCAGATTAGAATTGATCCAGCCAATAGGCACAAAACCACTTTTGCAACAGAATGGGGGTCGTTCTAGTACACAGTACTGCCATTTGGTTTAAAGAACGCACTAGCCATATTCTCAAGAGTGGTGATCGCATCATTTAAAGAATTCATCCACAAGTTTTTAGAAGTTTACTTTGATGATTGGACCATTTTTGGGTTACTGAAGAACCATGCCGCGAACCTCAGGATGATGTGAGAAACATGGAGACAGCATCAGATTTCATTGAATTTGAAGAAATGTATTTTATGTGTTCCATATGGGATTCTGCTGGGACATATCGTGTGTAAGCAAGGGTTGATGGTTGATTTTGCAAAGATAACAGTTATTGTAAACTTGCCTACACCAAATTCAGTTAAACAATTGTGCACTACACTGGGGCATACCGGATACTATAGAAAATTTATAAAGGGGTATGCACAGATAACCGCAGCAATGGAGAAGCTTTTAAGAAAGGATAAACCGTTCAATTGGAATGAAGACTGTGAGAAAGGATTCGACACATTAAAAGAGAAAATGGTCACTACGCCGATCCTAGTTTTTCCAGACTGGGAAACGCCATTTCACGTACATGTTGATGCTTCATGTATAGCATTGGGTATTGTTCTTGCACAACCAGGAGAAGGAGGAATTGATCATCCCATTGCATTCTCAAGCAGAAAGTTTTCATCTACTGAGAAAAACTATACCACTACTGAAAGGGAAGGACTTGCAATGGTATATGCACTATAGAAGTTTAGACACTATTTGCTTGGTGCACACTTCCTAATGTTTACCGATCATTTTGCATTAAAATACCTGGTTAATAAGCCAGTGTTTGGGGGGCGAATATGCAGATGGCTCTTACTCTTCCAAGAGTATGATTTTGAAATAATAGTTAAACCAGGAAGATTAAATTTAGGCCTTGATCATCTATCAAGGATCGAGTCAGGAGAGGAACCTACGAATCTAGAAGACAATTTGCTTGATGCACAATTGTTTTCTATACAGATTGTTGATGATTATTATCAGGATATCATTGACTATCTAACTACCAGGTTCACACCTACTGAATTCACTACGTAGCAAAAAAAGCAACTGGTAGTGCAAGCCGCAGTCCTCACCATTATCACAGGACAGCTCTACAAGTTAGGACTTGATTAAGTGCTGCGAAGATGTGTATTAGAACATGAGAAGCCATCTATATTAGTTGATGCGCATTCAGGAGTCGCAAGAGGTCATTATGCAGGAAGGGTGTTAGAAAAACAGGATTGCAGAGCAATAACAATAAACAGAAATGCAAATATAATCACACATACACATTACAAGAGAGACAAAGAGATATCGTGGTTCACCCAACTTGGGCTACATCCACACTGAATTTGCCAGTCCTTATTATTATTACCGTCCAGCAAGGTGAAGGGATACAACCTGCAGCACAACCGCTGCACTTCCTCTTCTTTGTTTCATAGTCTCTCTCCTGATCTCAGAGATCTTTACAATGCATAAAACCTAATACATCATCATCCCTAGCCGTATTACAATGTATTTATTTTATAAGGAAAATACAATGGGAAAATACCACACCCCCCCGCTGGGGTGACTGTACAATCCACCTACATATTATATAAAACTCGGGTACAAACACGGTTGATACAATATCATCTATGAGACTAGAAGATCTGGCTCCACAACCAACAATCTCCCACTTGGAGACCGATCACAGCAACTCCACCGCTGATGCACTTGTTGGACTTGGACTTGGCAAATTTCTCCTATTCACCTTCATGCTAGAAGGCCAATTGAAACCGAGCATGAACTCAGTTTCTCTCTGGTCACTACCTTTGTGAACATGTATGCAGGATTCTGGCTAGTATGTATCTTTTCCAGCTTTAACAGTTCATCTTCCAGAACAGAGCGTATGAAATGGTACTTGAGTTGTATATGTTTAGTCCTGGAATGGAATGCTGAGTTCTTTGAAAGGTGAATGGCACTCTGGCTGTCACTATACAATCTGCCATCCTTCTTCTTCTTACCCACTTCCTCCATAAACCTCTGCAACCAAATGATCTCTTTACTAGCCTCTGTAATGGAAACATACTCTGCTTCTGTTGTTGAAAGTGCAACAACCTTCTGTAGTTTCAAAATCCAGCTTACTGTTGTTCCACCTATAGTAAACACATACCCTGTGGTGCTCCTCCTGCTATCCTTTTCACCTACCATATCTGCATCAACATATCACTGTAGAACAGTGTTTGAACCTCCAAAACATAATGCCTCAGTGGTAATACCTCTCAAATACCTGAGAATCCACTGTACTGCCTTCCAATGTTCTTTACCTGGATTGTTCATATATCTGCTCACAACTACCACAGCATGTGCAATATTTGGTCTTGTGCACACCATGGCATACATCAAGCTGCCAACTGCTGATTGATAGGGAATCTTGGACATGTAATCTGTCTCTTCTTGTGTCTTGGGACGCATTTCCTTACTTAGACTGAAATAACTAGCCAAAGGTGTACTTACAGGTTTTGCATTCTGCATTCTGAACCTCTCCAACACCTTTTGTATGTACTCACTTTGAGAAAATGTCAATTTGCGATTTTTCCTGTCTCTCGTTATTCTCATACCAAGGATTTGCTTTGCAGCACCCAAATCCTTCATCGCAAATGAATTAGCTATCTTCCTTTTGAGTACATTTATATCCTGCATGTCAGACCCTGCAACAAGCATGTCATCCACATACAATAACAAGATAACATATATTCCATTGTCTAGCTTCTTGAAATAAACACAGTGGTCAGAATGACATCTACTATAACCTTGTTCTGTCATAAACCTGTCAAACTTTAGATAGCACTGCCTTGGAGCTTGCTTCAAGACATACAAGATCTTTTTCAACCAGCATACCAGATCCTCCTTACCTTTGACCTCATACCCTTGTGGTTGCTGCATATATATTTCTTCCTCCAAATCCCCATGGAGGAAGGCTGTTTTTATATCTAACTGTTCAAGATGCAAATCTTATACCACCACTAGACTTAAGATAGTCCTAATTGAAGTCATCTTAACAACAGGAGAAAATATTTTATCAAAATCTATACCTTTCTTCTGTGCAAACCCCTTTACAACAAGTCTGGCCTTGTACCGTTTCTTACCTCCTTCTTCTTTTTTCAACCTGTAAATCCATTTGTTTTGCAATGCTCTTTTACCAACGGGCAACTGAACCAAATCCCAAGTCTGGTTTCCTACCAATGAGTCCATCTCCTCATTCATGCCTTGCTCCCACTTCTTTCTAGTTTCCACCTGCATTGCTTCTTCATAACATTCTGGTTCACCAGAATCAGTCATGAATAAATAATACATTGAAGGAGAGTATCATTCAGGGAGTCTACTTAACCTCGTATATCTTCTTACAGTTGCAGGAGTTTCAGGTACTTGCTGCTGCTCTTGATTTTCTGGCACCTTCGGAACTTCATTTTCTTTAATTTCATCAAGCACTATGTACTCTGTGTTTTCCTTTCCCTGTTTCTTTCCCTGCAACTGATCTTTATACATGACCTTTTCATTGAATATCACATCTCTACTCCTGATGATTTTGTTATTTTCATAATCCCATAAACAATAACCAAATTCATCAACCCCATATCCAATAAAGGTACATTTCTTGGATTTAGCTTCAAGATTTGTTCTATTTTCTTTATCAATATGGACAAATGCTTCACAACCAAACTTTCTCAGAAATGAGTATTTTACCTTTTTATCTGTCCATGCTTCCTCTGGAATACCACCATCCAAAGCACTTGAAGGTCCTCTGTTTATTAAATAAACAACAGTATTTACAACATCCGCCCAAAACTGTAAGGGCAACCCTGCATGCAGTCTCATACACCTTGCATGCTCCATGATCGTTCTGTTCATCCTTTCTGACACACCATTTTCCTGTAGTGTTCCTGGGACTGTCTTCTCTCTACGAATCCCATGGTATGAACAGTAACTATCAAACTCCTTGCCGCAGTACTCACCTCCATTATCAGATCTGAGACACTTCAATCTTTTTCCTGTCTCATTCTCAACCAAAGCTTTCCACTTCTTAAAAATAGCAAACACATCAGATTTCTATCTAATGCAATAAACCCAAGTTTTTCTAGTTGCATCATCAATAAATGTAACATAATAATGAGAGCCACCAAGGGATTGTACCTGAGCCAGTCCCCATACATCTGTATGCACAAGCTCTAATTTTTCATTCTTCTTCTGTTTCTCAACCCTGAGAAATCTGACTCTCTTCTATTTTCCATAAACATAGTTTTCACAGAATTCCAAACTTACCTGCTTCAAATCAGGCAACAACTTCCTTGAGTGGAGAATCTGCATCCCCTTCTCACTCATGGGGCCAAGCCTATGATGCCGTAATGTTGTATCTGTTCTTGTGGAAGCTAAAGAGATAGAATGGTCAGTATTATGAGGACATAAATACAATGTACCTACTCTGTCTCCTTTTTCTATCACCATTGATCCTTTAGTGATCTTCCACCACTTTTCTCCTAACGTAGATAGACAACCGCCATCTCCCAACTGACCTGTTGAAATCAAATTTCTTTTCATAGCAGGAATATGCCTAACTTCTTTCAACAACCAATAAATTCCATTCTTAACTTTTATCCATACCTTACCCATTCCAACAATTTTACATGGCTCATCATCACCCAATAAAACATGTCCAAAGTCGCCAGGAACATACTCATGAAAGTATTTCCTATGGGGTGTAGCATGACATGAAGCTCCTGAATCTACTACCCAATAATCACTAGTATTATCTATTGCAAGAATCAAAGCATCTTGTAACACATCACCTGCTACATTTGCTTCCTGGGTAGTTTCCTTCTGTGCATCTCCTTTATTCTTTAGAGATTTGCAGTCTTTCTTCAGATGTCCTTTCTTTCCATAGTTCCAGCACTCTATCTTTCCCAGTCTGGACTTGGATCTGCCCGTTTTAGACTTTCCACGATTACCTTGGCTCTTTCCTCTCTCCTTTTGTCTTCCCCTGCTCTCCATGGTCAACGCATTACCTGATGTCTCACCTGTGCTTTTTCTTCGCATTTCCTCGCTAAGAATAACACCAATAACATCATCAAATTTCAAGGTGTTTGAACCAGAGACAGAGTTACTTACAGCCATGACCAAGCTATTCTAGCTTTCTGGCAATGAACACAAGATTAGAAGAGCCCTAACCTCATTATCAAAGTTAACACTTACAGAACTTAGCTGATTTGTAACTGTATTAAACTCATTTAAATGATCAGTAACAGATCCACCTTCAGACATCTTCATATTAAATAAACGCTTCATTAGAAATACCTTGTTGGAGGCCGAGGGTTTTTCATACAACTTATCCAATGCGCTCATCAAACCCTCTGTTTTCATTTCTTTTGAGATATTGAAAGCCACTGACGAAGCCAGGCTCAACCGTATTGTTCCCAGAGCCTTTCTATCAAGAACCTCTCATTCTTCGTCCTTCATAGCCGTCGGCTGCTTTGCTTTTCCTCCCAACGGTAGGAATAGATCCTTCTGGTACAGATAGTCCTCCATTTGCATCTTCCATAACCCGAAGTTTTGGCCGTTAAACTTCTCTACCTTAAACTTTCCTTCTTCTTCCATTGCTCCCACTCGAACCAGAAACCCTAGCTTCCTGCGGGTTTAACTGCTAAATGGACCTTTAGCTCTGATACCAATTGTTAGAAAAATAGGATCGCAGAGCAATAACAATAAACAGAAATGCAAATATAATCACACATACACATTACAAGAGAGACACAGAAATATCGTGGTTCACCCAACTTGGGCTACGTCCACACTAAATTTGCCAGTCATTATTATTATTACCGTCCAACAAGGTGAAGGTATACAACCTGCAGCACAACCGCTGCACTTCCTCTTCTCTGTTTCAGAGTCTCTCTCCTGATCTCAGAGACCTTTACAATGCATAAAACCTAATACATCATCATCCCTAGCCGTATTACAATGTATTTATTTTATAAGGGAAATACAATGGGAAAATACCATGGGATACCCAAAACCATGGGCCCGCAAAACAGTTGGCGAAAACAACCCCAAAAATTTTCTTCGGGGGACCGCTAGCCCCTGGACCCCCCAGCCAGGGGGGATGGTCCCCCTTGGAACTCCGTGGGGGGGAGATGCCCCCCCACACCCCCCCATTGGGGTGACTGTACAGTCCACCTACATATCATATAAAAAGGGGGTACAAACACAGCTGATACAATATCATCTATGAGACTAGAAGATCTGGCTCCACAACCAACAAAGGGCTACTGCCAGAAGATATTGCGCGCAGGGATATGGTGGCCTACGATTCATAAGGACTCCAAACAACATTGCCAGAACTGCGATGTCTATCAGAGGACCGGGAAACCATTAAGAAGAGATGAAATGCCATTGAACCCTCAACTGACCTTGCAGGCATTCAAAAAATGGGCAATCAATTTTTTGGGACCTATTAACCCACCAGGAAAAAGAACTGGTGCGAAGTACATTATTACTACAACTGACTACCTCACCAGATGGGAAGAAGCAAAACCAGTGAAATATTGTAGCGCAGCTACAGCCGCACAGTTTATCTTTGAGAACATCCTTACACGATTTGGATGCCCAAAAATCTTGATGAGTGATCAAGGTACTCATTTCCTGAACACAACTATTGAATCTTTAACTGAAGAGTTCTCCATACATCATCAGCATAGTACACCTTATCACCCACAAGTGAATGGAATTGTTGAAGCATTTAACAAAGTACTTGAGAATGCGCTAACCAAGATATTCAATGTAAACTGCGATGATTGGGACCTACACATTCCATTTGTATTATGGGCGTACAGAACAACATGCAAGAAATTAACTGAACATACACATTTCAAATTAGCTTATGGACAGGAAGCAATAATGCCAATGGAATATATTATACCCAGCTTAAGAATAGATGCATTTACAGGGATGTGTAGCTAGGGTTTTCACCCTAGCTTGTGCAAATGAGCACCTACTAAGGAGAAGAGATTCCTTAGTAGCAGTTCAGAAAATACAGTAAATAAAAGACAGTACAGTAAAATAGTATTATTCTAAGCATGTGCATAAAATAACAGAAAGATAATAAAAATGATTTTTTGTATTAAAGATTATACCTCCAATGTGAAGGTTGATGAAGCCTTTGCAGTAGTCCAAGAGGGTTGCTCCAAGCTCTAGTGTTGTTCCTTTCTCTTTCTCCAATGGGTTTTGGAAATGGGCCAAAGGGGCACTCAAATGTGAAAGTAGCTCAAGGGTGAGCTAGGGTTTCAGGAGTGATTTTGGCAGAGTAAGGGTGTGGTTGACTGTGGATATGAAATGAGGGGCCTCCATCACTTATTTATAGGTTTTTAGTGGTGGAGTGCTGGCCCATGGTTTTGGGAACCATATGGTTTAGGTCAGCTGTATGGGGTTTTTGCTTCCTTTTTCCCTCTTTTTCCTCTTTTTTTGTATTTTTTATTCCCTTTTTAGAGGGTTTTTTCTATTTTGGAGGAATTTTGGATTATTTTTTGGGGAAAAAGGGGGGTTTTGGCCTTTTGGAGGCTTTTTTTTAATGGTTTTTTGGCCTTTTGGAGGCTTTTTAATGGGATTTTAAGGTTTTGGAGGAAAATATGGTAGGAAATATGTAATGGGGTAGATGAGGTAGTGAGCACTTTTTTGGTGTTAACAGATTGCCCCCTGATGTGTGAGGGCAGGAGCTCATCGTATGGTCGATAGACATCATAAGTCTTTTATGGTTTTCCTGGAATGTGGAGAAGAGAAGAAACGAACTAGAGCCCATAACAACGGTCCCGAACAAACTGCAAAAACTGAAAGTACATGACCTCAATAATGAATGAGGAATAATCTAAACATATGGACGAGGCGGGCATTCCCATGCTCGTATCAAAATATAGAGCAACAATAACAACGGGGTCCAAAATATGGGGACTTGAAATATACATGGCCTCAAATAATGAATGAGGAAGAATCTCAATATATGGACGAGGCGGGCATACCCATGCTCATATCAAGATACATAAAAAATAATTGTGAGGCCCGAAAAAGGGGAACCTGTAAGATATATAGAGAACCACTGTGTACATCATAAGGGTCCAGAGGGGACACAAATCTGGGACATATTGTTGGGCTGACCATGTCTGAGCTGAAGAACCGATACACTAGAATAACAACAGTGCTGCTGAGTGTGGTACCAGAGGAACTGATGAGCTGCTGGATCATAGTGATGGAGAGTCATTCCCTCAATGGTACACTGAACTGGAACTAAATTGGGTACTCAAGGAAGCATATATCTGGATGGCTTCCGAATACAATCACCAACGCAACCCAGACATCCACGGGAACATATAACTGGGTGTTTCGAAGTGACTCACCAATGTGCTAGAGTCGGGGGAAATCTGGGGTTTTTGACCAATAACTGAAGGGATATAAACCCTACGCGATTCTCAACGATGTGATCAAGGTGTTGAAGTTGAGCATGTGAGAGACAACTACTCAGAGAGGCAATGATGACTCCTCTCAAAGTGGTCCGTAGGCACTCACCACAGATGGTGATGGGTCAAAGGCGCAAGGACCTCTAGGTCTATCCTATGGAATAGAGGGGCTGTCGTCGACAGAGGGAGACCTGCAACTAGCAAGGCAATGATGTTTCCTTGATAGGAGCACGAGGTGGAGAACCGAAGTGTGAGAGTACTAATGGTAGGACTGTCATACTATGGGGGATAACTGGGCAAGTAGAGTGGGTGGACTCAAACTTCCTTTGTTCAGAGTATGATGGTGGGGATGATCGGGCAGCATATGAAACTGACTGGTGGGAAAGGGATCATAGCTATAATGGATCAAGGATAGTGACTGGCATGAGTGATACTCAAGTTGGTGTAAAATAGCAGGAGACTGTAGAATACTCTGACCAAGGCGACCTGATTGGGGGTGCTACCGAGACGATCGATCACAGTGCTGAGAGGCACGGGGGGGACTTCTTCACAGGTTAAGGAACTAGAAGAAGTGTGTTTAAAATGGTAATGTCGTGTGGATTTATACGAGCCTAGGACAGTTCATGCTCGTGATTGCTTTCAATTTTAAGGAGTCTGAAAGTGATAAGAAGACTTTGAAATAATGAAATGGTACTGTTGTGTGGATTTGTACAAGCCCAGGACAGTTCATGCTTGTGGTTGCTTTCAATTTTTAGAGAGTCTGAAAGTGATAAGAAGACTCCAGGGGGTTGCTTTTTCGTGTGTTAGTCTCCAAGGCCCGAAGAAGCATAAAAGAATGCAATGAAGAACTCTTCTAGCTGGTGTGACTAGAGTATTCCTTTTTCGTAATTAGTCTACCAGGTCCGGAAAATGGTTAAACTTATACCAGATAAACGCCCTTTCAGGTACTTTAACGAGCATGAAAGGAAGTAAGATTGCTCGGGGATCTTTTCACTGTTTTAGGAGTCAGAAAAGAGCTTAACAAAAACTCCCTAAGTGCCTTTTCTGTAAAGGACTTGTCCGGCCCGAAAAAGGGATAAAATTATACCGAACAAAATGAATGGTCAGGCAAGGAGGAAGTGCTCAATCAAGGAACATTGATGATGACCAAAAATGAGGGTAGGGGGGAACACTAGTGGGCCTCCTTGCGGGATAATGAATGGTGGAAAAATAATGAAATAATTGTAGTATTAAAGGAGTGAATGGCTCATGTAAAAATGTGGAACAATCTGATGGTGGCCGATGTGGCACGTAAACCAAGGCAGCAAGGTGTCGAGACACAATGTTGAAATTGTACCTGGTGAGAGCGAGAAATGATATCAAGCATCATCATGAGCTCAGAAAACTGGATCCGATGATATGAAAAGGGTAAAAAATGGAGAACGGTCGATGTGGCATGCAAACCGAGGCGACGGGGGGTGTTTGGGAAAAAATACCAGAAAAATCTGAGGGTGAGAGCGAGAAATGATCTCAAGCATCATCACGAGCGTGGAAAAATTAATTCGACGACATAAAGTATATAAAAAATGGGCTACGGCCGATGTGGCATGCAAACGAGGTGACAAGGTGTCATGTCACGATGTCAATAAACGTTCTGGTGAGAGCGAGAAATGATCTCAAGCATCATCACAAGCATAGAAATATGAATTCGGCGATATAAGGAACGTCAGAACGGACGACGACCGAGGTGGCACGCCAACCAAGGCGATGGGGGGCATTTTGGAAAAAATACCCAAAAAATATGAGGGTGAGAGTGAGAAATGATCTCAAGCATCATCACAGGCACGGCAATATGAATCCGGTGGTGCAAATGTTGTGAAAAACAGAGGTCATAAGGACTCTGGAATGGTCAAACGAAATAACGAGGTTAAAAAATGGCTACAAATAAAGGTGAGCCCACCAAGCGAAGGATGTAGTGGTGGGGAGAAATGATGGCCCGCGGGGGCGAAATACTAGGCGTATCAAATCAAATCAAATATACAAGTGACACGTGACCTCAAAAATGGTTGAGATCACGCATGTGAAAAAGTGAGCAGGGTTAATGACCTGTCCCCATGCTATGTGCATGGGGTTTGTGATTGTGGATCGCATATGTGTTGGTTTGAATGATGGGTTCATTGATGTGATGAGATAGATGTGATGGGCAGGTTCAAAATGATTGATCATGCCCCCTATCCTAGGATCGAGGTAATATATTATGCCCCTTGACTCAGAGGTGTTACTGTGGTGCTCTATGATAGCAGGGTCAAGACCAGGCATTTCAGTATAGGACCAGGAAAAAACATCACGGAACTCTTGGAAATGTTTCTTGTACTCTCCGATCTCGCGCTCGGTGCAGGAAGTTCCTAAAGTAATGAGTTCAGGGGCACCTCCTGGGGTAGAGATATCAATTTGGATTGTGGGTGAGATATTGGCCATGCTACCTTCCTTGAAGGCATCAGGGGCAGGAATGGGGTCTTTAAACCAGTTGACTTTGGCGGGAAGGAAATCTTTGGACTCAACCGAGAATTGGGTGGCTGTGGTGGAGGAGGAGGCCTTCGGGAGGAAATAGGAACGATGGTGCATATCCTCCCAGGGGTAATCCGGGGCAGTAAGAGCCTCTAGAATCTCCTCATCATTGCGGAAACTTTGAGTTGTCAAATCAGTTGATGAGGGAGTGGTAGTAGAAGAGATCATATAAATGGTGTTAATGTCTCCGGATGAGGGTGATACTGGGGGGTGGATCTCCTCAATTGTGAGGGGTGCCGTTTCAAGATCCAAACTATTCATCTCGTATAGAGCTGCTCTGTAATCTGGGAGATCAGGGAAGTGATGTGAGTAATGGCCATAAATACTGCATATTGCACAAGGGTGGTTGGTACACAGTGATTTATCACGAGGATTAGGGGTTGGATCGAGTTGGACAACCGAGATGTTGGGGTCATCATCAAGCATTTGCATGTGTTCCTGTAATGTAGGTAATTTTGGACACTGATGAGTCGGATGGCCTAACTCATCACACAACGGGCATTTGGGAGGAGAACGAAACACGGGGGGGGGGGGGGGGGGGGGGGGTTTAATTGTTTTGGGCGGGGGTACAACAGTGTATGGTTGTGGGCCTCTGCCCCCAGTGTGCTTGATAAGAGGGGGGGGATTCATAGATGACGAAGGGGTAGTCACACCAGGAGGTGGTTGACTAGTAGTGGCGATGGGTTGCACCGGTTGTAGGATGACATTCGGCGTCGGCGAGGGAATGGGAGATGAAATATACCACACGAGTAATCCTAAGGTTAACCCGGGGAGGCTGAGAGTAGCCATAACCGGGGCACTTTCTACTCCCGAGGGAGGGAATAGGAAGGGGATTGTGTGGATGGGTGTAACACCAATATGACTGGGTACCAATGGTGGTTTGGGTAATAAGGGTGGTTAATTGTTTGGTGTTTCTGTATTGTGGGGAAGGGTACATAGGTCAGATACTTCGGCCGCGGGTGACGGGGGTGGAATGGATTGGAATGTTGAGGTCATCAGTGTATCTGAGTAAACTCCGAGTCCCACAGAGGAAACAAACGAGGTAGTTGCACCACAAACAGGTTGTTCAACCATGGGGAGAACATTTTCGGGTGCAGCGGGGGAATTAGGATCGTAATAGGTTAGTTGATCGACCTTGACCACGCGTCTATCATGGGGGAACATCATGGTACGAAAAACGGATGAGGAAACCACCCGCATGGCATACATGTAGCTATGGCCAAGTAATAGGTTATAATCAAGTTGGGCATTGATGACCTCTATGTCAATGAGCACTATTTTTCCAGCCAACTGGATAGGGACATTAGCTGAGAGACCTTGGGGTTGAGCCGAACGGCCGTCGTTGGTTTGCAACGCAATGGTGGACTGCTGGAGAGTAGGGGATCCCAACTTCTGCCAAATGAATGTGGACATAACGCATGTAGAGGCACCTTCATTGATAATGCACCGATGGATGACAAGATTCCGAACGAAAACAGAAACTTGGAACGCTAAAGTGGAAGGCAGGCGTGATTCAGATTGGTCCAAATCGAAGGCCATCAGTCGTGAATCATTTGGGTCAATAGAACCAATGGCAGAGAGCAAAGACTTGCGCTGTGAAGGACAATTTTTTAAGACCTCCAATGCAGACATGGCTGCGGGGGACTGGGCTAAGTCATCTACAATGTTGTAATTAGACGCAGCGCAAGCATTGGGATTATTGTTGATGTAATGAAGTGGGAAGCGAGGTGCTTTGGAGGCGCCATCTAGTGGAGCCGGAGGTATACGTAACGTCTAATCAGTGGGATGAGCGTTAGTGTTTTTGTTGGTGAGATGGGCTTCAGGGGTGGAGCCATATTGGTTCCGACGGGTTTGTAGGTTGACATCGATGGATGAAATCATTAACAAGTGGTGGGTACCTGATTCTATCATGGGTTGATTAGGAGCGGCATAAGTGATTTGCTGTTGTGGTGGCACGTTTCCTTGAGGGGGGCCAATGGCTGAGTGTTCACTATGCCTTGGGTCGGTAAAGGGTTTTGTAACACCAAGGGTTGATGTTGAGGTGGTGGGCGGTTGGGCGACGCCTGAGGAGCCGCATGCCCTTGGCGATGGGCATC
This sequence comes from Larix kaempferi, assembly GCA_027924585.1. NCBI lineage: Eukaryota > Viridiplantae > Streptophyta > Pinopsida > Pinales > Pinaceae > Larix > Larix kaempferi. The sequence continues at coordinate 464,773 of BSBM01000957.1, forward strand.
ATCGGTCCAGAGTTGCCGAGTTCGCTCCAAATGTGGGAAAGCATGTTTGTAGTGGCCACAGACCCCGCAAATAGCACAAGGATGGTCTGTTCACAAATTAGGATTTTTGGCCTTCTTGGGTGGGCCGATCAAGGTTCTGGTTGGCAGGTTTCGTGTTATTGTTGTTTGGGGGATTGGGAGGTTGACTGCCTTGGTCTGGAGGGGGGTTGTTCCCACAGTTACGGCCTTTTCCATGGTTTTGCTGGCCCTATGGGCGTTGGTTATTTTGGTTCTGCTGCATATTCTGTTGGGCGTACACTTGCCCTTGGGCAGCAGGTGGGTTCTGGGGTTGTGCAGGTGCGGGATCAGGCTGCGGTTTATAATAAGTAGGTGGAGGTGGTGTAGGTGCTGAACCTTGTGGGGGTTGTTGATACATCTGCGGAACGAGTTGTGGGTTTGCCACAGGGGCTTCCTGTGGCGGGTAATAAGTAGGTTGGGCTTGAGAGGACACAGGAGCTGGTGCAGCTTGTGGGTGGTAATATGGCTGAGGTGCGACTGGTGGGGCGTAAGCGGGGGCGGCATGGCCAAAGCACTTAGGTGGACACGAGGGTCCGTGGGAATGATGGTGATATGCCATGGGAGCATACGAATTGGTTGCTCTGGACTGAGATGTAGCCCGCGAAACGTCAGGGCCATGGCTAGGACATGCTATGGAAAAGGGTTGGTTATGTGAGGCTATATGGCCAATGATGCCATCTGCGACATGGGATGCCCCCGGCGCATCGTGACGAGAGGAATCATCGCGAGGGGCGTCAGGTATGATGGAATACAGATAACCCGAGTGGGCGTAAATAAGGTCAAATTGTTGGGCTTTGAGGATGGCCTCTTCTTCGGACTGGGGTCGTTCGGATGCCACATCCTTGGAAATGACAGGAAAGAGGGATTTTAGAAACCAATCTAAGAAGATACGGTCGTCTAACTTGATTTTGCCGAGGCTGCGGCGTCGACGCCACTCATGAATGTGGTCAGTGATGGGTGTTGAATATTGTAACTTCTAAGAATATTATATTTGTCTATTATTTATTCCGTAGATGTTCCATACCTCCGAGGTGATTCTATTATGTATCCGGAGATGTTTATTCCTCCGAGAAATTGTGGTAACAAGGGTTATTAGACCCACCATGTGGGGGTCGGCCCTGAGATCATATTTTAGGGGTTATTAGACTTCTCCAGGAGAGGTCGGCCCCATTAGGTATTTTTGTTGGTCGGGAGTTAGTATAAATAGAGGAGGTGAACTCCTCATCAGATACACTTGCTCACTTGAGAAAAGTAGCGCACTTGTCTAGGAGATTTGCTAAGGAGGAGAAGAAGGAAGGAGCACATCTTGTATTTTGGTTGATCATCTTATTGAGGAAAGCTTTGCTGGGTTTTCTACCCCATGAGGGTTTCCCAGGGTAAATCTGTGTCTATCTTGTGATTATGCTTCTTTTAGTGATCTTGCTAGTCTATTTGGTTTAAACTTAACATGGTATCAAATCTAGACTGAATAGGACATCTTTCACAAGGTAAGAATCTCTCTCTCTCTCCAGTGAAGTTTAGGGTTTCAGCAAAAAGTTGGTATTATTGAAATCTGATTACATGGCTGGATAGCCCTTCTCAAGACCAATCTTTTGAGCCCTAGATCGAACTTTTTGGTGGGGTAGAACTCTGAGAAAGTCAAACCCTAATTCTACCAAAAGTGCGATAAAACAGAAATTGGTTTCAGCAGAAAGTTGGTATTATTGAAATCTGATTACATGGCTGGATAGCCCTTCTCAAGACCAATCTTTTGAGCCCTAGATTGAACTTTTTGGTTGGGTATAACTCCGGGAAAGTCAAACCCTAATTCTACCAAAAGTGTGATAAACCAGAAATTGGTTTCAGCAGAAAGTTGGTATTGTTGAAATCTGATTACATGGCTGGATAGCCCTTCTCAAGACAAATCGTTTGAGCCCTAGATCGAACTTTTTGGTTGGGTAGAACTCCGGGAAAGTCAAACCCTAATTCTACCAAAAGTGCGATAAAATTCTGTCTCAGGTTCCAGAAAAGTAAAAGGTAACTTTTCAGGTAAGTCTACTCTGTCTCTTGGACTCCCCCAAGAGAAGATGGCTCCAAACACTAAGCTTGAAGACAAGCTAGAAGGTATAGAGAATTTTTGGGCATGGAAATACAGAATTGGTCTCATTCTTGAAGAGAATGATCTTGCTCATTATATCAAGGATGAAGTTCCAGAACCAGAAGGAGATGAAGCCAAAGAAAAACATAGGAAGGATTTGATTAGGGCAAAGAGAATCATAGTTGATTCTATTAAAGACCACTTGATTCCCCAGGTGGACTCCAAGAAGACTCCAAAGGAAATGTATGATGCCCTAGGAAGAATGTATGAAGGAAAGAACATCAATAGGAAGATGAACCTAAGGACTCAATTGAAGAGTACCATGATGCACAAAGGAGAATCCATTCAAGACTACTTCTCAAGGGTCTCACAAATAAAGGAGCAACTAGATGCAATTGGTGATACTCTTGATGAGGATGAACTTGTGATGACTGCTCTCAATGGTCTCACTAGACCTTGGGAATCATTCATACAAACCATGTGTGCCAGAAAAGAGAGCATGAAGTTTGATATAGTATGGGAGGATTGTGTTGAAGAAGAAGCTAGGGTATCCAACAAAGAAGCTCTTCTCAAAGAGGATGAACAAGCTTTGGCCACCCAACCAAAAGAAGAAGAATGGGTCATCTCAAGAAAGTTGACCACAAAAGATCTCAACACTTCTCTAGACCTAAAAAGAGAAAAGGACCCAACCTAGTAAGAGATCTTTCCACAGTCGAATGCTACAGTTGTCATAAACTAGGACACATCTCCAGATTTTGTCCTTCACAAAAGAAGAAGTTTGTCCACAAAAGACACCATGCGCATATGGCAGAAAATGATAGTGAAGAAGAAGAAGAAGAAGAAGAAGAAGAAGAGGTAGAGGTAAAGCCTAGAAAGAAAAGATATAAAGTGAAGAAAGAAGATCCAGAAGAATATGTCCTATTCTTTGCACTCTCTAGATATGTATCTCCTGGAGAAGATACATGGCTCATTGACAGTGGTGCTTCTAAGCACATGAAAGGTCAAAGAAAGACTTTCTCAAATCTTGAAGAAAAGTCTTCTACACAAAAGGTATCTCTAGGAGATGACTACCAATATCCCATCAAAGGAATTGGTGAAGCTAGCTACAAGCTAGATTCTGGAACACCTTTGAAGATGAAAGACATCTTATATGTACCAGGTTTAAAGAAGAATCTACTCTCTATCTCAGCACTAGATAAGAAAGGATTTAGAGTGGCTTTCATAGATAGGCAAGTACTCATGTGGTCCAAAGGAAAGACAATTAAAGATGCAGTTGTCATTGGTGAAGAAGAAGGAGGTCTCTATAAGCTCAAGGGTCATCCAGAAGCTGCCCTTGCTCATGAGATCTCTAGCCCCAGTGAGCTATGGCATAGAAGATTAGCTCACATCAACTATAAATCCTTACCCTATGTAAGCAAGGTAGTCATAGGATTACCAGATTTGAAAGCTGATCAGGATGGCTCATGTAAAGGATGTAAGAAAGGGAAAAATATCAAGAACCCCTTTCCAAAGAGTGAAACAAAGACTAAGAACATTTTGGAGCTAATACACTCAGATGTATGTGGACCAATGCCCACCACTTCTCTAAGTGGGTTTGAATACTATCTTTCATTCATTGATGAATTTTCAAGGAAAACTTGGATATACTTCCTGAAAGGTAAGAATGAAGTCTTTGGAAAATTCAAAGAGTTCAAGGCTCTAATAGAAAATTTATCAGAAAAGAGAATCAAAATTCTCAGAACAGATAATGGCAGAGAATTTACCTCAAAGGAATTTGAAGACTTTTGTAAAGAAGCTGGAATTAAAGGGAACTAACTACTCCCTACAATCCTCAACAAAATGGGGTGGCTGAAAGGAAAAATAGAACAATCATGGAAGCTGTGAAGACTATGGTACATGACCAAGATCTTCCCATGTATCTATGGGCTGAAGCAGCTAAGACAGTAGTATATGTGCAAAATAGATTATCTCATAGTGCTCTTGATTTCAAAACTCCAGAAGAAGTGTTTACAGAAAAGAAGCCTGAAGTAACTCATCTTAAAATGTTTGGGTGTCCTGTGTACATTCACATTCCAAAAGAAAAGAGAACCAAGTTGGACCCTTCTGGTAAGAAGGGAATATTTGTTGGTTATTGTGAATCATCCAAAGCCTTCAGAATTTACATTCCAGGTTTTCATCACATAGAAATAAGTAGATATGTAACATTTGATGAAGAAGCAGCTCTCAAGAAATCCAGAAAGTGCCGACTTGAAGAAATCTATGAAGAAGATACATCTACCAGAATCACAGAGGTTGTGCCCATTCTTGAAGATAATTCTCCAGAGGATCATGACATGTTGGAACCACAAGAGCCTCCTATTACAGACTTATCTAAGAAAAGAAGGCCAGCGTGGGCTAGAGATATTATTCAACGGGCTGAAAGATATGGAGCTCCTGAAGGCTCCACTAGAGAAAGAAAGAAACCAAAGCTAGTGTCCAACTACATGGCCTTAATGTGTGATCTTGTGGATCAACTACCTATCAGCTATGAAGAGGCAGCTCAGAAGAAAGAATGGGTAGAAGCAATGACAGAGGAATATCAATCAATAATGAAAAATGATGTTTGGGATATAGTCCCCAAACCAAAAGATAAAAGTGTGGTTTCTTCCAAATGGATTTTCAAGATAAAACATGCTGCAGATGGTAGAATTGAAAAATACAAGGCAAGATTTGTAGCCAGAGGATTCTCTCAGAAAGAGGGAATTGACTATGAAGAAACATTTGCACCAGTTGCTAGGTATACTTCAATTAGAACTATCATGGCACTTGCATCCATGATGAAGTGGAAATTGCACCAAATGGATGTTAAGACAACTTTTCTGAATGGTGTAATTGAAGAAGAAGTATACATAGAACAACCACAAGGATTTGAGGTCAAGGACGGAAGGACCCATGTATGCAAACTGAAAAAGGCATTATATGGATTAAAGCAAGCTCCCAGGGCTTGGTACGGAAGGATTGACAATTTCTTAACAAGCATGGGCTTTACCAAAAGTAAAGCTGACCCCAATATTTATCTCAAAGTGATGGATGATGAACCAGTTATATTGTTGTTATATGTAGATGATCTATTTCTAATTGGAAATGAGAAACAAATTATTGAAAGCAAGAAGAAGCTTTCTTCAGAATTCGAGATGAAAGATCTCGGATTAATGCACTACTTCTTAGGCTTAGAAGTATGGCAAGAATCAAAAGGAATCTTTCTAAATCAAGGTAAGTATACTGTGGAGATTCTCAAAAGATTTGATATGTTGGAGTGTAAAGCCATGGCCACTCCCATGGACTCCAACTTGAAGTTATTAGTTAATGATTCATCAGAATTAGTGGACATAACTCGATATAGACAAATCATTGGATCATTGATGTATTTAACAAATACTAGGCCTGATATATGCTTTGTTGTAAATACCCTAAGTCAGTATTTAGTAGAACCTAGAAAGGTTCACTTAATAGCTGCAAAGCATGTAATGAGGTACCTAAAAGGTACATTAGATTTTGTTCTATATTATCTCGGAGGTCATGAACTCAGGTTACATAGTTACTCAAATTCTGATTGGGCAGGTAGTGTCTTAGACAGAAAAAGTACTTCAGGTGGATGTTATGGTCTTGGATCTGCTATGGTTTCATGGTTCAGCAAGAGACAATCTAGTGTGGCCCTCAGTACTGCTGAAACAGAATATATAGCTTCCTGTTCTGCCAGCTGTGAAGCAGTATGGATTTGGAAACTATTATCTGGAGTATTTGACTTATAAATGGATCCCACTGTAATTATGTGTGATAATCAAAGCTGCATTAAGATGACTGAAAATCCTGTGTTCCATGATAAGTCAAAACACATTGAGATCCAATACTTCTATATACGAGATATGGTGCAGAGAGGAGCTATCAAGCTCGAGTATATAAGCACCGAGGATCAGATTGCTGATATCTTGACTAAACCTCTGTCTCGAATGAAGTTTGAATACTTATGAAACAAGCTTGGTGTAGTTCAAAAAGGACCCTCCTCGAAAGGGGGAGTAGCATAGTATCTGAGAACAAGTCTGTCTGATCAATTATGAGGTTACCTATTTAATGCACTTAGTTACTTAGAATTACTTAGATTTAGGACTCTTATATTTTTACTTTTGATGATAGATGTATTAGTGAGAATACATGCTTTTGATGATAGATGTATACATGCTTTTGATGATACATGTATTAGTGAGAATACATGCTTTTGATGACAGATGTATACATGCTTTTGATGATAGATGTATACATACTTTTGATGATAGAAGCTATTGATGAGGATACATGTTTTGATATACATGTTTTGATGATGAGGATACATGTTTTGATATACATGTTTTGATCATGAGGATACATGTTTTGATATACATGTTTTGATGATGAGGATACATGATGCCTTGATGTATTGATATCTGTACTTGTATGGATGAAGATACTTGTACCCATATTAATGAGAGGATTGTATCATCCGTGGACTTTAGTCCTAAAGTGATCCGCAGACAGATGTCTCCGAGAGTAAGAGGATTGTATCATTCATGGATTTTAGTCCTAAAGTTGAGCCGTAGACATGATGTCTCCGAGAACAAAATCCTGAATGAACAGGTAAGGGGATTGGATCGTCCTCGAAATTTCGTCCTGTGAATTGAGCCGTAGACATGATGTCTCCGAGAAAAAAATCCTGAATGAACAGGTAAGGGGATTGGATTGTCCTCGGACTTTGGTCATGTGAATTGAGCCGTAGACATGATGTCTCCGAGAACAAAATCTTGAATGAACAGGTAAGGGGATTGGATCATCCTCGGACTTTGGTCTTGTGAATTGAGCCATAGACATGATGTCTCTGAGAACAAATCCTGAATGAACAGGTAAGGGGATTGGATCGTCCTCGGACTTTGGTCCTGTGAATTGAGCCGTAGACATGATGTCTCCGAGAACAAAAATCCTGAATGAACAGGTAAGGGGATTGGATCGTCCTCGGACTTTGGTCCTGTGAATTGGGCCGTATACATGATGTCTCTGAGAACAAAATATTGAATGAATAGGTAAGGGGATTGGATCATCCTCGGACTTTGGTCCTGTGAATTGAGCCGTAGACATGAATTCTCTGAGAATTGAATGATAGGACTGGATCGTCCCTGAGCTTCGGTTCAAAAGGTACATGATAGGACTGGATCGTCCCTGAGCTTCGGTTCAAAAGGTACATGATAGGAATGGATCGTCCCTGAGCTTCAGTTCAAAAGGTACATTATAGGATTGGATCGTCCCTGAGCTTCGGTTCAAAAGGTACATGATAAGACTGGATCATCCCTGAGCTTCGGTTCAAAAGGTACATGATAGGACTGGATCGTCCCTGGACTTCGGTTCAAAAGGTACATGATAGGACTAGATTGTCCCCGAGCTTCAGTTCAAAAGATACATGATAGGACTGGATCGTCCCTGGACTTCGGTTCGAAAGGTATATGACTGGATTGCATCATCCATGGACCTATGTCCTAAAGAGAGCAGGATTGATCACCCTGTAAAATGATGATCGTGTGACAATGATGACGATGCTGATGATCATGTGATGACGATGCTGATGATCGTGTGATAACGATGCTGATGACAATGCTGATGATCGAAGTGATGTCGATGCTGATGATCGTATGATGACGTTGATGATGCTGATGATCGTGTGATGACGATGCTAATGACGATATTGATGGTCGTGTGATGAAGATGCTGATGATCGTGTAATGACGATGCTGATGACGATGCTGATGATCGAAGTGATGTCGATGCTGATGATCGAATGATATCTAACAATGTTGATGTTCCAGTAACTAGTTGAGTTACTGATAATGATGAATTGAAGAAAGCTTTCGATGATATATAGATGTATCATGTATGATGTAGTCGATGACTCGTTGCTCCTACAGATGATATTATAATATCCTTCTCGTTAAGGGGGAGTGTTGAATATTGTAACTTCTAAGAATATTATATCTGTCTATTATTTATTCCGGAGATGTTCCATACCTCCGAGGTGATTCTATTATGTATCCAGAGATGTTTATTCCTCCGAGAAGTTGTGGTAACAAGGGTTATTAGACCCACCATGTGGGGGTTGTCCCTGAGATCATATTTTAGGGGTTATTAGACTTCTCCAGGAGAGGTCGGCCCCATTAGGTATTTTTGTTGGTCAGGAGTTAGTATAAATAGAGGAGGTGAACTCCTCATTAGATACACTTGCTCACTTGAGAAAAGTAGCGCACTTGTCTGGGAGATTTGCTAAGGAGGAGAAGAAGGAAGGAGCACATCTTGTATTTTGGTTGATCATCTTATTGAGGAAAGCTTTGTTGGGTTTTCTACCCCATGAGGATTTCCCAGGGTAAATCTGTGTCTATCTTGTGATTATGCTTCTTTCAGTGATCTTGCTAGTATATTTGGTTTAAACTTAACAATGTGGGTAGCTGTGTTATGTCTGCAAGACAGTAGGATCTCAACTCCCACATCATAGCAGACAGGTAACTGAAAGAACTGCAGGAAAGTCGAGGTGAGGGAAGTAAAGGTGGCATGGGTCCCATGGGGCTGCTCGATGTACCACTTATCTGCAGAGCCAGTGAGGGTGCGCTGTAACAGATGGAGGCGGACATAGTCGTCCACTATGGAGCTGGAGGAACACCACAGATGGAAGGACAAAATATGGTTCTGGGGGTCCTCACCTGCCTTGCCGTCAAACTTAGGGATGTTGGAGGGGAGCTTGGTGGGCATGTGAGGCCACGCAGGTTCGTGTCTGATGGGATCATTAGTTAGTCTAGCTAGGTCAGGAAGGTTGAGACTAGCCATGAATGGCACACTAGTAGAAGGATGTGACATACTAGTGGTTGTGACCATGTTGGGGCCAATGCCCCCAAGTGGGGGGGCTAGGTTTGGGATGTTGCCCCCAAGTGGAGGAACGAAAGTGGTATGGGATGGTCTTGCATCACCAAGGGTAGTGTGAGTCAATGATGGAGTGGGGATAGGTATGCTAGCTACTGGAATGGGTACAGTGATCGGAATGGTAGATATGGGCCCCATCGAGGGCATACCCAAAGCAGGTGTGGTGGTGGATGCTCCACCAATGGTCCCTACAAAGAAAGGGGTGGAAGTCATGCCAGCCATGGGGCTTGTTGGTGCAATGTAAGTGGGGTTCTCGGACTCTGCCTCAGAACCAGAGGTAAAATAAGGGGCATCTAGATCGGGTGACAAAGTTCTATGTTGTTGACGAGTGGAGTCAAGTGACAAAGCTCGAGATCTATGATGAGTGGTATCAAGTGATGAATATCTACATCTATGATGGGTGATGTCAAGTGAACCGTGATATGGGGGCTCACCTCGGAGGCGCCGAGAATGTATCGGGGACTCAATGGTGACAGATGGTGTCAAGTATCTAGGGGTTGTGTTGAGTGAAAAACAGCTCAAAAAACCCTAATGCAATCGAGTGTGCAGAAGGAGAGCTCAAAAAATATGGCACTCAGTCCAACAACCAACTCAAAACACTTACTGTAACAGTTGTGCTACAATAAGTGGAGTATCAACAGAAATGGTCAAAATACCAAAAACCAGCAGGTTTCCTAGAAAATAAAAATAGTGGACTCACTGGACCAAAAGGAGGTAAGGGAGCATGCAAATACCTAGCTAAATAGTATTCTGACTCAACTAGACATATCCTCTGCAAGGTGATGAAATCCAAGTCAGAAAATATGGATAGTAGAGCCAAGTGGCTAAAGATATCCCCCTACTGGGAGGGACATCGGGTAGTCAATCCTACAAGAAAAACAACTAAGATACCCCGTTCATGACATGTTCGGTTGGGTGAATCTACCGTTTGGTTCTATCACCATTGTATCCCCATACGGGTGGTACACCAAGAACTGTGAAAGGTATCGTTCAGTTACTGAATGGATTGTGGTATTCCACTCAGGCTTCCGGAACCAATCTGGCGACTTCAACCCTCCTAGGGGAGAGGCCTTCCCAATAAATTGGTTTTAAACCGTGTCAAAAAATACTAGGGGATTTTGGTTCCCTAATGGACAACAACTATGTCTCAAGTGTAAGAAACCAAGGGGTGTTATTTGGATGCCTATCCCCCCGATCCTACCTAACTACAAAAATTCTTATGTGTTCCCCAAGTGGGGTTAGAATGTTGGTTGTGTTAAGTAGTATTTTAGGGCTCACTTGAATTAGGTGACAGAGTGTGTGCATGTGAGATGATGAACCCAAGTAAAAGTGCCACGGGGTGGGCAACTTTCTAACTAAAAATATCAATGCAGAAATTAAACTTTAAAGTGCAAAATTTTCTCATTTCAATTAAAATGCTAAAATTTTAAAAAATGTTTTGTAAATGGAACAGAAATAATACTGCAGAAAAAAGGCTGTAGGTAAGTATGGATGCAGATAGGACAGATGGCTGTGCAAGTGCAGAAAATATTGCCGCAAAGTGTTGGGTTCAAAACAGTGAAAAAAGTGCAGAAAACAGACCGCGGGTTTGTGGCAAATCTGAGCGGTCAGACCACGGGAAACAGGTCGATAGTCGCGGACAAGTTGCGGGAACTTGGCCGAAAGACGCAAGCGGACCGCAGGAAAAGGGCCGAAAGTCGCAAGTGTATAGCAGGTAAATGGCTAAAAGCCGCAGGCGGGAAATAGGCTGAAAGACGCAGGTGGATTGCAGGAAAATGGCTGAAAGCCGCAGGCGAGATGCGGGAAAAGGCCAAAAGACGTAGGCGGATAGCAGAAAAAGGGCTGCAAGCTGTAGGTAGGACGCGGTAAAAAGGCTGAAAGACGTAGTCAGGTAGCAGTAAAAGGGCTGCAAGCCCCAGGTGGGACGCGGTAAAAAGGCTGAAATGCGCAGGAGGGTAGCAGAAAAAGAGCTGCAAGCTGCAAACGGCCCGCGGGAAAATGGGTTAATAGTCACGGTCGGACCGCACGAAACAGGATGATAGCTGTGGTCAGATCACAGGTAACAGACTAGAAACCACTGGTAGATCGCTGGAAATCGTCTGAGAGCCGAGGTCGGATCGCAGGTAAAATTCTGAAAGACGCGATCGGAATGCAACTGCTGGGGAAAAAAGATGCGGTTTACGGCAGCCAAAAGGGATAGCCGAAAGGAAAAAGCAAAAAAATATTGCAGAAAATTAAAAACGTTTAAAACTATAACCATAAATTCAAAGGAACACAAGAAGAGTCACCAAAACTGTAGCTAGGGTTTTCACCCTAGCTTGTGCAAATGAGCACCTACTAAGGAGAAGGGACTCCTTAGTAGCAGTTTAGAAAATACAGTAAATAAAAGACAGTACAGTAAAACAGTAAACTACTCTAAGCATGTGCATAAAATAACAGAAAGATAATAAAAATGGTTTTTTGTATTAAAGATTATACCTCCAATGTGAAGGTTGATGAAACATTTGCAACAGTCCAAGAGGGTTGCTCCAAGCTCCAGTGTTGTTCATTTCTCTTTCTCCAAAGGGTTTTGGAAATGGGCCAAAGGGGCACTCAAATGTGAAAGTAGCTCAAGGGTGAGCTAGGGTTTCAGGAGTGATTTTGGCAGAGTAAGGGTGTGGTTGACTGTGGATATGAAATGAGGGGCCTCCATCACCTATTTATAGGTTTTTAGTGGTGGAGTGCTGACCCATGGTTTTGGGCCCCATATGGTTTAGGTCAGTTGTATAGGGTTTTTGCTTCCTTTTTCCTTCTTTTCCCTCTTTTTTGTATTTTTTATTCCCTTTTTAAAGGGTTTTTGCTATTTTTGAGGAATTTTGGATTATTTTTGGGGGGGAAAAGGGGTTTTTTTGGCCTTTTGGTGGCTTTTTTAATGGTTTTTTTGGCCTTTTGGAGGCTTTCTTGGCCTTTTGGAGGCTTTTTAATGGGTTTTTAAGGTTTTGGAGGCAAACATGGTAGGAAATATGGACAAATGAGTCATGTAATGGGGTAGATGAGGTAATGAGCACTTTTTGGGTGTTAACAAGATGGCAGATCCCACAGCACTGAAAGAAAGCTGTTACACTTGGTTGGTTTGGAAGAAGATCGCTTCATCGCGGGATTCCACCAACAAGTACAGAAAGAACGAGAAAAATCATGTCACGATCGCCATATCAAGAATAAGTCTTTTCAGGTAGGTGACCTAGTCCTCCTATATGATAGTAAATTCATGAAGTTTCCAGGGAAATTTAAAATGCATTGGCTTGGACCATATACTGTAATAAATGTTACTAACGGTGGCGCAGTCTAGTTAGCTACTTTAACTGGTGATACATTACCCAATTTGATAAATGGAAGCAGACTAAATCTTTACCACGATAGTCCTACTCCACAGCATCCGGTATGACCGAAAAGAGGGAAAAGTTTCTAGGTGCCAAGTATGGTTGGAATTGGGAAGTAGAAACTGTGGAAAAGTCTGTACATAAACTTCTAGAGATAGCTCTATACAGCGCACAGTGTTGCTAAAAAAAAAGAGGAAAAAGAAACAATGCGGTGTTGCGACATTCAAAAAGAAACAACTGGAAAGAAAATAAATTATATACCGCGAAATCACTGCGCAGAACCAAAGATTGACTGCCGCACAGTTCGACGCAAGGCTCTAGAAAATAGCTGTTACAAGTGTCGGTTGGGAATATAGCCGTTATACAGTAGATTCCTACAGAACGCTCAGGCATTTAAAGCATAGATAGCTGTTCTGAGCAGAATTTTGAAAGATAAGACAAAAGAAGCAGCTGGATTTCGCCAACGGATACCACCATTAAATGCTTATCTAGTCGTTCAAGGGCGCGGAGGAGTGTCCGCCGCACTTATAAATAACACTGCATATCATCTCACGGGCATATCAAACATTTAGAATTTTCTGCATATACTTATGTCTGAGCTAGTTTTGTAAGCCGTCTACACACCTGGATAGTGTTTGCATGTCTGAAAGATTTTCAATTGAAGAAGAGTTAACGGTCGAAGAGACTGTGAGGTTGTTCCAACATGGAGGAATTGACGAGCTAATGAGAACTCCAAACAAGAAAGACATCATTGAATCAGAACAAGGTCCAAGAAGATCACGAGGACACGGCCCCTCAATGCAGGACAAAGGGAAAAATCCAGTAGCGCCGAGATCAAAACTACCGAATACAAGTTCAGTAGGGCCAAATAAGCCCCTTGTCGATATACAGATACCTTTAACTATGACTCTAGACTATATCTCGCTGCATGCAGTGGATGCACCGGCCATTAGACTTCTAAAGAGTCCAAGGTATGAGATACCACTCTCACCGATATCGAAGCATGTTGAGGTGGACAAAAATCTGTTGGGAAAGATTCCATAATGCAAATGGGAGGACTATGATATGCTAGCAATGCAGAAGGAGAAGCCAATCAAGTCGAATTTCCCACAGTTCCAACCTGATAAATACATGTGATAGAAGAAGAATCCAAAGGGAGACCTCACCTTGGTCTCCGAGAGTTGGTTGTCCGGAGTAGCCAAGTCGAGGCTTCTCAACCTGCTCAGGCTCCCACACTTCGACAGATCACCGGAGCTCAACGCGGTGGTGCGAACTCTTACAGCTCGCATCCACCAGGGATATTTATGACTAGACCAAAATATCGACCTGACAATTGACCTAATCCACCGTATAACTGGATTAAGCAAAAGTGGAGAAGACCCAAGGAAGTTCTTCCAGGGAAAGACAAAGGATAAAGAGGTAGCCGCATTGATGAAGCAAACACAATCTGTGGTCAAAGGGAAGCGAGGATTCTAGACGGATGACATAAAGTACCAAGCAATAAGGTTTGTCACACAACTGTTAGCAGGAAATTTTTTAAGAAAGTGCAGACCATTAGAAGTAAACGCAGCCACAGTACTACTTGGCGTTGCAGCTGCCAAGGGACAAGAATTCAATTGGTGCCAATATCTATTAAATGAGTTCCTTGAAGAACTGAATGATGTTGATGTATTTGTAACTTCGGAATGTATTTCATATATGTATATTGTATTCCTATAGAGATGTTATTATTCCTGTATACGGAAGTGTCGTCATTTATATTGTAAGTATCGTAACTTATACTTGATGGGTTATTAGACCACCTTGATGGGGTCGGCCCTGTATGAGTCATGTGGGTAAAAGGGTTATTAGACCACCCTAGTGGGGGTCAGACCTGTCAGCATTATGTTATGTGGTTAAGTTGAGGCCAACCTAGTAAAGGTTATTAGGCAAGTCAAGTCATGTATAAATAGAGTGCGGGAGGCACTCTATTTGATCATTCACTTTCTCTCTGACACACTCATTGGAGAGTGCTACACTTGTGGAGGAGGAGAAGCTACTGCTAGGAGGTCTATCTCTTATGCTTGGTTTGTATCATTGCTCTATCTATGTCTGAGGAAGTCGTGGGGTTTTTCACCTTCTTGGTTTTCCCCGGTGAAACTCTATGTCTCTTGTGTGCTTGCATTATTGTGTCCATGATTGATATGTTGTAGATATGTGGTAGATATGTTGTACATGTTATTCTCTCAGTTAAGATCTTAGATCAGATTGAAAATTATGAAAAACTAACATGGTATCAGAGCTAGCCCAGATGGAGCAATTTTGAACAGAAAGAATTTTGAGAACTGCATAGCTAAGCGCAGTTAAGTTTGAACAATTTTGGGATAACTTTTCATATGCTACAAAGTTGCGCATAGCACAGTGTCGAAGGAGCTGCATGGTTGGTGCTGCGAGGAGTACAACACCGCGATTTACCACGTCGACAGAGATCCAGCGAAGCAGATCATGGACGGATGAAGGCACTTATTTTGGTTAGGTCACAGAAGACCTATTTTTGGTAAAGATCGTTGATAACTACCAACCAGTGGGTAGGTGCCAATCGGAGTTAGGTGACTGATCACAACAAACAGAATACTACTACTACTCGAACCAGTCATCTAAGGTTGTGAAAGAAGGAACAGCTCGGCGGAAGTAACCTGTTGGCGCGCACATGACAGAATATCTGCTGCCAGATATCAGTAGTCCGATTTTGGGAAAATCGTGATAGTTTTGTAAACCTAAGGGCTTTCCCTTCGAAAATGTAAAGATATGACCTACGGGTCTTGATCTATAAATAAAGCAATTTTGTAAACGAAAAGGGTTAACTTTCATTTTGTTGATTATTCTTGAATATTGTTAGATCTGTCTGATCGAAGCATTGTAAAGGCTCTACAGCTGAGTGCGTGGAGACCTAGTTTTGAGAGAGAGAGAGAGAGAGAGAAGAGTGTCTGGAGTTGAGAGTGCAGACGAAGAACTGTTGTACCCTTTCCAAGATAAATAAAGAATAGTTCTTGTGGACATAGCTTCCCATCCAGGGGGGTGAACCACGTTAAACCATTGTGTTATGTGATTGCAGTATATGATTGTCATTAATTTGTGATCTAATTTACTTACAGTGCATGCATGAAGTTACTATTGTCTGTTATATGTTTACTGTTATCTGTATTCACCGTGGAAGGTATGAAATAAGATGCTAGTAGTTCATATATGGGGGAATGTTAACAGTAAAGCACCTATAAGATCTCAGTTGAATGATTATATGAGATAACCACAGAACAAAGGGTTAAAGTTGAATCGCGACATCGAGCACACAGCACTGCGCATCTCACCCATCTGCATAAGTTATGATGTTTATCAAGCTAAGTAATGATGAATGATTAAGGATTATCGAATAGATTGAGTAGAATTGGTTAGGTCTCATAACCCCACTGTGCGGCCTGTGGACGCGCTGAGGGTATAAATATCTTTATTCCTAAAGATTCTTGACGCGGAGTAGAAGACTTCGCGCAGTCATTGACCGCAGCGCACAAACTGTACCGCGCTGTACATGAATCAGTTTATACACTCGCATCTCAAGGTTGTGGAAACCTGCTTCTGCAACCACCCCCTCGACTTTGCCTCGAGTGAGACCTCAGACTGCTCGCAGTCTATTGTTGAAAGGGACGGTGAATAGGGGTTTTGTTGGTAACTTGTACAACGAAGTACCTGGGTCTACATTGGAAAACCTCTAGAACAGTGTTGCGACCAACATCCAACATCCTGTTGCATACGGTTTAACCATATTTGGAATTTACCAAAGTATGAGACATACTATTTCACAAATTCTTCAGATGGCCAGCTTGAGAATAAGAATCCTACAATAGATGTGGTTTTGCTTGGATGGTTGGGATCTAGGTAGAAGCATCATAAAATGCATACAGAATGGTACACCTCTAGGGGAGTTGATGCATTTACTTTCACAGTTCCCATGATGGACATTTCCAGCTTCACACCTGGAGGAAAAGCAAAAAAGAAACTTGATTTGCTGGTAACACATCTAGCTCATTGGAAGAAGGAAGATAATAAAGATTCCATAGATAAATTCCTAGTGTTTCATACTTTTAGCAAAATACTAGTTGGCTGACGTAAGTATCCTTTATTATGTTTTCTTCTCTTTTACACCTTCAATACGAATTTCTTACAAGCATTCAATGTTCACCAGATGCAACATTTTGTGCCCTGCAAAATTATGGAGTTATGCTTGAGAAGCTTTTAGATTTTGATCATACTTTAATAGATAAAATCGAGGGATGTATAGTGGACTCTGCTCCAGTCGCAACACCTGATACTCAGGTTTGTAAATATCATATAATTTTTCAAAGGACCTATGCATCAAATTTTTTGAGAGTTCCCGAATGTTTTCAATCCACGTAATGGGCTCATATTCTGGAGAGAGGATTCTCGAGGGATAGCTAATGACCATCATTTTAATTAATAGTTCTCTTTTGTACTTCTCCTTCTAATTGGATCACGGGACGCCATCAATCATTCAATTTGAATCCATCCTCCCTAGAAATTTTTTCAATTTCAATAACTTCCCTTATCTTTCTTTGCCTATATTGGTCTTCTTTTACAATGAGTTTGGCATTTTCAATGCATACATAATTGTTACTAGATCCTCCCAGTCTTGCAATTCATGGTTAAGCATGCCAAATTCGACCTTTTGTTATAGGGTTTTTGTTTGGCTACTGGTTAGATTCAAGTCTTCCTGTGTGTTGTCTCTTGTTTCAGGTTTTTATGCTGCCTTGCTAAATAAGCAGAGTGTTGCAGCAAAGGGACTATGAAACGGAAGAGAAGGGAGTGCAGAACTATTGGGGTTTGACAAATTTCATTCAAGTGAGGAAAAACCTGATGTTGCAAAACAACATTACTTGTGATGTTGGAGAATTTTTTCAAACTATTTTTCAAGATCTGATACGTTGACAGGTATTTATATAGTTTGCATGTATACCTTTCAGCATGGTATTAAATATTTTAGTGAATAAATTTCCTTTTTAACATTCTTTTCTTGGCTAAATTTTATTGTCCCATGATAATAGTCTAAATAACTTGTGCTTCGCTAAGGTATGTTGTATTTGAACTCATTCTAGTTCTTGTCTCATAATAGGAGGCTTTCTGATGTGTTCAGAATTTTATCACATCAACAAACAAAGTGCCCTCAACTATACGTTTACATTTTTGTTGATAAGGTTATCCCTATTGGATTCATGGAGGTATTCATTGTGAAGAAAAAGCAAGCAGGATACAAATTCACAGCTTAAAATTTTGTACTGTCACCCCATGCGAGCGATTTTAACAAATTTCCATATTTTTATACTGCTCATCTAAGCAACTTCTTGGAGGAGCGTCTGCATTGTCCTAAAGGAATAAAGATAAATGTGTGATACATAACCATTACATCAGATCATAAAAATCACTATCAGGTCTGAAGGAAATCAGGACCCTAGCTTAATGAATTGTTGATTCAAAAAATTGATTTTCAGATTTAGCATGGTGCACTACCAATGCATCAACAAGTGGTAGTGGATCACTATGCACCTTGGATCCATTTGACAACAAAAATAAAATGTGTTCCTATTAGTATCATAATAATGGAGTTATGCCTCAGTTATGCCTTATATACCAAATTCATTGCATTCTTTGATTCGACTGTAAGACTCTGAGCACGAGGTTTCCATCCATTTCAATTGTTAAAATTTGAAGTCATATTATTCATAAAACAAACAACTGTGGAGGTTACTATCGAAAATCAAAATCAAATTGGTTGATATTATTTTGCTGTCGAGTTCATTGTTGCAATGGAACAAATCATTTTGAGTGTTTAATAACCATGAAGTTGGCTTGTTTTTCCCATACAAGGTGAGTAATTTTACCCTTTCAAAAATGTTATTCAATACACAGACTTCTAAATCACATTAGAATTTATGAATTAGTGAACCAATGGTGTAAATTTTGGTGTTTACTTGTCTGCAATGTCGAGTGGTAGGTAACTCTATTGGCCACATCTTTGTTGGGGACATGCCTTCTAGGGATTTTAAATGTGGGTCTTATCCCTGAAAGTGCTATGATTTAACTTCGTAACCACACCCAATTCAAATTGATGGTCAACCCAATTCACATTCAAGGTCAGATTGTAAATGGGTTTGTACATATTTTGACTGATGACAAAATGCATCTGGTCCTGTTTCTAATCTGGCTTCCTTTATTCGAATGTCTATTGCACCTTTGTGGAAAGAGCCTCCACTTCATCTGGCTGGTCATCTTCCCTCGAGACCGTGTTACATGTCAAACTTCAGTTAAAATCCAATCCATTTTGGATGGAATGGAACTGTTTTATTTGGGGATGATCATCAATTGTACTCATGATCTTAGCTTAATTGTTAATAAGGTATTATGCATGGATCCTCACTAGTTCGAATACCAAAGGTTGTTGATTCACCTGCATCCCTTATCGCCATATTGATAGCTTGTTACGGAGTATGAACCATAGGAAGGGGAGAACACCCCAGGGGAAAGTAGCAAGGAAAAAGGCAGGGGAAGAGGGCTTACCCCAAGTTATAGATTGAAATAAAATAGTAGATCTCACCTCGGAACCCTAGAAATAATAACATCTGGTTTAAATTGATTTAAACTATTGATATATATATGCTATATGCAATTTAAGTAGCATCTAAGTACGCATATGAGTCATCAGCTTAATAATCCTTTTCTGCTTCTTCCTTTACTTAGTCATTCTATTTGCATTATCATGTTCATGCTCTTGCTAACCTCATTCTTTTGTCATAGACATTGCCACCTTGTGGCTCTTGTTTATTGTGTATTCATTTATGAAGTAAATTACAACTAATTCTTATCATGTCAATTTCGTTCAATGTACTGAAACATATATTTTCACATTGACTTACAAGTCTGTATTAATTTTATGAATCTTTATTTACAACCAAAAATTATATAGAAAAAGGTTGTTCAAAAAAAATATTGTGTTTATTTATAATAGTAATTTTAAAAATTGAAAATTATGATTTTTTTTTAGTTTATTTTCTAATTATTTTTGCTTAAAATTTAGTAAGAGTTGTTGGATTTCTAGATATAAGTTGTTGAGATTGGACAATCCAGATATAATAGGTGATATATTAAAGTTTAGATCTATCAAAATATTAGATCATTGTATTTTGTCAATAATGAATGAAAAAGTGAAAGACTTTTGATAACTTCATTTACAAACATCGTTGTCTTTGTTCTCAGAGATGATTTTGAGAAATTCTTTTTAAGTGGAAAGAAGAATGAAGTTGGAGGTGTTATGACAATTTGCATTTCACATGAAACTTAAGTTGTGCAACTTGAGAAAAACTTGGTCTATTTAAAAAGTTGTTTTCAACAAAATTGAGGATTGCTTGGCATATTTTGAAGAGCTAGATATGGACCACAAAGAATGTGAATAGCACTTCCAATTAAATGAAGATTAGTTGATATAATTTTTCTTTGTGGATTTGAAAACACTTTATTGCGTTTTTTCACATTACATGCAAATAGGAGTTAAAAAAAAGAGATGATAAGAATCTATACTTTGTTGACTAGGGCACAAGAAAGCTGCTTGAAGAAGTTAGATGCCATGACCCTAGGAGTAGTGCCCCAATTTTTCCTTTTTCAACTCCAAGGAATGTGTGGCACTAACATGCCTCATCCACGAGGGCTTGGTCAACCTGCAACTATGCCTTAAGTTACAAACTATTATGTCATTGCAAGTCCTACTCAACTTACCCAACAATCACTTGCACCACAATAGTTCAACATTTAAGAAATTATCCAATTAAACATTACACATGAATATCACAATACATGTATCGAACAATATACACAAGAGAAAATGAACGCACAAGTATGATGGTGCTTAAAATAGGCACCCAAACTTATTATTAAGAATGTTACATATAGTAAAAGATACAACAAAGGAGTCTTCCCAACCTAACAAACAATTATACACTGATATACAACAGATCCGAGATGACACCCATACAAATCCTTGTCCAAGATATTCTAGACAACTCCCAACATGTTTACCTGACTCCTCAAGGAAAGAAGTTAATATGTCTCTCATCGCCTACACATAAAACCTCTATTACATATGTGGAAATCCCTCAAATGCTCATCTTGTCACTTCTTCACTACGTTCATCACATGATAGTGAAGTGTTCCAAAGTTTCATTTTTCAAGACTACGCCCAAATCTAGCTACCCAAAAATGCTCTCAGAAGTGTGCCCAAGTTGGACAAGTCTAACCTAGAAAACTACTACAGCAAGTGCACCCAAATCATCCTACTTTCTCTCGATAGACCATGGCCAAGTCATGCTACTCTTTCCTGGAAGACTGCACCTAACTCATGTTATTATGTCTTGATAGATTGTACCCATGTCATGTTATTGCGTCTTGATAGGTTGTGCCAAACTTGTGCTACTTTGTCATGACAAACTAGGCACAACTCATGTTACCCTATCCCAAAAGGCTACACCCAACTTGTGCAACTCGATCCCAACATATTGTGCCAACTCATACTACCGACATCCCAACAAATCGCCCCAAAGTCATTCTACTATGTCTCGATAGATTGTGTCCATGTCATGCTACTACATCTTAATAGATTATGCCCAAGTCATGCTACTGCATCCTGATAGGTTGTGCCCAATTCTTGCTTCCACTTCCAGCTGACTTCTTTTGCATTTTTTTCTTGATTGACTTACCTCCTTTTCACTTGCACCCAAATTGTATATAAATGGTACTCCCTTTATAAGGTGCATCCAAATCCCACATGCCAACTCAAGTGTGCCCATGCCGATGCATGTCGAACTCTCAGGTGAGCCCAAGCCGATGTGTAACCAAATCTCACAAGTGAACAATGTGAAAGTAAGTGTCGGCTTCTCAAGATGACCAAACAGGTCGGTGCCTTGGGTCCACAAGCTCACGTCAACGTGCCCTAAATCTCATCCAACCCCAAATTATAAAGTCTCTGCAAGACATAGCACTTAGTCTTTTTGGAGTGTGCATGCACCATGTTGATGTATATGTAACTTCGGAATGTATTTCACCCATGTATTTCATATATGTATTTTGTACTCCTATAAAGATGGCAGTATTCCTCTATACGGAAGTGTTTGTATTCCTATAGAGATGTTATTATTCCTCTATACGGAAGTGTCGTCATTTATATTGTAAGTGTCGTAACTTATACTTGATGGGTTATTAGACCACCTTGTTGGGGTCGGCCCTGTATAAGTCATGTGGGTCGAAGGGTTATTATACCACCCTATTGGGGGTCGGCCATGTGGGTCAAAGGGTTATTAGACCACCAAGTGTGGGGTCGGCCTGGATTAAGTTAACCATGGGTTAAGGTAGACATGTAGGCCCCATTAGTTTATTGGGCAGGACAGAACAAGTATAAATAGAGATCGGAAGATCTCTATTTGATCATTCATTAACACACTTCTCTCATTCGGAAAGTGGCACACTTATGAGGAGGAGGCTCTGCTGCTAGGAGAAGACTATCTCTTGTATTCTAGTTGTATCATTGCTCTGTCTATCTCTGAGGAAGTTATTGGGGTTTTTCACCTTTATGGTTTTCCCCAAGTAAACTCGGTGTCTCTTGTGTGCTTGCATTATTGTGTCCATGATTGATATGCTGTAGATTTGTTGTACATGTTCTCTCAGTTAAGATCCTAGATCAGATTGAATTAAATTCTAAAAATTTAACATGGTATCAGAGCTAGCCTGAAAGAAGGCATGATATGGCATGTATGGCACTTGTTGCACTTACGATGCTAGGGCTTGATATAGAAAAAAATAAGTCATCGTAGAACTTTCACAATAACTCCATTTTGGACAAGTTTTCGGATCTAAAATTGTTACAGGTCGAAGCTAAGATCCCCATGTACCATGTGTCCAAAGGAAAACCTCTAATTTGTTGTACTTTGTGATTTATGATCTATACAATATAGGGTTTCGGCCTCTTCCAGATCTCAGTCATAAACAAGTGACCTTGGTAAAAAGGTCATAACTTGGGGTAGGAAGCTCCAAATGAAATTTTGTAAAAAGTGAAAGGTAGTACACAGACTGTACTATATCAGGAAATGGTTTCAGAGGCTGAAGTTGAACCAGTGACATGTGGCAGGCCGTACAAGTTCTCTATACTATTTTACCCCATAAACAGGTCATGTTACGACACTTGGCATAACTCTCTCTTAGAGAATCCAATTGAGGTCAGACCTGTCGGGATGGAAATAAGATAGGTCAGGATACATCTAAAAACGTTTATAGACCCTGTGGATCAAAAAGTGTGGATTTACACCAAAAACAATCAGGTACATATTTCTGTCAAAACAGAATTATGTTTGAGCACCTTCACTCATGGCTTCCGGAATTTAGGGTTTTGGAGAAAGTTGGAATTTTTGTAATCGGAGACTATGGATGAATGCTACTCATCAAAATAGAAATTTAGAGACCAATATCAGAATTTTTGGTTGGGTAGAAGGCCGAGCTTGATCAGACCCTAGTTCGAGACTTTGATTGGAAAAGTGGAAAATTAGGGCTTCTGCAAAAATGGGAATTTTTGAAATCTGTGACCATGGCTGGAAGCTCCTTAGAAAAATAGAATCTTAGAGCTTTGGATGAAATGTTTTGATTGGGAAGAAGAGTAGGCTTCATCAAACCCTAGTTCGGGGTCATGTCTAGTGAATCTGGAAGTTTCAAAGGCAAAATTGTGGAGTGAAACTTTGCAGTTTTCAAATTATGAATATACCAGCTTGATCAGCTCATCAAGGCGCATATTTCTATCCTTTCGGAAATTTGAAATTCAAAGTTTGAATTTTTGGGGTTTCTCTGATAAACCCTAATCCAGCTCCAGGTCCATTTCTTGCAAATCAAGTGGATTGGGTTAATCCTAGAAGAAGATGGATTGCTCACCTGCATAAGTGAAGAAGTTCCTGTCTCAGAGGGAGATGAGGCTAAGGCCTTCCATAAGAAGATTACAAGCAATCTTGACAGGTATGGCTTATAGTTATGTTTTGAATTCTGTTCATGGTTAAGTTTATGATATGTTTGTCTTCATATCATTACAGTACAATCTTGATTAATTACTAGACTTGTCGTATCACCTTAATAGAAGATATTCATTGATTAAGGTTTTGACACTTATGATTGTACTAATGCATTGTGATGTTGTATGAGGTTTATGTTGTTTGCTAACATAAAAGGTACACCAAGAAAGACAAATCATGTTCTACTTCAAGAACATATGATCATGGTGACATGAAGACAAAGATTCATCCACTGTCATGGATCACATAGAATATCTACTTACGAGGTATGTATAACTTGGTTCTACAATGGTTAACTTATGAGACATGCAGGTTACTAGCACAAGTCAGTGAAGAGAACCAGAAGAAATTATGTGGGTATGTTAGACATAACTAGCTAGCATGCTAATCCAGGTATTTTTTTCCTATATCAAGCTAGAATCCTACCTTGTGTTAGGATCTTATATTGTTGTGTTGTTGATAATGATTATTCATGAAGTCATAGGTTTGAATAGTCATGGTTGTATGCATATTATGTTTCTTACCATAATTGATGATATGACTAACCAGAAGAATCATGAAGTTATAGGTTTGAGTAATCACGGGTTTATGCATTGATGATTTAACTAATCAGAAGAGTCCTATGACCAAATAAGAATATGCATGAGTAAAAGAAGACTTCCCTGAATACTAATGTTTATTATTTGTGAATGATCATGACTATACATGTTTAAGATTATTGTGTTTTGATAGTATGAAGATTATACTAATAAATGTGTGATTATGTATGAGACCTCAAGGATAACACAATGATGATACTAATAAGCATGCATAGTGATTAAGGATGGATATAAGTTCAAGAACAGGTAATCCAGGAAGCAAAGATCAAAAGGGATCATACTTCAGTTGTTCCTGCAAGAAAGCAAAGGAGCACACTTCAGTAGTTTCTGCAAGGATGCAGATATTCAGAGGGAGTTGACCACTTCTCACAATCCACATTAGAATGGAGTTGCAAAGATTCAAAGGGAGTCCACCCAGCAACCAAACAAAGATAAGTATTTGAATTGTCATTTCTTACATAATGTTATTCAATGATGTATATGCTCATGTTCCTAGAATTAGGTTGTGTATTATGCATATTAGAATAGTTGCATTGATGAACAGTATACTACTAATATACATGGGTAAGTGGCCTATGGCACTATGCAACATTCCATTGCTACTTATCTAGAATGAAACCTCTTTGCAGACATGTTGGGAGTAGTGCAAACTCTTAACAATGTTCTGGTAGAGATTGGAAGGCATCTAGAAAGTTACAGGATATGGATAAATGTTGTATTGAAGCATTGGCTAAGATAATTGCATGACTATATGACATATTTCTTTATGTGTAAGAGTTTGTTCTGAAAATTATAAGATGTTTTCTAATCATGCAATTTAACTTGTTGTGTAGGAAATATCGTATACCATCACCTACAAAAGAAGGACTACAACATTTGTTCAACAACAAAGTTATCTATTAAAATATTGAAGATATTGAAGTTCCCAGGATCTGGGAAGAATGCCATGATCGAGGAGTACCAGTCGATCATGAAGATGTTTGGGATACAGTCCCAAGACCCAAAGGGTAGTCTGTAGTGACTTCCAAGAGGATCTACAAGATCAAGCATGCTGCAGGTGGTAGCATAGAGACTTTTGCTCCTGTAGCCAGATACACTTCCATTAGATCTGTACTTGCTCTGCCTGCAGTAATGAAGTGGAAGATACACCAGATGGATTTCAAGACAGCCTTCTTGAATGGTGTAGTTGAAGAAGAAGTGTATGTGGAGAAGCCACTTGGTTCTGAGACACAAGACAAGGAGTCATATATGTGCAGAACTTGGTATGGTAGGATAGACAGCTTTCTATCCAGTTTGGGCTTTACCAAGAGTAAAGCGAATTCCAACCTTTACTACAAGGTTGAGGAAGGCAATCCACTAATACTACTATTGTATGTGGATGACCTGTTTGTAACAGGTGAGGATAGATTGATTTCTGACATGCAGCGGAAGCTTGCTGTCGAGTTCGAGATGAAGAACTTGGGGATGATGCACTATTTGTTTTTGGCATGGAGGTGTAGCAGAGTGCAGACGGAATATTCCTTGGACAAGGGAAGTATGCAATAGAGATCCTAAAGAGGTTTGAGATGATGGACCGCAAGGCTATGACCACACCTATGGAATTGAACCTGAAGCTTTTGTGTGATGCTCCATCTGATCCGATTGATGTCGCGATGTATCGTCAGATGATTGGGTCCTTGATGTACCTGATGAACACGAGACCTGATATTTTCTTTGCGGTGAACACATTGAGCCAGTTCCTGATGGATCCGAGGAGTGTTCACTTGGTTTCTGTAAAGCATATTCTAAGGTACCTAAAGGGTACAGTTGAATATGGACTCAAGTATGATGCAAATCAAAAGTTTAACCTGCAGGGTTATGTTGATTCAGATTGGGCAGGCAGTGTTGCAGATAGGAAGAGCACTTATGGGTGCTGCTTCAGTATGGGATCAGGTGTGATCTCTTGGTTTAGCAGGAAGAAGTCCTACGTAGCACTGAGTACATCCGAAGCAGAGTACATTGCAACAGATGAGCAGGTTGCAGATGTATTGACCAAGCCGTTGGCCAGAGTGCAGTTTGAGTACTTCAGAGAGAGGCTTGGTGCACTTTAGATCGAGGTTCCTTCCAAAGGGAAGTGATGATTCCAGAAGATGCAGATGCACATGAGCTTCTCTGACATGGTTGATGTGTTCTCCCATGGTCGTGATGTAATTGCTGAGCCATTCTCACATGGTGGTAGATGTGTTCTCCCATGGTGTAGATGTAAGGGCTGAAGCCATTTTTCACATGGTGGTAGATGTTGCCGGACAATCCACTCAACCGGAGGCAAGCTAGATCTCCCTAGCTCAATGCGAGTCTAGAACAAATAGAACATACTACAAACACATTTCCTAGATCTAATTAAGGATCAAGTACTAGATGTCTTACCTCTTTGATTTCACTATCCTTTCTCCTGAATGTTGCTCCATGTCCCACGGTCATCAAATCCAAGTTGCAAGACCTGTTAAGACACAGAAAAGAGAAACGAACAAAGAGCATCTATACAATAAGAAATCTATGTAAATAGTTAAGCAGGTAAACAACACAACATCATCACACATCGAGAACAATATTGGTGGAAAGCATTTGTATTACTACAAATAGAGGAGTACATGATAGAGATATAGAACCACAACCAATGACTTAACGTAGCAGCCCTTCTCCGCACAAGCCAATTGCCAAGACCTTCCAAGGAAGCATGAATTCTCCAAGAGGTGAGTGAGGGTGTCTAAGAGAGATTTCACTAGCATGTAGATACCATAGTCTTCCTCTCTTTGGTATGGGAGTGAGCCTCATATATATAGGACTAAGTGGATGAGATTATGGATAGGATAGGCTGAGAGATGGTAGGAGAGAGATAGGGGATCTTCCCAATGAGTTAGGGGTCGAGTATCAACTCTCCAAGAGATCAGGGATAAGTCCCCAAATGGGAAAGCTTCGAGAAAGATCTCGAAATGGCTATTTTTTCCCATTAACAAACCTCATTGCACTCTGCTATGGAGAAACCTGCGACGTCGCATGTTGCTAGTGTGCAACTTGCAACGACCTCTCAAAAGGTTGTACAAACTGAGTACAAATCCTCTCAAATGAATACTTGGTCCAGATGACTTCAGGGATGTATACACAATGGTCAAGATGATGACATTATCAAAACGGTCATGATGACAACACTTGGTCATAACAACGATACTTGCAACGGTCATGATGACGACACTAGGTCATGACGATGACACTTGCAACACTTGTGACACTTGTGACACTTGCACAAGGGTGATGACATTTTGGTGTAATAGAATTCCCCTCAAAGCATGAAGTTGACGGAATGAGACAGGTGAAATGCTTTGATAGAAAAAATGGCAAAAGACAATCTCATATGTAGTACAACATGGTTGCTGACCAATACATTGTAGATCCATGGGAGTAATGACCGACTGAACACAATCATGGCTACTAGACACAAGCGTAAATCCATGATGAGATGATAACACAGCCACGACCAATACAAAAGTGGATCTGTGTAATATGACTCAATACAAACTCCATCACAACCTGGTTAAAACATGACTCCCCAGGGTCTTCAAGCTGAACCCGCAATGATACGAATCTATCCATGTGATTACAAATGTCTTGACGTCGAACATGGTAGAAACCACTTGATTACCGCTCATTGATGTAAACCGTTAACAAGTGCAAGGGAGATCACCATTAATGTCAATGATTCCCAAGGTATCACAGTACATATCAACAAGCGTGAATAAATGAGTTGACGTCGAACGCAAGATGAAATCTTTCAATCAAGAGTCAATGATGTAAACTCATGATGAAAGCGAGGTAACCTTCCATTGAGGCATGTAGGGCCAAGGTACTTGGTTGGTTTCTAGATTCAATCCTTGGATGATGAGTTGAAGTCAACAAGGATGAATCCGTCGAAGGAGGGCCATAATGAATCCCCCATCAATCGACACGAAACACGACAAAAATGTATAGAGTGGATTGGATAGTACAATAACATGTAAGACTGACTCAAAGAAACAACGGCATGGCGATTTGTGTACTAACTGTGGACGTGTTCTTGAACATAGGCATGGCATGACTTGGCAGTATTGACACAATGACAATGATACCAACCCCTAATGCAACTGATGGTGGAAGCATTCTTTCGCTAATCCAAAGGAGAGACGCGACTCATGGAATTGACAAGACTCGAGGACAAACAGATTATCCAATTACTGAATGCAAATGCAAACGAGTGCCATGTTCAAGGACGACTATATAGTGCCACTAAGGTATGTAATACAAACACTTTCCTTTTTCCCCATCATGAATGATGAGTGCCTCACTTGTTTTTTAGCGAGCTTGATGAGGGTAACCAGATGCTCGATATAGCTCATCTCATAGATGAGTCCAATCCCAAACGTTTTATGAACCTAGGAAAGGAGGGGTTCGTCCCATAATGGGCCCTTTAATGTTTAAAATTTAACGAGTCCAGAGAAGGAAAACTGGGCGTAATTTCATGTTTAGAGAGTCTGAAAAGAACTAAAGGAGACTCCAACGGTCATTTTTCGTAAAGTTAGCCTCATCGCCCGAAAAAAGGGTAAAACAACGCGGGAGATGACTCTTCCAGCCATGGTTGGTTGGATTATTCCTTTTTCATAAATAGTGCTTCCTGGTCTGAAAAAGGAGTAAACTATCACCAGAAAGATGATCATTCAAATGCTTTTACAAGCATGAAAGCATCAAGTTCGCTTGGCAATCTTTTCCTATTTAGGGAGTCTGAAAAGAGCTTAAAAAGGACTCCACGAACAACTTTGTCACAGTTTATGACTGAGTATGACAAAGATAAAAGTAAACTCGGCATTGTTCCTTTTCTATAAATAGTCTAGCGAGGCCGAATAGAGTGATAAACCTATACTCGTTAGACACACCTTTTTAACTCAAATTTTTAACGAGCACGAGAATGGTATCAAAAGCACTAGGAATCTTTTTCATACTTGAACCATAGCATGAAAAAGTAAAAACTAAGCTCAAACCACTTTTCATGTTTCAACCAGAGCACGAAAAAAGTGAAAAAGTAAGCTCAAACCACTTTTCATGTTTCAACCAGAGCACAAAAAAAGTGAAAAAGTAAGCTCAAATACTATCTTACTATTTTTAAAGAGTTGGAAGATATGTTGGAACAATGCTCATGATGTTTGCTTCATTTTTTAACGAGCTTGTAGCAAAAAATGAACTATGCTCGGGATAATTTTCATGGTTTAATGAGCTCGAAACCTTAAAAAAGGAAAGTATGCTCGAAAATGTTCCCAATGGTGAACTTCTTCCCGTCATGAAATCCAACGGTTGGTACATGCCCACAGCATGATTGCTAGAAGTAAGCGACTTAGCTCCAATGTGGTGTGGAGAGGCGATCGAGTTAACTTCAATGTAACTTTCAGAGGTTGAAGACATGCCCCCAAGCTTCATTTCATTTGCCTAAGGCATAGGCGGGTGAAAAGAAGGTTCAGGTACTAAGTCTACGAGGAGACTCGACTCAAAGGGAAAGGATGTGTTTCATTTTTTAACGAGCTTGACACGGGAATAGAACTCTGCTCAAAAGACTTGTTTCATTTTTTAAAGAGCTTGACACAGAAAGGGAACTATGCTCATAGGTTAAGGCCCATTGACGGGTTCCTTCCCAACATGATTCCCAGAGGTTGGTAAATGCCCCCAGCATGATTGCCAGTGGCTTGACATGGTAGTGTTCCTTCAACATGATTGTTGACGGTACGACATGTGACATGCCCCTTAAGCTTCATTTCGTCTAAAAATGATGCTTGCTAACCCAACTACCAAACTAGCTACTAATATGAAAATGTTCACCAAGGGGGGGAAAACGAGAAACATATGAAATGAAAGTTCGAGCTCTAACTCTAACGAGAGACTCGAATTGAAGGGAGGGAGATCTATTTCATTTTTACACAAGCTTGAAATAAACTATAACTATGCTTGAGGGGGGCCCATCTTATTTTTTAACGAGCTTGAAATGGAATAAAACTATGCTCGAAGGGGGCCCATCTTATTTTTTAACGAGCTTGAAATGCAATAAAACGATGCTAGAGGGGGCCCATCTTATTTTCTAACGAGCTTGAAATGGAATAAAACTATGCTCGAGTGGATGGTTTCATTTTTGTGCAAGCTTGAAACCAAAGATAAACTATGCTAGAGGGGTCTATCTCATTTTTTAACGAGCTTGAAATAGAATAAAACTATGCTCGAAGTGGATGGTTTCATTTTTATGCAAGCTTGAAACCAAAGGTAAACTCTGCTAGAGGGGTCTATCTCATTTTTTAACGAGCTTAAAATAGAATAAAACTATGCTCCAATGGATTGGTTTCATTTTTATGCAAGCTTGAAACCAAAGGTAAACCATGCTAGGGTGGTTGGTTTCATTTTTTAACGAGCTTGAAACATAACATAAACCGTGCTCGTAAGAACCTATTTCATTTTTTAACGAGCTTGACATAGAATGGGAACTATGCTCATGTGAAATGGTTTCATTTTTATGCAAGCTTGAAATCAAAGAGAAACTTTGCTTGAAGGTTGGTTTCATTTTTTGATGAGCTTGAAACAGAACATAAACTGTGCTCGTAGGAACCTATTTCATTTTTTAACGAGCTTGACATAGAACAGGAACTATGCTCATGTAAAATGGTTTCATTTTTATGCAAACTTGAAATCAAAGAGAAACATTGCTTGAAGGTTGGCTTCATTTTTTAACGAGCTTGAAACAGAACATAAACTATGCTCGTACCCCCCATCCTCAGGGGGAAGAAACCACTAAAACATGTGGAACATTCAGGGAAGTCTGATGACTAGGAGTCATATGATGAGTGGGTGTCACGAAGGAAAGTTGATCAATGGTCACAATATTCCCATGATGAGGAAAATACATCACTCGAAAGAGCGTGGACACTACAGCTTTCATAGCATAGACATAATCACATCCAAGGAGTAGATTGAAATATAAAGGACCTTGGACAACCATGACATCAACATAAACAGTTTTTCCTCTCAACGTGATAGGTAACTGCAGGATAATACCAAAAGGTCCGGTAGGCCTTCTATTAAAAGCCAAAATATTGTCAGTTACTGGCACAAACTGAGGAGAACCTATTTCTTGCCATGCGATTGAGGATAAAATACTAACAGAAGCTCCCTCATCAAGTATTGTATGAAAGATTTCTTTATCGGAAACTCCTACAGATATTTGAAAAGGAATACTCGAAGGAAGACGAGATTCTGTTAGACCATTCCAATCAAAGGAAATGACCTCAGTACTTGGGGGGTCCTGTAGGAATGGACATTCTGAACTGACTAGGAAAACATCAACGGTTTCCAATTCACTCTCACTTGGAAGATAAGAATGAGACGAAGATTGTGTCATGGTGACTGCTTCAGTCTGGACTTTCTCCAATGAAAGAGTGGGATCAAGTGGAGATGAGATCGACTCAATCACTTCACTTTCTGAAGGAAGAGTGGGATCAATTATAGATGAAACTGAATTGACCACTTGGTCAACCAGTGGGGGGTCGAGGGACAACTTACTATCGCTTGTTGGAAGTGCCTATTGAGAACTAGTAATATCTTTTGACCACCGTGAAGCTTCATCCTGTTAGGATATTCCTATACTCCATCCTAGTCCTGCATGCATTTTGCATGCATCCCAGTCATCAGTCCAGCACCTAGTCCTCAGTTAGCCAGCCCCCAGGAGCTTCTCACTTTTCATTTTTAGCCCTCCAGTTGCTTAATGCGCCCTTCTTCCTTGATTTTAGGGAGCAACTCGCCCTCCTTCACCTACCAGTCCAGTTGTCACTCAGTTACACTCAGTTACAGTCAGTTACAGTCAGTTACACTTAGTTACACTCAGTTACACTCAGTTGCAGTCAGTTACACTCAGTTACATTCAGTTACATTCAGTTACACTCAGTTACATTGATTTACACTCAGTTACACTCAATTACATTGAGTTACACTCAGTTACACCTACCAGAGTTAGTTTGACTGATGGTTGACAGTTACTTGAGCATTGATCACTCCACTGATGATGATGAGGACTTCCAGTTGTGCTCCGATGATCATGAGGACACCTAGTTGTGCTCCGATGACACTCCAGTGATCCTTTGATCACTCCATGAAGGCTAATTCGAATTGCCACCTTAGGCATTCAAATTCCTCATGCATTGTATTATTTATATGTCCATTTGTGATTAATAACATAGTATGATCGAAGTATTATTGCTTCTATCCGAGTTCTACTGTACCACATTATTCTGTTGCTCATTATACTGCATGTATCACTCTTCTTATATTCTCTTGCTTAATCCATTATTCTCTTGTGAGTTATACATCATCTCTTAGATCTGCTGTGAGGATTTTCACACATCCATGATTGGAAAAAGGTAAGTACGATGCAAGCCCTTGCATATCCAACAAGGGTCTGCAGCTCTACTCTTTCGACGCTTCACCAAAGGGTCACTGGTCGAGGAAGTGTCATCAACATGATGGTCAGAGGTTGACAGTACAAGCAGTTTGGGGTTTTTAGACCACACTTCTGACACACGGGAAAGATCATGACAATCCTTGAGAAGGTGATCACCCTTGCAAAGTTTGCAAGGGAACTTTGGCTTACGAGGTGTTCTCATAGAATGAGTGCCGTCAGAGGCAGATGGTTGACGTTTGGTCTCTTTCTTATCTTTCTTCTTATTAATCTTCCCTTTCTTCTTCTTCACACCAGCCTTCTTACTAACGTTAGAGTCTTTAGTAGGAGAAGAGGAAGAGATGGAAGCTGATTCAACTTTTGACGGAGAATGAGAAGGGTCATCATGAGATTGATGCTCATGTGGTGAAGGACCTAGGTCCGACACGATTGGTGCACTTGGTGTAACCGGATTGGAGAATAACCATACTGGTAATCCTATCATCAATCCAGGAAGACTCAATGTAGCCATAAAGGGAGGACCAACAGTTCCACAAGGGAGAATAACAAATGGCATACCTTGGAAAGGGGTGCCTTGGTTGGTAGTCCCGGAAGAATCTTCCATATCTAAACTTCCTAAGAGTCTCTAAAGGACTACACAAGACAAACACTACTCAAGTCTAAAAGCAACAAGTAGACTATGTGAATAGGAGTGGATTCAAAGTCTGGAACCTCATGGGATTATCAAGGCATCGCAAACCGCTATATACTGTAGGGTCCAACAATATGACACGACAAGGAGGATTGGGACCATACCCTTTCCTGCATACCCGATTACCTGGACAGTACATGAGTGCTAATCTTCCTGAGTGCTATTCTCGGTGTATTTATTTGCCAAGACGACCAAATGGTTAACTCAGTTGGTTTCAGGAATCCTAATGGTGTCTCCCAATATACACAAGGTACATGGGAGCTCAAATCCGTAGTGGTGCTGTCTAATGCACAGTCGTTGGCACGATACCTTCCGATATATGTGTCAAGAACGTGATACACCCTTCGATTTACGCCAAGTACGGATTATGGTACTTGGTGGGTACGTGAAGGAGCTCGATATACCGATGTACGTGGAAGACTACAATACCCCGCACTACAGTGCTGGAAAATAACAACAGCTGCCACGCTTAACGACGCCGGAAGACGTCTCTAACTTACACACAAGTTGCTAAATGATTTTAACCCAAGCTAGCGTTAATTTTATCTTGTATGGCTAGGTGGATGCATGAGGTGAGTACATAAATGTAAACATAATGCAATCCTCAACTACATCATAATGCACATTTTCCTTTCCTTTTCAATGAAAACTACTTAAGGTAGGGAGAGATTTTTCTTTCTTTCAAACCAAAAGTACTTAAGTAGTAGCGAAAAGAATAATTCTTTCCTAGAGTTAAATAACTCTAACTTTCTGCAATAATCAGCTAAAGAGCGCAAAGAAAATGAAAGATGCAACTAATCTTAACAATGTGTAAGACAAAATGATGAAGCACTTTTCAATTTTCAAATGCATGTGCCAAAAATGAAATTTGATAACTCAGCGCTTTTCATATCTATATACAGAAAGTGAGAAGATATCTACAACACTCTAACCTTTCAGAAATTCCCAAAGAAAATGGAAAGCACCCAAACAACTCAAAGACATTTAAGAAAGGCTCAAAATCTACCAAATGCAATAATTATAACTCATTTCCTATCTTTTTACACTTGAAAAAGACACATCTAAGCTATGGAAAGAAGCATTCCACAAACGTTTCCAATCAAATGCAAGACGAAGATAAGCACTTAACAATCTTATCTAACTCAAATGCACACAAATCTAAAACAAGCCTTTCTTCTCTTATGATAATAAGACCAAGAATATCAAATGATCAAAATAAAGTAAGAAGAATATTTATGTTTTCCAAATTTGTGAATATAGCAAAAGAGTGACAAAATCAAGCTTTTATTTGAACTAAAGCGAAGACAAAGAATCAATATTCCCGAAAATGATTGAATAGCTCAGCATGTAAGGGAAACAAGATGCATAACCCAAGAAAGAGAGGCTCAAAAAGACATGGACATCCCACACTCTTCAAGTCTTTAAAACAAGCCAATCACGCCAAACCAAAAAAAGATCTCAAAACCTTGAGATGGGTCAAAACGACTGAAGAATGCATGATTCATGGCCCCCCCCCCAGCCATGAGGGGAATTTTTTTTTCAAAAATAGAACCCATTTCGCTTAAAAATGAAAGCAAAACACTAGTTTTTACTCAAGGGGCCAAACATGAATTCAAAACTCAAAAGACCCAAAAACCAATACAAACAAGCCAAACAAAACAATGCTAGACAAAAGGGTCTCTGCCTGGAAGGTACAGTGCAGAGGGAGTTCACACATCAGACCAAGGCTCAAACTGTCAGATGAGAGGATGGATGCTTGTATGCCAACTTTTGGCAGATTGAAGCACTCTGGCTTCACCCACAGTGCGACGTCGCAGTCTGCCTTCACGGGAGGTGTGACGATGTCATAGTGTACCAATGCAAAGGTTGCAATGGGTAAGCAACAAACAAAGGACAGAGACTCAGAAAAACACAGTGTCACTCTGTTTTCACTGCCCAGGTGCGACAAGTGAGTTCTGGATTCAAAAATGAATCAGATCTCTCAATAATAAACCTCGACAGACTTGGAATTGAGTTGTATGGACTCAAAGGAAGAAGATCAGGATCTTCAATGTGAAGATCTAAAAATGAATGGAAAAAATGATAAACATGCTTGTGTTAAGTAATCTACTGAAAATGACTTCCAGATTTAATGTCAACTAAACAAAACAAATAGTACTCCCCAGTATGGTCGCCAGATTTGTTGCCGAACAATCCACTCGACCAGAGGCGAGCCAGATCTCCCTAGCTCAATGCGAGTCTAGAACAAATAGAACAGACTACAAACACATTTCCTAGATCTACTTAAGGATCAAGTACTAGATGTCTTACCTCTTTGATTTCGCTATCCTTTCTCCTGAATGTTGCTCCACGTCCCACGGTCGTCACATCCAAGCTGCAAGAGTTGTTAAGACACAGAAAAGAGAAATGAGTAAAGAGCATCTATACAATACGAGATCTATGTAAACAGTTAAGCAGGTAAACAACACAATATCATCACACATCAAGAACGATATTGGTGGAAAGCATTTGTATTACTGCAAATAGAGGAGTACATGATAGAGATATAGAACCACAACCAATGACTTAACGTAGCATCCCTTCTCCGCTCAAGCCAATTGCCAAGCCCTTCCAAGGAAGCATGAATTCTCCAAGATGTGAGTGAGGGTGTCTAAGAGAGATTTCACTAGCATGTAGATACCATAGTCTTCCTCCCTTTGGTATGGGAGTGAGCCTCGTATATATAGGACTAAGTGGATGAGATTATGGATAGGATAGGTTGAGAGATGGTAGGAGAGAGATAGGGGATCTTCCCAAT
This sequence comes from Larix kaempferi, assembly GCA_027924585.1. Classification (NCBI taxonomy): domain Eukaryota; kingdom Viridiplantae; phylum Streptophyta; class Pinopsida; order Pinales; family Pinaceae; genus Larix; species Larix kaempferi. Next base: position 500,960 of record BSBM01000957.1, read on the forward strand.
GAGTTAGGGGTCGAGTATTAGCTCTCCAAGATATCAAGGATAAGTCCCCAAATGGGCAAGCTTTGAGAAAGATCTCAAAATGGATATTTTTTCCCATTAACAGACCTTGTCGCACCCTGCTATGGAGCAACCTGCGACGTCGCATGTTGCTAGTGTGCAACCTGCGACGACCTCTCAAAAGGTTGTACAAACTGAGTACAAATCCTTTCAAATGAATACTTGGTCCAGATGACTTCAGGGTTGTATGCACAATGGTCAAGATGACGACATTATCACAACGTTCATGATGACAACACTTGGTCATAACAACGGTACTTGCAACGGTCATGATGACGACACTAGGTCATGACGACGACACTTGCAACACTTGCGACACTTGTGACACTTGCACAAGGGTGACAACATTTTGGTGTAACAATAGATGTGTTCTCCCATGGTGAAAAAGTAAGGGTTGGAGCCTTCCCCGAATGGTGGTAGATGTGTTCTCCCATGTCAGTGGTGTAAGTGCTGGATGATGTGCATCTGGGCTGTGTTTCATGGACGATGAGATGATCTGAAGAAGACGATGCTATGATGATCAAGAGGATCATGGATGATGAGCATCAGGACGATGCTCCAGTTATTTCTCTATATATATGTATGTACTCATCATGTTTGATGCTGGATATGATCAGTTGGATCATTTGTATGTATTTTTGTATATGCATCATGTTGGATGCTTGGACCATGTATCTATATATGTATCAGGTGGATACATTGTATGATTAGGTAGATCATGTATGTTGATATGTATCAAGTATGATCAGGTGGATCATGTATTTGTATTTGTATCAGGTGGATACATTGCATGATCAGGTGGATCATGTATGATGATATGTATCAGGTAGATACTTGGTATGCATCAGGTAGATGCAGTGTATGATCAGGATGATCATAGATGATGAGCTCCAGGATGTTGCTCCATATGATATGTACCAGGATGGTACAGTGATGATGATCAGTATGATCATGAGCATCAGGATGATGCTCTGTGCGATGATGATACGTTGGATCATGAGTATCAGGTTGATACTTGGAGGTCAGAGATGATATGTGGCAGGTTGTGCAAATAGCATGTAATCAATCCTCAGATATCCGATAGGTTGAGCTGTGTGCTCGTAATCAGTCCTGGGATGAGGTATTGCTATGTAGTATGTAATCAGTCCTTAGATATCCGATAGGTTGAGCTTTGTGCTCGTAATCAGTCCTGGGATGAGGTATTACTATGGAGACATGTAATCAGTCCTGGAGTTCCGATAGGTTGAGCTGTGTGCTCGTAATAAGTCCTGGGATGCTCTTTAGAGATCTTGTCGGTCGTGCTGCGGCACATAAATGTTCCTAGGATGCTCTTTAAAGGTATTGTCTATTCACATGTAATCAGTCCTGGAGATCCGAGAGGTTGAGCTGTGTGCTCGTAATAAGTCCTGGGATGCTCTTTAGAGATCTTTCCGGTCATGCTACGACACATAAATGTTCCTGGGATGCTCTTTAAAGGTATTGTGAAAGAGATGCATGTAATCTGTCTTGGGAGATCTTGCCGGTCGTGCTTAGGCACATAAATGTTCCTGGGATTCTCTTTCCGGTATTGCATCCGCACATAAAACTAGTCCTGGAAGACCACCTCTATCAGACCGTTCGCACAGATGATGAAGACCTGCAGGTGGTGATCCTACATCTAGTATGAAAAAGGACTGGCTCTGTAGAACTTCCTATGACGAGCAAATTCAGAGATTGATTGAAATAGCAGCAGCAGTGATGATGACGATGATTCGAGGATGATGATTCTCTGATGATGATCCAGAGAAGAAGACTTGTGCTAGCAGACCTGTGTTGAGAAATACCTTCCTAGTTAAGAGGGAGTGTTGATGTATATGTAACTTCAGAATGTATTTCATATATGTATTTTGTACTCCTATAGAGATGGCATTATTCCTCTATACGGAAGTGTTTGTATTCCTATAGAGATGTTATTATTCCTCTGTAAGAAAGTGTCGTCATTTATATTGTAAGTGTCATAACTTATACTTGATGGGTTATTAGACCACCTTGTTGGGGTCAGCCCGGTATAAGTCATGTGGATCAAAGGGTTATTAGACCACCCTATTGGGGGTCGGCCATGTGGGTCAAAGGGTTATTAGACCACCAAGTGTGGGGTCGGCCCAAATTAAGTTAACCATGGGTTAAGCTAGACATTTAGGCCCCATTATTTTATTGGGCATGACAGAACAAGTATAAATAGAGATCGGGAGATCTCTATTTGATCATTCATTAACACACTTCTCTCATTCGGAAAGTGGCACACTTATGAGGAGAAGGCTCTGCTGCTAGGAGAATACTATCTCTTGTATTCTGGTTGTATCATTGCTCTATCTATCTCTGAGGAAGTTATTGGGGTTTTTCACCTTTATGGTTTTCCCCAAGTAAAATATGTGTCTCTTGTGTGCTTGCATTATTGTGTCCATGATTGATATGCTGTAGATTTGCTGTACATGTTGTTCTCTCAGTTAAGATCCTAGATCAGATTGAAGTAAATTCTGAAAATTTAACACACCATGCTTCTGCCATGCCTCCATGCATTGCCAAAATCCATGCCCATGTTTGCACAAATAAAAATTTTTCCCAACTCCACACTCAATCAAATTGATGGTCTGCCCCTTTAAATTCTACCAAGGTGCCCTGCAAGTCTACTGCACCCAACTCTACACTCAACCTATGTCAAGGCTTCATGAACCTTCAATACTCGTTTGAGGAATCACACATGGCCTTCATGCGGAGATCGCGACATTAGTCTTATTGATAGCAAATGATATGCTTATTTTATTAAGGTAAAGGGTGGAAAACATTATAGGAAAATATGGTTAGAGGACAATGTGGAAATAATCCATAAAGGAGACAAAATCATGATGCTTGATGCTTTAATAGATATAAGAAAATAATTAGTCGAAACCTGTAAATCAACTAGAAGGATATGAATAAGAAAACATGTTGGTATTGTTGGCTAGGCAGAGTCTTGTTGAATGTTTGAAAACAACAAAATTCCAATAAGCTTAATGATAAGTTAAGAGTATTGAGAACACAAATAACACTAGAACACATCATGGGACAAAATGTATTATAGACCAATCTAAAATATAATAAATACATATACTATATATAAATATACTTAAAGATAATATATACATATATCTAAGTTTATAACATGTGTGTGTGTGTGTGTGTGTGTGTGCACGTTTATCTTAAATGGTGTTAGATAAGCTTAGTATTTGAGCATTGGAGTTTTTTTTTTCAATGGAAAAAAACTTGCTTCTTGTTATTCCATAGAATCAAAGAAAGCATTGCTATGTTGCATGTCATTTACATCACCAATAATATCAGTTTCTATTGTTGAAAAATTCATCTAAGCTCACTAGAAAATTCAAAATTGACTGCTATCCACTCATAGATCAAAAATAGCTATCATTGCTATCAACCATAAACTAGCAAAACACAGAAAATCATATCTATAGTTTTGTTCTCAGTGTTTCCTAAACAATTATTGTTGATACCATAGTTACAAATATCCAAAAACAAACTGTGAACATCTAGTTGAAAATGTAAAAAAATCCCTCAAAAATAAGGGCATCTTCCATGTAGTCCTCAAAATATAAAGTTCATTCAGGCCCCAATAGCCTTCTTTTATAGATTGTCAACAATATAATTAAACTCTATCTATACGGACAATAGTTATTTCTAAGAATGAAGAAAGAAGCAAGACAATCCTCTGACACCATTGCTCTATGAATATGAACTGCAAATTCTATAAATCATTTTCCCAATTCACAATCACCTGGGAATCTCCAAATACTTGTAATGAAACAAGGCCAATATTTTTTTTAACCATGGGAATTGAGCAACCTCTGAAGGGTATATCCAACAGCCGACAAGCCATATATACTAGTAACTTGTGACTCAGTAGGGGCCGAGATGTCCTGAAGCCCACCAACGTGAGCCTCTGTCCCAGAGGTCGCCTACCCTTCGAGCCTTGTCATAATGGGCTAATGAGAAACCCTACCCCACGCTGGTTTTGAACGTGTGACCTCCACGAAGATAACACATGTTCTTAACTGTTAGCCCCACTTAGGTGCTTTGAAACAAGGCCAATATTAGTAGCAAAATATAGTAACCCCCATAGGGCCAATAATTATGCTCTAGTATTGGTCCCTTGTCCACAAGTCATCCATATTTTATAATTATGTGTAGCATGTATTCTTAAGAACATCCCTCCACTAGTCAATTCTCGTTAGCTCATTCGGTTAAGGTGTGGGTCTCGTTAGCACGACGACCCGAGTTCAATTCCCCTTAGGGATGAGTTAGTTGGGAGGAGACACCCAAAAATCCATCCATCACAAGGGTTGGTGTGGCCCAGACTAGGTGCACTCCCCGGGTGACTTTGATGGCTTAGATGCTCCTGGGTTGCAATTCTTAACCAATGGTTCATTGCTACCGATCCTGAGTGATGGGCAATCGAACAAAAAAACAAAACATCCCTCCACCACACTCACTCTGTCGGGCAACCCCATCTAAGTGTCCAATAACAAACTGAAAAGCAAAAGAAGGTTCAGAAATCTACCTAGATTTCTTTTTCTTTTCCCCTTTATACACTTCTTTGTACACACCCAAAATTCTGTTGCAACAGGCATACACATTTTGAGTTGTGTTCTAAAAAATATATGAGTTTCTTGATCTCTAAATGCCCCAACATATGAATATAGGCAAGACCTTATGATTGTGGACCTTCTCTACCCAATTCCCCAAATTTTATTCAAATGTAGAGAATCCCCAACCCTGAGATATCTAGAGGACATCAATAATTTCCTTCCATATATGTCTATAGTAAGAACACTTTACAAACATATGGAAGACTAATTGACAATCTCAATGACAATGTATGGAATGATTTCGTCTAGACCATTTCCTTCTAATCAAATTATCCCATGTCAATATACAATTTTATAAACACATAAAAACATTTTAAATTTAGAGGAATGTTTCACTTCCACAATTTATTTAAAAATTATTTGATTTTAATTTTTTTCTATTATTATTGATATAATTTAGTAAGGAGTAGTTTATTTATTCTATGTTTTGGTTTTTATGGTGGGTTTTGGTTGGAATTGGGTAAATTCTTTTTTGGTAAAATTTAAATTTGGAAGTGCTTAAATTATGTTTTTGACTCCGTAAATAGATTTAACACCCTCAACTACCCCATGACACTCAAATAATGCAATTTACATAACTAATATGAAATATATATTTTTTTCCCGCAAAGTACTAATATGAAAAAAGTTGAAAACCTAGAAGGTACACCATTTAGTAATTTACTCTCTAACTAAATTATAATTAACTTTTTATTATTATAAATGTGTTTTTTATTGACAAAATAGATTTAACAGTAATAAACCGAAAAATAATCAATACGCATGTACCCACTTCATTACTCTACTTGGGTCGGACCACTTCGATTGGTCCAATATGATAAGTTAAAATAGTCGGACCAATTTGATAAGTTAAAATTGCCTTGACCACTTCAATTGGTCAAATTTGATAACTTAAAATTGCCTTAACCAACTAATTGACCCACATTCTCGGTCTCAATCACACTATTTATTTCCCTCCGTGAATGCTGCTTCGTTGAGAAAATCTTCTACCTTCATAAATCCCGTCTCAGGTGAGGCGTACTGCATACTGCAGAAATCGCTTATTCGAAGCTGCGAGCCACAATATTTTATATATATTATCGTTGTCTTTTCATTGAAATTTTAGCCGCATGGCTCGCTGTCTGGGATATAAACAACAAAAAGAATTGGAGGTGAAAATAGTTGACGTACCTGCGGTGTTTATGGATATTATCAGCCGAGATTTTGCTTATGATCCAGTCCGACTTCCACTTGAGCAAGATCCCACGCAGCGTCTCTACAATAGAAAAACCCTACAGACCATTTGGGAAACTGAACAGCGTGCCAGAAATCCCTTTACTCGACAGTGGTTTGACATTAAAAGCGCCATCCCTCGAAGAAGATTGAGAAGAAATATGGAGCATTACATAAATCTTCACAGTTTTCCCGCAGACACTATAATTCCGGGGTATTCAAAGATTCTGGCCAAGGGAATGATGAAGCGACATTTAAAGGAGTTGCGTGAATCTGTTGGTGGGAGAACGATAACAGAGGATCAATGGGTGAAAATATGGAAGAAAATGAATTTAGTACGCTTGTTTTGTGAGTTTCATTCTCAGAATATCATAAGTTTCATTTCTGTAAATGGCTTCAAATATTTTCGGAGACTCATTGCCAAAGCATTAAAGGAGAACGAAGCCAAAGAAGCTGCTCTGGATGTGGGTAAGGAAATAGTGAGGACTATAGACGTCATAATAAATGGACTGAGATCACGTGGAGAAGATTCAAATGGAATTTTTGGGAAACTTGGAGAAAACCCCAAGGGAAAGAATGTGATTTTTAGTTTAATCAGCATTCTCGAACATGTTTATAAGAATACTGGAGGCTATGTGAAAATCCAGTCCTTTATTTTGAGAGCATTTCCTACAGTATGTGATGAGATTGCCGCGAAGCCTGACATCGTCCATGGAGAAACTAAACGAGCCGTGTTGGTGGGATATCGGTGTGTCCTGAATAAATTCATTGTAAAGCCTGTGAGGGATATTAGCAGCGAGGACTTGAATCATGGGATTGCTATTTTGAGAAGAGCAAGGGACTCACTTTCACCTTTTAGCGAGGTGTACAAAAAAGCACTAGGCAACGCTGTGATTATCTGCATCTCTAGAGAAATTGGGAGATCAAAGGCTATGAAAGGCTTTACGGGGGGACGACTTCTCGAAGCTCAAGTGCAGGCGCAACACAATTCCGAGGCCCTTGAAAGGGGTGTTAGGCTTATCAGAGATATACTCATGGAAGAAAGTGAATTAGCTACTTGTATTCTCGGACGAGGTGTGGACATAATAAAAGATCTTCTCTATATGTTTGAACGTTTCAGTGAGACCGAGAATGAAGATGAGGATGAGCTGGGAGTTCGAAATTTTCCCGTCTGTAATTGCGAAAAGAGCAATGAATTAGTACAATGTGTTCATTACAGAATTGCACAGGATGGATTGGAAATCAGGGAAGCCATAAGCAGGAAAGAAGGCCCGTTGTTGGATGTTGAAATTCTCCTCAAATTCGTGAGTGATCGAAGCTGAAATAAAATAATCCCTCCTACAGAATTGATCCATGGCGATTTTCATGCAAGTAAGTGTTACCAAAACCATCAGTCTATTTCTGAAGATGGTATTTTAACTTATTGAAAATGTTTTTTTTATACTTTAGTTTCTTTTCTAGTCTCTATTAAGTATTGTCTGATTCGTTGAATGCCATTATTGTCCCATTCGACCAGATATTTGGGAGAACTTAGAAAATTTTGGAAAATGTGGTTTATCTGCATTATTTTTCATTATTGGCTTTTGTTTGACATGTGGTTCCATTATTATGGGCATTTTGTGCTTTGTCATTATCGCGGTGTAACATGGAATTTGGATATGTTTTCAATTGCATTATCCATTATCTTAGCTATCATACTGGACTGGAAATTGAATTGCATTATTCATTATCTTAGCTATTATACTGGACTGGAAATTGGTTTGTGGTATGTGTTTGGGTAGAATTGAATTTCAGAACAGCAGTATTTTAAGGGCCAGAGATTACGCCTTCCTTTTATACTACCTCAAAGGGAGTAAGAGGCAAGGGCAGAGCTAGGTGACTCGGTTGGGCCAATGGTTGATCCACTTGCATGTCTCATTTTTCATAAATCAGCCTGGTTTCTTACTGTAGATGCAAAAGCAAGGGCAACAACAGGGGTTTCTAGAGGGGAGAAGGAAGCATCTGAATCCATTTAAACACCAGTTTAAGAAAGATTTTATTATTATGAGCCCTAAAAAATTTCCTAGTGCTACAGCAGTAAATAAAAAGCATTAAATGCAATTTAACTTTCCCGTAAATGTTGTATATTGCCTCAAAATTCACATTAGGAAATAAGTTTTATGAATCTACAATAAATGAACAGTATTAGCTGCAATAAATGTTGTATATTGCCTTGGGGTTTGTTGCTAGTCTTTTGGGAAATGCACCCCCTTCTTGGCTACTCTTTTCTTCTCTTTTATTCAGCTGTGTTCTTTTTTCACTTTTGTGCCTAATTTCTCTCCTAGAGCTTCTTTTACCTCTTTATAAATGAGATGACTATAACCCTTCGTCTTTCAAAACGAATGGTCAAGATTAGATCTTGGGATCTCAAGATAATCTGTTGTGATAATTTGCATTTTTTCACAACTTAAGTCATTTTCTATCATCATAAATCGAAAGTCTCTTTAACTTTATAAATTAAAGTTAATGTCTAAGAAAGTCACTTTTGGTAACTTTTACATGCTTAGACACCAAGCCTAAAGAAGACCATCCGAGCTATAAAAATCAACACCCTTTGTTAGTGAGGGAGGTGTTCTGCACCACCCCCAGCTTATATTTGAATTTGAAAAATTCCCCTTTCACCAAAGCTTTCGTGAGGATGTTTGCAACCTTCTCATCTATAAATAGATATTGAAGTTGCACTACCCCTCTCTAAATACCTTATCTGAATGTGTTTCAGCCGGTCATGAAACATTGGATTCATCGAGAGTTTGATGCAACTCCAATTGTCACAATGAATCACTATAGGAAGCAAATTTTGACCAAATAACCCAACAAGTAGCTTACGAATCCATATGGCTTCACAACTCGCCAAATTGGAAGCCATTTACTCTACCTCGACATAACTAAATGAAACTGACTTCTGCTTCCTACTAAACCAAGACACTACTACCAAGCCCAAGCTAAAGCAACACCCGGAGGTGCTCTTCCCATCAACCACACCTCCTCCCCAATCTCAGTCATTGAAACCAACTAGTCTTATTTACAATGTCACGCAAGTAATGAACAACATGTTTTGCTACAGTCCAGTTCACTCTCCTAGGATCAACAATAAACTAACTGAGATAGTTCATAGAAATAAATATCCGGTCTGATGTTGACCATATATATCAAGGACCCAGTCATTTGAATATACAAAGTGTGATCAACCAATTCTGACTCATAATCATCAAGCTTCTTCAAGTTGGTTGTCATGGGTGTCAACATAGGCCTACAATCCACCATATTTAATCTCTCCAAGATCTCAACTACATAATTCCCCTAGCCAAGAAAAATATGACCAAGACTCTGCCACACCTCCATCCCTAAAAAATAATGCATCAAATCGAGACTCTCCCATGCAACTCAAATCCTAGTGGGTGCTCAATGTATACTTCCTCTTTTGTGATGCCATTTAGAAATGTAGTCTTCACATCCATCTGATAAAGAATCCATACCATCTCTACTCCAATGGACATGATGGCCCTAATCGAAGTGTACCTCGCTACCAGTATGAAGGTATCCTCATAATCTACTCCCACTACCTATGAGAGCCCTCGAGCCACAAATCGATCTTTGTAGTTTTCAATTTTTCCATCTGCAACATGATTGATTCTATAGAGCCACTTGGAAGTCACAATTGACTTTTTCTCAAGTCTTAGAACAATTTCTTAGACATCGTTCTTCATGATGGAATCATACTCTTTGGTGGACTCCAGGAATAGAAACCTAATTAGGGTAGCTAAACCGGAAGTGTACTTTAATTATCGACCAGGGAGCGTACAAACTTAAGAGGTGTTAAGCACTGTATGTGCTCTATAGGGTAGTCTTCGTCGTTTAGGGTGTTGGAATGTGTCTTAAAGGTTTCTCAAGAAGGAATTGGAAATGAGTTGTTTCTAAATCAAGAAGGAATTGAAAGTGAGCTGTTTCCAAACAAAGAATGAAAGAATATAAAAAGGTTGTAAATCTATGAACTGGAAATGCTGAAACTAGTAGATCTCTATGCTAAGAATTAAATGCTGGAAAACTATAAATCTAGTATAAGAAGTAAATACTGAAAGCTTGGTAAACTTAATCTAGAAATAAAATATTGAAAACTAGAAATTTAATCTAAGAATTGAATACTACAAATCAATCAAACTTTTATCTATTCAAATCTAATACCGAAAGTAATGATCATTACTCTATTCAAATCAAAGAGCTGAAACAATTAAATTCTATATGATTGAACTCAGATAAGGGAAATATGCATGGAATTGCAGATCTAAATCGTTGTCTAGAATTAATATAAAATGTTGGAAAATAGGGGTAAAATATGCCTGCACAAAATGCATGTACAGGACTACGGAAAGTGTGTTACAAAACTGCAAAATCGGTATTACCGAAAAAAAAAAAAAAATCGTTGAACTGAAATAATAATTTGTTTTTCAAACCATTATCAAAGTACTTCACATATTATGATGATTAAACCAATGAGCAAAACACATGAGAAATACCTGAAATAAAGATGAGGCTCCTGACCTACGTGTTGAGGGGGGCCTCCCCAACCCGTATTTCAGAAGTGGAAAAAATTATGAAATAACACCAATCCTTCCATTAATAAAATCGTAACTTCATATCTTAGAAAATGTCTTAGAAAATAACTATCTCGAATAACATATGTTGAATATAAGTTCTTCAAAAATGCCAACAGGTTCGCCTTACTACCCAAGAGGTCCATATATATAACTTTTTTGAATCACAACCTAACTCTATGCTTTAAATGTCGATCCTGCTAAACAGGAGTTTTCTTCTATAAATAAGGAGAAAGGGCGTTGAGCCACTCGTGGTCTTTCAGTCTTTGAGATGAATTTGCTTGTTGTCTCTTAGATCACCTATTCCTGCTCATACATACTTATTCCCATATAATTAGCTCATAGAAAACGCCTTTAAGCATAAAAGAATGATCTCTAAACTACTCTATTAAATAATCAAAACAAATGCATTATTCCCCACAAACAAAGGTATTTTTCTTATCCATTATTGTGCTTCTGTGGCATAAAAAGGATATAGAGTACCTAATTTGGGACTCATCATCTCCCCCAGATTAAAGGATTCACCCTTCCCTGGGTAACACATTTTTTTCTTGGACAACTTCTCTGATATCCCAGGCAACGACCCTAGGGGTCCCTGCTTGTCTATGATAGCCCAAGGTCTGGTCATCTCTGGTCCACGTTATTTTCTCCTCCTCTTCATCGACCTGTTCTTCGATAATCAAAGGAAGAAAGAATGGTGGACTCAGTTTCATGCCTATCCATCTGAGTTGGTGCTTTATTAATGATTCCCTGTATAACTTAGCCTTGGTGAGAGAAATCTCTAGCCTGAGGGGGGAGTGAGGCTCCCTCTTCTTCAAATCTTCTGCGATTCTTGACCACCTCTCACCGATAGCTTCATGAACTTCCTTGTACGTGCATTGAAGGGTGAGGTCGAAATGTGTTACTGCCTCCTGTTATTTTCCAAGAGGGATAGGAATTAAATCCTCATTTATGGTGATAGTCCGGTGGTTTTGAATTATCCTTTCAGGATGAGTTGCCTCACCCCTGATCCATAACGGGTTTTGCCACTCCTATGAAAGGTAGAGGTGAGCGTTTTGTGACCTCTCTAACTTGTGGTTCATCTAGGAGCAGAGTTCTCTTAGCTGGAAGTCGCCCATGTAGGGATTTGGCGACCAGTTGGGTGAGCTCGGCACCACAAAGTTATGCGTTTACGTTTTTACTGGTGCTGTGAACTTTGTTGAATTTTTTTCTGTAGTGTTAGATTTTATGTTGTTCTAGCTCACTTGAAGTAATTGTTGGCTCGCTTGAATTGATTATTGGCTCGCTTGAATTGATTGATGGCTCGCTTGATTGTAGATTCTGAAATTAGCTATGCTGTGTGTCTTGTTTGAGTTTTGTTGATATTGCTTGCTGGCTCTGTTGAGCGATTGTTGTTGATATTTGTTTGTTGTTCTTTTGCTGCTAAATGTTTGCTGGCTCGCTTGAAACATGCTTTCTGGCTCGCTTGAAATTGCTTGCTGGATCTTCATAGGGATGGATCAAGTTCATCAATTTTGTTTGTGATTACCTAAGTGGAATTTTTTATTTTCATCTCTCTTTTTTCATTTTTTTCTCTTTTTTTGCTTTTTCATTTTTTTCATTTTTCTCTTTTTTTTCTCTTTTTTTTTTCTTCTCTTTTTTCATTTTTCTCATTTTTTTATATTTTGTAATTGGAATCAGTGATGTTTTATGCTCTCTATCAGCATTAGACTTTGCTGATAGAGTGTCTGTGTGAACTCATCTCTGTACTGTGGTGTCTTATATAGTTTGAGTCTATGTCCATTCACCAACATGGAGAATTTTTCTTCATCTATTGTTGTAATTCTGATAGCTCCATTGTCATAAATATTTTCAATGATGTAGGGTCTGAGCCATCTGGTTGTGAGTTTTTCTTTAAAAGTGTGAAACATGGAGTCATAGAGTAGTGCCTAGTCACCTTCTTTGAATTTATTCTGCTTGATGTTTTTGTCATGCCATTTCTTCCTTTGTTGTTGGATGATTTCAGTGTGGCCAAGTGCTTGTTGGCGTTGCTCATCCAGCTGATTTAATTGCAGCATGTGTTCTTGCTGGATATCTGAAAGTTCCATGTTTAACATGGCTGCAATTCTCAATGTTTTGATTTCAAACTGAATGGAAAACATTATTTTATTTCCATAAGCTAGCTCATATGGGGTGAAGCCTGTTGTTGTATTCCATGTGGTATTATTATAAGCTCAAACTGCCTCACTTAGTCTATCTGCCCAATCTCTTTTGTGCAGTTGTACTGTCTTTGTGAAGATTCTTTCTAATTCTCTGTTTGTCACCTCAGCTTGACCATTAGCTTGAGGGTGGTAGGAGGAGGACTTTCTGTGTTTGACATTGTTCCTTCGAAGCAGGTCCTCTATGAGGTTGGATGTAAATTGTGTGCCTTGGTCAGAAACCATCTCTCTTGGGACTCCAAATTTGTGGAATATTTGCTATGTAAAAAAATTTGCCACATTTGTTTCATTTGTTGCTGCAAGTGCTGCTACTTCTGCCCACTTTGTAAGGTAGTCAATGCATACTAGAATATAGCTTTTCTGATTTGATTAGGGGTTGAATGGACCAACAAAATAAAATCCCCATTTCTCAAATGCTTCCAAAGAGATTTGTGGATGGAGAGGCATTTCTTCTCTTTGAGTAGACTTCCCCATTCGTTGACAATCATCACAATGTGAAACGTATTCATAGGAGTCCTTGTGGAGTGTTGGCCAATAATATCTAGTTTGCAATATTTTATAGGCTATTCTTTTTGTAGCATAGTGTCTCCCACATGGCTCATTGTGAGTGGCATGTAATATGTCATGGACTTCATCTTCTCTGACGAATCTTCTCAATATCTGGTCTGACCCTTTTTTGAAAAGCATTCCTTCTATCCATGTGTATGTGGAACTTTGCCTTATGATTTTGTTCTTTTCTTGGTGGCTGTAGTGTTGTGGGAATTTACCAGACACTAAATAGTTTTCTATGTCAGCAAACCATGGGCTTCTTGTTGATATTGCAAAAAGGTGCTCATCAGGGAAGTTATCATTTACCAGTTCATTGTCTTGTCCATGAGTAAGTCTAGATAGAAAATCAGCTACTACATTGTATTTTCATGGCTGATCCATAATTGTAATGTCAAACTCTTGCAAGAGGAGTAGACATCTAATGATTCGAGCACTTGTATTAGGTTTATTCATAAGATACCTGATTGTTGAATGGTCGGTGTGGAAAAAAACTTTGTATCCAATTATGTAGTGCCTGAATTTGTTTATGGCATGTATGATAGCCAAAAACTCCTTCTCTGTGACTATATAATTTAATTATTCTCCTGCCAAGTTTTTACTGATAAAATATATAACATATGGTCTCTTCTGTTCTTCTTGTCCAAGGACTGATCCAATGGCCTTATCTGATGCATCAGAATGTATGTGGAATGGAAGTGCTCAATTTGGTCATTGGAGTAATAGAGATGTGATTCTCTTTTCCTTGAGCTTATCAAATGCTGACATGTTTTGTCCAAATGATTTATGTGTCTTTTGTGAGATAAGCAAACATTGGTGCAACAATTTTTCTATAACTCTCAATAAATCTTTTGTAGTAGCCTGTTTTCCCAAGAAAAATTCTCACATCTCTTTGTTTCACAGGTGGGTGGTAGTGTTCTGATGACTGTGACTTTTGCTTGATCAACTTCAATTCCTCTCTGTGAAATACGGTGTCCAAGCACAATGCCTTCTTCCATAAGCATTCTGCATTTATCATTGCTCAGACATAAGCTCATCTCGATGCATTTTTTCAAGACTAATTCTAGATGTTTTAATGCTTGGTTGAAATTATAGCCATAGGGTGTGAAGTCATCCATGTAGACTTCCATTTGATCATTAATAGAATCAGAGAAGATGCTTAAGATGTCCCTTTGAAATGTTGTTGGGGAATTACAGAGTCCAAAGGGTAGCACTCTGTATGCATAAGTGCCCCATGGGCATGTGAATGTTGTTTTGTCTTGATCAGCTCGGTGGATTAGGATCTGGTTGTACCCACTGAACCCATCCAAGAATGAGAAAAATTTGTTTCCAGCCAATGTGTCCAGTACTTGGTCGATGAATGGTAGAGGGAAGTGATCTCTCTTAGTTGCCTTATTGAGCTCTCTGTAATCCATGCAGATCCTCCACTTCCCTCCTTTCTTAGGAACTATAACCAATGGTGAGACCCACTCACTATCTGATATTGGGTATATGAACCCTACATCTAACAGCTTTTGTAACTCCAGCTTAACTATGACTTTTAATTCTGGGTTCATTCTTCTCTATGGTTGTCTAATAGGAACAACGCCTTCCTTGATATAGATGTAATGTTTGTAGATGTCTAGGTGGATACCCTTCATGTCAGTATATGTCCATGCAAAATCTTTGTTGTTGTTTGATAATACCTTCATTAATTGTTGTTCTTGTCCTGGCTCCAAATTGAAGTTAATATTAACTATCTTCCCAGGTATTATCTCAACTATTTTGATCTGAATTGGATGTTGTTCAAGTGTGAGTACCTCTACCCACATTCTGTCAGAGTTGTGGGTTGATATTTTCTCTTCTTGTTGCTGACCTGTGCCAAATTTTTTTTTTAAATATCCTGATTAGAAGATGCATTTTGAATAAACCTATCTAAATGACTGTCTTCATTGATGGCTTTCAGTGATAGGGAAGCTTCAATGGTAAGAACAGGTTTTGGTCTGTTATATCATTATAATCATCTGTCCAGTTTTGATATTCTAGGTTTGAAGACTTTCTTGCTGGAGGATATATCATGATTTTATTTCTAGCTTGCCAACTGGTGATTGTCATGTTGCCCGATCTGCAACCTATATAGGCGTTTGTAGTTGCTAGCCAAGGTCTCCCTAGTATTATTGGGTACCCGTTGAGTTTACTTTTCACTTCAATGACTATGAAGTCAGCTAGGTACTCCCAGGATTCTATATTGATAATGATGTCTTCGAGCATTCCTTCAGGTTTTACAGTCGATGTGTCAGCAAGTTGTAGTACGGTAGTTGTTGGTCTGACCTTCGATTGGAGTCCTAGGGATATCATTGTGTCCTTGGTCATCACGTTGATTGCATCCCCTAAACCAATTAGGATGCTGGCAATATGTCTGTTGTGGATGGTCACGTTGACTACTGTACTTCATGGATCAAGTTATTTGGGGTTGACAATGACAACCAACATTAATTATGCTAGCTGGCCTACTACGTTTATAGTTGGTAGGTCATGTCTTCTTCTGCCAGGTCTTTTCAAGCAATTCTCTTTAATAAACTTGTTACAGATTGGCACATCTCTTATGGCCTGTAAAATTGGAATTTGGATGTTCAAATGTTTTAATTCGTTCAGAATTGCATTTTCCTCTTCTTCTTTTGTATTACGTATGAGTTTTTCAGGGAATGGAGGGTTTCTATTTTGTATGTGTGGCCAAATTTCTTCTTCCTGAGGGTTTGTCTCGTCTGGATGCTGAATTTCAGGTTGTGTTGTTTGTTCATGATCTCGATCTCCTTGATTATTCTGTGTGTGTGTGTTTTGTAATGTTTTCCCAGACCCGAGATTAATTTCATTTATTTACAGGGTATCCACTACATAAGTAGGGAACTGCATGATTTCAGTGTTATAGGTCTGTTGTTGTCTTGGTCTATTGTTTTGGGGGTTTGGAACCGTCTAGGTAGGAATTGGTGGAGGTCTGGGAGGTGGTTGGTTCTGTGGGGGCAGCATGATGAGTGGTTACTGCAATTGAGCCCTCCAGTTTGATGAATAAGGATATTGATTTCCATAATTCATGGTTGGCTGACCAAAAGGTGGGGGGTATGGAGAATAAGATTGTGGGTAATAAGGCTATTGATATGGTTGGCTTTGTTGCCACTGGTTTGGAGTTGGTTGACATGGCCATGGGGTAGGTGCTGAGTTCCAATTTTGTTTATTATTTGTTGGATTAAAGTAGGCTTGGTTGTTGGGTTGGTAAGGCCTAGCAAAATTATTTCTTATTTGATTAACGAAATAGAGTTGTTTTATTGCACCTTCAGTTGTGGGATCTTGGATGGAAGCTTTGCATGAGGGAAACAAACGGCATTTATTAGTGGAGTGATCATCAATGTAGAGGTCACATATTTCTATGGTGTTTATTGTGCACTGTCCCTTTTCATGCTTCTTTCTGCAGCGTGGAAAAAATACTGTCAATGCTTGGTTTATGTCGTCCTGTTTCTTCTTTATTTGGAGTGCATCAAGTTGCATTGCTATGGATTGAAAGATATCGGTTTTCATATCATCAATAAGGTTCCCTAAATCAGACTTTGTGAGGTTTGGTCTTGACGATGTTGATCCCCCAGTGAATGGATGTGAATCCCTTGTCCCACTTTTACCTTTTCTAGATCTAGAATAGTTCTTGAAGATTTGTAGGATTTGGTCATAAGTTTTCTGGAATATATTCCCATCTCCCAGAAGCTTCAATACTTCCATATTTTCTTCTTTGATCCCCCTAAGAAGGACAAGTTTCAGTGATTCTTGGTCTAAGGTGGAGTGACTAGCTCATTTGTAACTTAGTTGAAAGCATTGTACATAGTCTTATAGGGATTCTCTTTCTCCTTGTATGGAGATTTTATCTCTTGTATCTTTTGCCTTACAGTAGTCCCTGTATTTTTCTAGGAAGGTTTGTTTCATTTGGTCCTAGGTGAAAATATTGTTTTCTTCTAGGCTCATAAACCATCTGAGTGATAGATCTTTCAATGTGGAAGGAAAGAGTCTTAGCTTTTGTGCATGAATAGTGTAACCAAATGACCTACAAACTACCTCAAATTAAAATAGGAATGTGTCAGGATCTTCTGAGGTTAAGCCATGGAAGTTTAGTAGGTTATTAGGGTTGATAGTCTTCATCCTTGCATCCCCAAGAGAAGCACTAATGGGAAACGTGAACAATTCTCTAGATTCATCCTCTTCCTATGCCATAGTGGTGTTTGAGCTAGAACTAGCAAAGAAGTTATCTCTGTTTGGATCGTAGCTAGAATCAGCTTTGTCTTCTGAGTTAACAAATCCAAATTGGGAATTATCAGAACTTTTGTTACTCATAGGGAGGTTAGGCAGAAAGCGTCCAAATCTATCTCTCTGTCGTCGAGGCATTCATGGTAAAAATTTTATGTTTCTGGGTGTTTTTGTGTTTGTTGTTTTTAAATATGTCTTCTATGGATTCAGCACCTCCCCGACAACGGTGCCAAAAAGTGGTGGACTCCAGGAATGGATACCTAATTAGGGTAGCTAAACCATAAGTGTACTTTAATTATTGACCAGGGAGGGTACAAACTTAAAAGGTGCTAAGCACTGTATGTGCTCTATAGGATAGTCTTTGTCGTTTAGGGTGTTGGAGTGTGCCTTAAAGGTTTCTCAATAAGGAATTGGAAGTGAGTTGTTTCTAAATCAAAAAAAAATTGGAAGTGAGCTGTTTATAAACAAAGAATGAAAGAATATAAAAAAGGTTGTAAATATATGAACTGGAAATGCTGAAACTAGTAGATCTCTATGCTAAGAATTAAATGCCGGAAAACTGTAAATCTAGTCTAAGAAGTAAATACTGAAAGCTTGGTAAACTTAATCTAGAAATAAAATACTGAAAGATAGAAATTTAATCTAAGAATTGAATACTGAAAATCAATCAAACTTTTATCTATTCAAATATAATACCGAAAGTGATGATTATTACTCTATTCAAATCAAAGAACTGAAACAATTAACTTCTATATGATCGAACTCAGATAAGGGAAATATCCATGGAATTACAGATCTAAATCGTTGTCTATAATTAATATAAAATGCTGGAAAACATGGGTAAAATATGCCTACGCAGAATGCATGTACAGGACTACGGAAAGCGTGTTGCAAAACTACAGAATCAGTATTACCGAACTACAGAGAAAAATCGTTGAACTGAAATAAGAATCTCATGTTCAAACCATTATCAAAGTACTTCACATATTATGATGATTAAACCAATGAGAAAAACACATGAGAAATACCTGAAGTAAAAATGAGTCTCCCGACCTACGTGTTGAGGGGGCCCTCCCCAACCCGTATTTTAGGAGTGGAAAAATTTATAAACTCGAAGCTTGAAATAACACCAATCCTTCCATTATTAAAATTGTAACTTCATATCTCATAAAAAGTCTTAGAACATAATTGTCTTGAATATCATATGTTAAATATAAGTTCTACAAAAAATGCTAACAGGAACCCCTTGCTACCCAAGAGGTCCATATATATAACTATTCTGAATCACAACCTAACTCTATGCTTTAAATGTCGATCCTGCTAAACAAGAGTTTTCTTCTATAACTCAGGAAAAAGAGCGTTGAGCCACTCATGGTATTTCAGTCCTGGAGCTGGATTTGCTTGTTGTCTCTTAGATCACCTACACCTACTCATACATACTTATTTCCATATAATTAGCTCATAGAAAACGCCTTTAAGCATAAAAGAATAATCTCTAAACTACTCTATTAAATAATTAAAACAAATGCATTATTCCCCACAAACAAAGGTATTTTTCTTATCCATTATTGTGCTTGTGTGGCATAAAAAGGCTATATAGTACCTAATTTGGGACTCATCACTCTTCAATCATGTCATCTCTCCAAACTTTTCAGTCAACTGCCTCCTCAAATGTGCAAGGATCCTGCTCATCAAAGCCACATAATTGGAAAATATCTCTGGTGGTCGAATATCCTTTATAGTATTCTTGGGACTCCCCACATGATTTTTTGCATCCTTCAAAGTCTATTGAAGCCATATCGATTTCCTCTTCCTTGAAGTAGCCTCCAATGGTGTAGGAATCTCCTGATCATCGAAACTACCTTAAGATTGCAATCCTAAAGTATGAGCATCTGTAATCGATGTACCTATAATTTGAGAACTTGTAACCCCTAAAACCTATGTACCTATTCCCTATGGCCCTGTAATGTGAGGTACTGGTGTACTTTGTGAGACTTGTGGAACTATACTTGTACCTATAGGAACTAGCTACTCCTGACCCCCTACAAAAGATGAATATAATGACCTTGTCAATTCCTTCTCCTCCCTGAATCTCACATCCCTCCTAACCATTGTCTTCTTCAATGTAGATATATAAATATGGAAGGCCTTCAAAGTCTCACTATATCGATTTTTCTTCCGTTCTCTACAATGGGCTCTAACTTTGTCCTCTTCTTAGAAGGGACACGTGATTAAGTGAGGCACCCAAATATGTGATAGTTCCCCACCTCATGATTCCTTCAATTCAAAGCCTCCTCGAGAGTCTTAATCCCCAACACTCGATATGGACTCTTGTTATGCACATGTACTGCAATGCTGCATTCCTCTTCCAAAAATAACAATGGCAGACCATGAATTTCATAGCCCCAACTATGGCCCTATTTTTCTTTTCCACAACCTGATTCTACTAAGGGTTGTAAGGAACATTCAACTCTTTCTTGAATCTTGTTGATGCATGGAATTCATTGAAATCATTAGAGGTATACTCACCCTCCTTGTCCAACCTAAACACCTTGATCTTCTTCATAGTTTGATTCTCCACAAGATCTTTGAACTCTTGGAATATGTCGAAGACTCCATCCTTGGTCTTCAAAAAGTAGATCCATGTCTTCATAGTGAAATCATCAATGAAAGTGACATAGTAGTCATATCCAAAAAAGGACACCGTTTGCATGGAACCACAAAAATCTAAGTGTATTAACTCCAATATCTCTCCTCTCTTGCTGTCACTGCTAGGAAAAGTTGTCTTGGAGTATTTTCCAAGTGCACACCTCTTACACACATCATGTTGCTTTACTATGAAGTATGAAAGTCTTGTAACATTATATCTTATTATGATAAGAGTGCCATGGTGCAAGTGTGCCTTATATCTATACTAGAGCTCGCACAAACCACTGCCACTATAGTGTATCAATGTCCATGTTGTTTGAAACATAATCCTGTAAAGCTTCCCGTACATGATCCCAATCATCTCTGATGTACTCAAACTAGACCTTTTCAGGTGGATAAACAATTGTCCATCTCGGAAAATCACTTCAAATCCATGATCCTCAATAATTGACACTTAGATCAAGTTCTTTGTAAATGTCGAATACATACTCACTAACCAACCAACAAGCAGTCCAAATCATTCCTACATGAACTAACTCTACAATACCCTTTCTTCCCTATGTGTTACCTATTGGTTTTCTCTATTCATAGCTCTAATACAATGTTTGTTTTTCTAAAATTTCAATCTTGGCTCAAGTACTCAACGAGTTCATTCACAAATTAATGCACATAAATTTAAAGGTCTTATAATCTCTAACTTGTCAACTGAAACACATCAAATTTTACTGACAGCAAACCATGAAAATGAACATAGCGAATTTCTAGGCAAAGTACCCCTGGAAAAACCCTAGGGAAAACTAGTTCAAGAAAGATTTTATTATTATGATCCCACAAAAAAAAATTGAGTGTTATAGTAGTGATTTAACATCATTAAATGCAATTTAGATTTCCTAGAAATTTGCACACAACCCCTCAAAATAATTGCCCAACTATTGTACAACTTGTATATCATGTACAAATAGTTAATAGTAGTCATCTCCTTGATACCCCTGCCTATAAAATTGTAGATTCCGACTTCTTATTACTAGTCATCTCCTTGATACTTATCTTTATCCAATGCAAATCCAAGCAGCTGACTGTGTAAGAGTGATTTTCCACCCAACCATAGGCATGTTGTCCATCATATACTCTTTCTGTTGAGATTTCACCCCCAAGCTGAGCTATGAGGCCACCAGGGCGAAGGAAACACCTACATGATTCTATTTCTCAGTCCACAACCCATTCTTTTCTCTATGCTTAGCCAAATGCTCATGCAGAGCTCTACAATGGTCTCACATAGCCACAATAGCCTTGGCTTCCACAATACCTACCCCACACAACACCCTTCTTGGCTCAGGGATCCCCTTCATCGATCCATGGTTCTCTTGGGTGATCCATCTTTCCTGGTGCTTCTAGTGTGTGCATAGAAGAAGTCCAATATGATATATGTTGCTATAGAACCACCTGTAGCTTCAATTTTTGGCTTCTCAGGCACCTATGAGAAGCATAACTCAATGGGTAGGGGTTACCAGTTTTCCCAACCTCTCTGCTCACCTACAACCATCAATTTTCACTTCCAAATTTGCAGCATGGTCTCCAAATTCGAATTTATGGGTTCAAAACATCATGGTCAGTTCATGGACAACAATGGAGAGCTCTGTCTAATGTAGATCAACATGCAATAATGAGAGAATGAGGATTGACTCTAAGGAATATGAGAAAATGGTGAAAATACATCTGAAATAACTTCTGATAGTAGAAGAAATGAATCCAGACAGCTGTAGACCGAATTCTGTTATGACATAACTATCGCAAAAGTGTAGTCAGTCCCATGCTTCAATAACTGCATGAGGTGACTTTTCCCACCAACCTCACACATACATTTGGAAAATAGTAAAAAAAGGAGATAATTGGCTTATTCAAAGCACATGACATAATTTGGGTAATTTCTAAGGTTGACACTTGGCAGCAAGGATTTAGTCACCCATAGACCCATTTCCTCTTCCCCTCTAGCGAAATCATAGCCCCTTTGGTGCTCTTTACACAACCATTCTTGGACCATTTTATTATTTACACAAATAATATTTACATATTTTCTAAATTAGCATAACAAGCTAACAAAATAGTCCAAATAAAATATGTACATCATACATGCCTAACATTCACTAATCGGGCCTTGGCCTTGAGCTCTGCACTAACATATTTACATCATTTACATAATTTTGGATAAGTACATTCCAAGTCAAAACTAGGGGTATTACAATCCCCTCCCCCTTGGAATAACACCGTCATCGGTGTTTGATCAAAATTAGAACAAAAATGGATATGCCTCTCTCATGGCATCCTCCAGCTCCCACATAGCCTCATCGAGACCAAAGTGTTTTCATTACACCTTTACCTGTCCAATCTCTCAGTTTCGGAGCAATGTCACTTTCCTGTCTAGGATGGGTAGTGGCTCGGTTTGGAACTCTCCCTCAGGTTCCACCTGGATCAAATCCCAATCAATCATATGGTTAAGATCATGTACATATTTTTTAAGCAAAGAAACATGAAAAAAATTATGAGCTCTAGTCTTAGCAGGAAATGAAATTCTATATGCAATTAGCCCTATTCTCTCAAGCACTTCAAATCGCCCACAATATCTTGGTGATAGCTTGGCACAACTTCCAAGCTTCAAGGGACTCTTCCTTGGACTCATTTTGAGGTAAACATGATCCCCTACATGAAAATCATTATGCACTCGGTTCTTATCTGCATAGTTTTTCTGTCTATCTTGGGCCACCTTTAATTTTTCTTTATCTTTGCAACCTCTAGTTCCATTTCCTTAATCAATTCTGGCCCAAGTACAATTATGTTCACTAGATTATTTCAAGTAACTGGTGTTATGCACCTCCTTCCATACAAAGCTTCAAATGGACTCATGCCCAATGATGCTTGTTTCCCGTTGTTGTATGCAAATTATACCAAGTGTAAAATTCCTCCCACTTAGATGGTTTGTCCATAACATACATGCGTAGCATGTATTCAAGTACTTGATTTACCCTTTCCAGTTTCCCATCTGTTTGTCGATGGTAGGTGGTACTAAAGTTCACTTGCATACCCAAATAAACAAAAATACTTTTCCAGAAATTTGAGGTGAACTTGGTATCCCTGTCTGAAATTATTGCCTTAGGCAATCCATGTAACTTGAAATATTCCTTCATGAAAATATTTGCAATGGCATCCATCTTATATGTGGATTTAACCTATATAAAGTGTGATTCCTTAGATAATTTATCTACCACAACCATAATGGAATCATGCTACCTCACTGTCATTTCCAAACTTGTAATAAAATC
Organism: Larix kaempferi; assembly: GCA_027924585.1. NCBI lineage: Eukaryota > Viridiplantae > Streptophyta > Pinopsida > Pinales > Pinaceae > Larix > Larix kaempferi. Next base: position 524,515 of record BSBM01000957.1, read on the forward strand.
CATGGAAATCACTTCCCATTTCCATTCCGGAAATGGAAAAGGATGCAATAAACCTGTTGGGTGTTGATGTTCAACCGTCACTTGTTGACATTTCATACACTTAGAAATATACTTAGCAATATCCTTTTCATTCTCGGCCAAAAATATTGATTTCTCATTGTAGCAATCATTTTTTGGTATCCTGGGTGATCGGAATATATCATTTAATGGATTTCATCCATAACAATCCTTCTCAAATCTGCCACATTGGGAATATATCATTTAATGGATTTCATCCATAACAATCCTTCTCATGGCTGCCACATGCATTTCATGTAATTTCCTACTAAGTGCACCAACCACCTTATTTTATATATCTTTTATGTGTTTGATCTCAAAATCAAATTCACATAAAAATTCTAGCCATCTTGCTTTCCTAACATTTAATGTTCGTTGCTCAAACAAATATTTCAGACCACAGTGGTATGTCCTTAGCTCAAATTCCCTTCCCATTAAATAGTGCCTCCACATTTTCAAAGCGTGCACTATGGCTGCAAGCTCTAAATCGTGAGTAGCATAGTTTTTCTCATGCTCTTTCAACTTCCTCGATTCGTAGCATACCACATGGTTATCTTACATAAGAGCTCATCAAGTCCGTCTTTACATGCATCTGTGCATACCACAAAATATTTTTTCGGGTTTGCAATTTTTAGAATTGGAGCACTTGTGAGCAGATTCTTCAATAGCTGGAAGCTTTCTTCACATTTTGGTGTCCATTCAAACGTTACCCCCTTCTTTTGCAAAGAAGTAATTGGGTGTGCAACCTTGGAGAATCCTTCAATAAACCTCATGTAGTAACCAACAAGACCCATAAAATATCTCACATCTATCAGATTTCGTGGAGTTGACCAATTCATGATGGCTTCAATCTTCTCGGGATCCATCGAAATTCCTTTCTCAGAAATAATGTGACCCAGATAATGAATGTTATTTTTGTAAAATTCACATTTTCTTAGCTCTTCATACAACTTATGCTCCCTTAACAATTGCAAAGCCAATATGAAGTGTTCTTTGTGCTCTTCTTCATTCTTAGAATAGATAAGAATGTCATCTAGAAATACGATAACAAACTTGTCCAAATACTTGCTAAAAACACTATTCATGAGACACATGAATGTAACTAGTGCATTGGTGACACCAAATGGCACCACGACAAACTCATAGTTCCCATACCTCGTTCTAAAGGTTGTCTTGTGAATTTATTCTTCTTTGATTCTCACCTGATGGTAAGTCAATCTTTGAGAACACCTATTCCCCTCTCATTTGATCAAAAAGATCATCAATTAAAGGCAAGGGGTGCTTGTTCTTCACTGTAACGTGTTAAGATGTCTATAATCAATGCATAACTTGAGTGTTCCATCTTTTTTTTCACAAACATTACAGGAACTCCCCATGGAGACACACTTAGCCTTATGTAATTCTTTTCCAACAATTCTTGCAATTGCATTTTCAGCTCTAATAGTTATGGTGTACTCATCATGTAAGGATTTTTGGAAACTGGTGCAGCTCCTGGAATGAGAACTATTGTAAAATTGATGTCCCTCTTTGGAGGAAGTCCTATAACTTCATTGGGAAACACATCATTGAATTATTGAAAAATAGAATGGTCTTCAACCTTGGGAATTTAATTTCTTGTTTCCTCTAAAATATGGGACGCATACAATTGGAAACCTTTCCTACATAATTTCTTAAATTGCATGGCTTAAATATGCCTAACAAAAACAACCTTTGGAATGCCCTTTAAAACCCTTGGGTTTCCTTCTTCATCAATACACTCTAAATTTTTGTTGTAGAAATCAAGTTTAACTCTATGGGCTTCCAACTAGTCCGTTCCAATGAGAATGTCACAGGAACCAAGTGGCGAAAAATTCAGATTTGCAAAAGTGGATAGTCCACCCATTTCCAATGGACATTTCTCCACCATATCACTAACTTTCCTCTTGGTTCCAGTGGCTAGTTGGACTAACTATGACTTACTATGCTTTGATTTATTAAAAGCACAAATCTCAACAATTTTAGGACTCATATAACTGTGAGTAGATCGATAGTCAATCAAAATAGAAATAAATTGCTTAGCAATCTTACCTTTAACTTTAACCACGATTGAATGATGGTCTGCTTTAGTGGTCCTCTAGTGCTGCATAGATTCTAGGGACGGTCCTTACCTCTTGACCCACCATTTCAGCTCTTTGGATGTTGTGAACTTGCTTTTCACTCCCATTCCGATGTGGAGAGTTCCTAATCATATGGTCCTCTCCACATCCCCAACATTAAAGTGGCTCTCTTGGCTTGTCTCCCATCATTCTAGTTGGTTTAGTCACACCCTGTGGTGGCTTCCTTGGCTAATTTTTGAATTGAGGAGGCTTGAAACCCTTCTTCCTTTGGTCAAAATTTTCATTTTTCTTATCCTTCCATGATTTATGGAATTCTGTTTTTCTTTTTTTTATCATAACAATACTTTTCCTTTCTTATGGATTCCTCTAGAGTTCGAAGCTCATCAAAATCAATTCAGTCCTTATATTATTGGGGTAGTCCACTGAGAAAATGCTGAATTTTCACCTTATAATCCCTGATAAATTTGACATACCTTAGAAGCTCAAAGAATTTGTTTGCATATTCTTCTATTGTCATTTGTCCCAATTTCAACTCATGGAACTCTTTGATTTTTCCATCATAGTACCTATCAGAAAGGTACTTTTCCTTGAAGTACATCTTGAACTGCTTACACACAATCTTCCTTTCATTGATCCTCTTTACTTGCTTAAGGTGTTCCAACCATATAGATGCCCTTCCATTTAGATTGAATATGGCCACTCTTGCCTTCATATTTCCTTAATGGTCTTGGACTTGGAAATACTTCCTTATCCTAAGAACCCAAGCCTCAACTTATTGACCAGATTTCACCTCACCATTAAATGTAGGAGGTTTGTCTTTCTTAAATTCTCCATGTGAGTTGTTCTTGGAACACCTCTTCCTCTTGTTTATATGATATGAAGAGATTCAAACTTCAATGGATTCTTTAGAGTCATATGACTCACTAGAAGAGATTTGTTGAGTATATGCCCTATCTCTAGAAATCATTCTTGAACTATGGGACCTCTTATGGGAATGCCTCCTTGAGATACTCCCACTCTTTTCCTTATTTTCTGAATTCTTCCCATGGTTAATATTCCTTTGAATGTATGTTAAGATTTGAAGCATAGCTACATTCAACTTATTCTGCTCCTCTTGGGATCTAATCAAATTTCCGTTTTCTTCTTTGCAACTCTACAGTTCCACCCTTAGGCTCCTCATGGTTTCTGCAATGTCTAGGGGAGTTGCTTGGTTTCTTCTTCCATTAGATTATGTCTATGCATTCTCAACCTGTGCATTCTCTCCCATTGCATCTGCCACAACTTCATAAGGATCCCATGCATCCTCCATGATGATACTCTTCTTCTTGGTCCAACCAAGATCAAAATTTCCCAATTGCATTAGACTAAAATGATAACCCTTAATTGTCACCGATAGGATTCTGAATCTGCAAAAGTGTTTATAAATTTTTTTAGTTGCATTATATTCTCATAAAATTTAGAAAATTATTTTCATGCAATTTGGGAACAATTCATATTGACAAATTATGTCATATCACATAATTTTCTTACAGTCGATAATGTCTCAGGGGGGCGAGGAGGGGGGGGACGATGGGGGTCAAGGGGGATTTCCCCCTTGTGGATTCCTTGCACCACTGAAGGGCGGGTTGAGGGAACCGCCCTCATTTTTTTGTAAATCCTTTGATTTCGCACAATCTTGCGCATAATATCGACTCCATTTTTCGATCTCGGACACCCGAAAATAAGCTGTGAAAAACCCTGCTTTTTCTATGATTTGCGCCCTTTAGATGCCCCCTATATCGCGTTACTAGTTATTAGGCCTAAGAATTTTCAGGCTCCAATAGGAGTGGTTTCCTAAAACTTCTTTTACGTGCATGAATGCGTGAGAGGGTGACACATCACAAGGTGGTTCTTCAGGGTCAGGTCGATCTATTAATATTTGTGCAGTTTTAGGGTCCTGAATCAGTCTGAGTCGTCGATCAAATCTACATGATCCTCCGAGACTGACATGATTTCTATGGGTCCCATCACCCATGACATATCCACACATCATGTTTGGACCCCACATCACATCACTTCCCGTCAGGCCAGAAGCAGCTTCAGGGTCTGAGGAGAGTGGTTTCTTGGACCTGCTTTCGCGAGACTGAATGCACGAGAGATCGGCACATCATACTTCATGGTCATGCAACTCTGTTATCCTTCGTGCATGTTCAAAGGCTTGAAGTGTTGTGATTTTTTGATATTGATATGCATCATACTCCACAACTGACATGCATGGGGTGGGTCCCATCCTTTCTGGCGTTTCTTCCCATCACTTATCCCCATGTTACATAACTTATTGTTAGACCAAAAGGTGGTTTCAGGCTCCACGGGAAGTGGTTTCTTGAGACCGCTTATGCAAGCTTGAATGCATGAGAGGACAACACGTGGATGCGGAAATTTTATTTCAGGGTCACGAAAATAAATTAAATATCATGCGCCTTTGTGATCCTGAATAACTATCGACCATCGATATGCACCACTGCTTGATGGTCGGATCTTCTCTGCATCTAGAATCCCATGCATGCAGAAACAACCTCATGTGGGTATGATGTGGTTGGTTCAGCTCACACTCCTTGCCCACATGTGTCCTACAGGTCATACCTCTTTCCCATGTGGCTACTACACATCACCTTGCCACTTGGCACTGTTGTTTCCCAACTAAACATTTCCCAATTTTTCAAAATTTTGCAATTATGCAAGGGTTTACTTGGACAATAAGGGGGGAATTTTGAATTTTATTTCAAATTATTCCCGACTCCTTCTCTGTCATGTATCAGAAAATGATTTCCTCCATAACCAGTTCAAATTTATGCGTGTACATCAAGATTGCTGGCCCATACAACTCCCGTATTGAAACTTGAAGCTCTGATACCAATCTATGATGTCCCCCTCACCTTATCTGACCATCGGGAGGGGACATTACCTGAATTCAGGATCTCAAATTTTTCCCCAAATCCATAATACGAATTTCAACATATACAATGTGTGCATAAACGTAAATAAACATGCACAGTGGAATTAAAATCTATCCACATACATCTAGCATGCAAATAAAAAAATTTCAAATTCAAATGCATGAGAATGCTTATCTTTATCTAATGCATATCTAAGCAACTGGTAGTGTAAGAGCAATTTTCCACCCAACCATAGGCACTCTGTCCATCATTTAATCTTTCCGCTGAGAGGCCACCCCTGAGTTGGGCTATGAGGCCACCAGGGCGAAGGAAACACCTACGGGATTCTATATCTTAGACACCAATCCATTCTTCTCTCTATTCTTATCCAAATGGTCATACAGAGCTCTACAGTGGTCTCACACAGCCACACCAACCTTGGATTCCAAAATACTTTCCCCACACAACACCCTTCTTGGCTCAGGCATCCCCTTCATCGATCCAATGTTATCTTTGGTGATCCATCTTGCCTAGTGCTTCTAGTGTGTGCATAGAAGAAGTCCAATCTGATATATGTTTCTATAGATCCACCTATAGCTTCAATTTGTGGATTCTCAAGCACCTATGAGCAACAAAATTCAATGGGTAAGGGTTCCTAACTTTCCTAACCTCTCTGCTCACCTACAACCATCAATTTTCACTTCCAAATCTGTAGCATAGTATCCAAATTGAAATTTCTAGGTTCAAAACAACATGGTAAGTTTATGGACAACAATGGAGAGCTTTGTCTAGTGTAGATCGGTGTGCATGAATGAGAGAATGAGAGTTGAATATAAGGGATATGAGAAAATGGTGAAAAGACAACTGACATAACTTCTGACAGTAGAAGAAAGGACTACTTGCAGCTGTAGACTAAATTCTGTTATGATAGAACTGTCACAAAAGTGTAGTCAGTCCCATGCTTTGATAAATGCATGAGGTGACTTTTCCCACCAACTTCACACATGCATTAATGATTGGAAAATAGTAAAAAAAGGAGATAATTGGCTTATTCAAAGCACATGAAGGAATTTGGGTGAGTTCTAAGGTTGACACTTCGCAGCAAGAATTTAGTCAGCCATGGTCCTTCTTTCCTCTTCCCCTCTAGTGGAATCATAACCCCTTTGGTGCTCTTTACACAGCCATTATTGGACCATTTTATTATTTATGCACATAATATTTACATATTTTCTAAATCAGCATAACAAGCCAACCAAACAGTCCAAAAAATATATATACATCATACATGCCTAGCATTCACCAGTCGAGCCTTGGACTTGAGCTCCACACTAGGAATCCGCACTAGCATATTTACATCATTCACATAATTTTGGATAAATACATTCCAAGTCAAAACTAGGGGCATTACAAGCTCTTTGTTCTCTCTTCACTTTTGTGTCTAGTTTCTCTCATAGAGATAATTTTTCCTCTTTATAAATGAGAAATGAATTTAACTCTTCGTCTTCCAGAATTAATGGCTAAGATTAGATTTTGGGATCTCAAGATCAACAATTGTGATAATTTGTAGTTTTTCACAACTTAAGCCATTTTCTCTCATCATAAATCAAAGGTCACTTTAACTTTATAAAAATAAATTTAATGTCTAGAGAAGTCACTTTTAGTCACTACTACATGCTTAGACACAAATCTTATAGAATACCATTTGATTTATAAATGCAACACATAATCCCCACTCATTTTATTAAACGGGTCTATCAACATGTGTACTGTGCTCCTACATGTTTGCTAGCTAATTAGCCAGGAAGTGCCTTTGTCCAAGATCCGCTCCTTTGTCATTTCATTACCTTGTGATGCTCTTTGCACCCATAGTGGGGGATATTGCTTTGTAAGTTTGTAGATATAACATTGTTTTAGGTCTTCATTTATTGCAATTTTCTAGATTGATGAACATACATGATTGTAGAGTCTATTATAGTCTAAATTTAGAAGAAGAATTTAGAGAGGTACATTTCATAAATATCCATATTTCTATTTTAAATGTGTTGCTTGAAATTGTTCAATATTAATTTGAGCTAATTTATGTATCTCTTCGTAAATGTAAACACATGTTTTGAAATTTAAAATGGTTGTATTCATACGTCCCATTAGGTTCATCTTTTTTTGAATATATTCCATCTCGGGGCATTGGAATGTCATAGGTAAATGCAATCATTCCTTATACCTTTTAGTCATGATTTGAAGTGTTACTTTATTTTAGTTTATTTTACACATGGAATGTTTTATTTAATTAAAAAATATAAATTTCAGGCAATCAGAGCTAGTAACATTATGGGTAATCAGGAGGTAATGGTTTACAAATAATTATTCTTTTCAATTTTATTTTTATAATTTTATTTTAACTTTTGAATTTAGTTTAAAATTGTTTAATTAATTTGAATTTCATATTTTCATTTACATATGCAGTGGACATGTGTTACAGGTCAATCAGGGAGAGGATAGAGTTCAATGTACAAAGGAGGAGGGGAGAGTAGAGATTTGTCTACAATTCCTCCAATCACATTTCTCATATTTTTATATCTCTTCTATTATGTCTGGATTAAAATTTTAAATTTGTCATTAGAAGTTGTGTATTACATACATGTATTGAAAACATATTGTAGTTTTTTTCGGTGATATCATTATTCTTGGATTTAATTTTGTATGATTTGCCTATCATAATTTAGAATGATGTCTATCAATGTATGTTTTATGTTTATGCTTTATGATGCTAGTCAATCTTTAATATTAATAATATAGTTTAATTTTGTTAGGAGTGAATCTTAAGAACTTATAGATTGTCATGAATATGATGCTTTCTAACATTGGTCCTTTACTAAAAATATGAATCTCATCTAAATCTTGTAGTTTGGAAGTGTTGTATATAATCATCTATTATGTAAAAGATGAATCTCATCAATGATCTAAATCTTGTAGTTTGGAAGTGTTGTAGTCAATTCCACCATTCTAGTCATTTCATGATAAGTCCATGTTTCCCTAATTGTCCTAGATACAATGCTTGATATCATTGGTCATTTATTAAAAATATGAATCTCATCTAAAGCTTGTATTTTGTAATTGTTGTAGGAAATCCTCTATTATGTAAAAGATGAATGTCATCAATGATCTAAATCTTGTAGTTTGGAAGTGTTGTATACAATTCCACCAATTTAGTTATTTCTTGAGAAGTTCCTATTTCCCTAACTATCCTAGATACAATGTTTTCTAGCTGATGAAACCTCTAATATGTAAAATATGAATCTGATCAATGATCTAAAGCTTTTAGTTTGGAAATGTTGTAGTCAACCCTACCAATCTAATCATTTTTATCATTTTTTGACTAGTCCCTATTTCACTAATACTCATTTTTTGGTATACTATTATGTAAAAGATGAATCTCATAAATGCTATATACACCTTCTAGTATGTCTTATGTTTATGTGATATGTTTAATGTTGAAATGATATTGTCACATTGGTAAAACTTGTAGTATGTCTTAATGTCTAATGTTTAAATGGTCTTATGACAATGGTCAAACTTGTAGCATGTCTTAATGTTTATGTTTAATGTTTAAATGGTCTCATGACATTGGTAGTGAAAATTGGTATATATATAGTATCTTTTATATGCTCTAAAGGATTTGTTATGTGGCTTATTTTGATTAATCATATTATGTATTCTTTAAAAATTAATGACTTGTATGTAGAGATTGTGTATGATATAAAAATGTGATGATGAATTCATACATGTATGTTATGTTTGATTGGTATGCAATTGTAACAAATAATGTTAGGATGTAAATTATTTGTTTGTTATATGTTTCTACAATAATGTATGTGAAGATATTATTGTTAGAATATGTAATGATGACTTGTGTGGTATTGTTTGTAAAATATCATAAAAGGAATAAAACCAGCATAGATCCATCTAAAACTCGGATCTATCAAGCACCGAGAGTGATCAAATTTCTTGATGTGTAATTTTTTTTAATCTTAAATTCTTTGCATACACCTCAGGAAATTTGATCCCTCTTGGTGCTTGATAGATATGGGTTTAAGATGGATCTATGTTGGTTTTTTATTTTTTTTTTATTTTATGATCAAAACTAATTTTTTTAATAAATTTTTATTTTATGAGCCGACATTGATATTTTTAATTAACTTTTATTTGGTTTTAATTTTTTATTTTATTTTATGATCCGATATGAAATTTTTTAATTACTTTTTATTTTTGGTAACATAACGTTACATTATGTTACATGAAAATATCTCCCCCATACTGGACTATAGAGTACTTTGCTACTCTCGATGCAATAAATCTAATATTATAAACTAGAGTTATCCCACATGCACCATGTAATTAAATTCTCTTATAACAATTTTTTACATAAGATAGGTGGAAAGCTATTTATCCCAAATGTGTTATGGGATGTAAATATTCCAAACCTCTTGGTATTTAATAGAGGTGAAGGAGACCCTTTTGGGGTATGTTGTGAAATAATGTGAAATCACACATCACATATTTTATGTCATTTGTATACACATGATTGTGACATGAGTGAAGATGGAGAGTGATGCATATGTGGATATGCCTTGCTAAGTTGTACGAATATAAGGCTAGAATAGTAGATCTTTGATATTTATTTACATGTTAATATAAATGTATTGTTGTATGTTCATGCATATTCTCAATATTCTAACAATTATAAAATGATGTTCATAAATAGATAATTGTATGAATGCATATTTACACATGTATGCTACTATAATACCCCCCGTTTTGACTTGGAATGTATTTAATCAAGATTATGTAAATTATGTAAATATGTTAGTATGGATTCTTAGTGTGTAGCTCAAGGCCAAATCCCAACTAGTGAAAGGCTAGGCATGTATCATGTATATATTTTTATTTGGACCATATGGTTGGCTTATCATGCAAATTCGAAATGTATGTAAATATTATGTTGGAAATTAATAAAATGGTCCAAGATGGTTGTGTAAAGAGTACTAGAGGGGCTATGATTCCACAAGAGGGGAAGAGGAAATGGGGCATATGGGGAAACCAAATCCTATGTTTCCATGTGTCAAACTTAGAACTCATCTTGGAAAATATGCCATGTTCCTTAAATAAGCCAATTACCTTCTCTTGACTACTAAATCCAATCATTGAATGCATATGTGAGGTTGGAGGGAAAAGTCACTTCATGTAGTTATTGAAGCATGGGGGTTGTGACAGTTATGTCAGTTGTCAGCTGCCTTATTTCTTCTATGGTCATAAGTTATGTCAGTTGTCTTTTCAACCTTACCTCATATCCTTAGAGTCAAAACTCTTTTGATAATTCTCTCATGCATGTTTTCTACACTATGTAGAGTTTCCATTGTTGTTCATGTCCATTATCAGACTGTGTTTAACCCATAAATTGAAATTTGGAGACAGAGCTACATTTTTGGAAGGGAAAATAGATGGTTGTAGGTGAGCATGGAGGTTGGGAAATATATGAACCTATACCCATTGAGTTATGATACTTTTGGATGCTTGAGAAGCCTTGGATTAATGTTGCAGGAGGTTCTCAATTAGCATACAACATGTTGGAATCTTACTGAAAACACTGGTAAGCACTGTAAGGGTTGGATTTCCTGAGGGAACTATGGACCAATGAAGGGAAATGCTGTCCTTGTGTTGTGTGGGGCAGTTGGAAGGAGTGCCATGGATGTGATGGCTTAGTGAGACCCGTATAGAGCTTTGGTTGAGATTTTTGGCTAAGCGCAGTGAGCAGAATGGGTTGTGGGCCGAGAGATAGAATCATGTAGGTGTTTCCTTCGCCCTGATGGCCTCATAAACCAGCTTGGGGTGGCCTCTCAGCAGGAAGAGTATATGCTAGACAGAGTGCCTAAGTTTGGGTGGAAAATTGCTCTTACACTGTTAGTTGCTTGGATCTTCTTTGTTTAAAGATAAGTATTCTTATGTATTTGATGTGCAATGATTTGATTTGTATTCATGTGATAATTATGCTTGTAATTCACATGTTTTTTCTTTCAATGGAACACATCATGGGATAACCTTAGGTACTTCCCCTCATTTCGAGGATGGTACCCAAGGTAAACCACGGGACTTGAGGATTTGACCCTGAGACTTTTTTCTTACGATTACAACTGTCATGTCCCCACCCATCATACCAGTGCAATGGAGAGGATCGTCATGCTAAAACCGGGCATCTAGCCCCATAGAGACTAAATAACATTCACATAATATAAACAGACATGCATGCAAATGTATAAATCTAAGTATTACACATCGGAAGTAATTCATTTATAGATTTAGCATACATTCAACACTACCATAATAGATAGTAAATAAACATTTCAGAATTGTAATAGAGAGTACTTATCTTAAAACGAAGTAGTCCCTAAGCAACCAGCTATGCTTCTGCAACGTTCCACCCAACCATAGGCCAGTGTGCTCTTCAATCTTGCAGCTCCACTGCCACCCCCAAGCTGGGCATGATCTCCACAAGGGAAGAGGGAACAACAGACTCTCACATAGCCAAAGATACACCATAATTCAGCCAAGCCAATGTACAATTGGGTTTATCACGCTGTTAGGAGATGGAAAGGTAGAATTGCTAAGATAGTAAGCTCAAGCACAGAGCCAGGGATACCCCTACAAGATCCATTCAGCTTGGTACTCACAATGGCTACACACCCAACACAAGGAAGTATTCTCTTCACTGCCACACAGTCCCTCAAGCCATAACTTCCCTTCTAGTGTTCTCAGGGTGTGCATAGAAAAGTAGCCAATGCCCTCTTGATCTTCTTGAGAGGTTATGTTTCCCCACTAGGTTTATCAAGCCAAATCAGGACCTCTTCCAATCCTAGATCCCTGCTCCTAAACTCAAACCAAATAGAGTGCACAAACAACAGAAAATACAGGTGCTGGGCATGAAGAACATTTATATAGTGGGATGTCCAAAATGGGGCTTCTACTAGTTCAAAAAAATGTGGGAAAGCCCAAAACGAAAATTTGAAGATGGGGAACAACCGTGGAGAGCAGAAATCATTTTCAGAAAAATGCCCATTGGCATTTTGGGGAAAAAATGACCTCCATCACAGTCCCAATTCGTGGCCCTCCTCTCCCAGCTGTTGTGCTAACCAAAAACGAGTTTGCAGGCATGCAAAAATGCAGGAAAATGGTGAAAACGTGAAGGATAAAACCCCAGCAAGCTCAGTCTGCGTGAGAGGATGAATGCCATGGGTTCAGAATGGTTTTGGACACCATTTCATGGGTGTTTTCTTGCCCATCAAGCCAAAATTCGATTTCCCAGGTTGATGGCTTGCCCATACACGAAATTGGCTGCCATACCTCTTCATTCCCAAGGCATTAACTGCCTCAACCAACTCTTGGAAGAATTTAATGATTGGGTGCATAAGCCAAAATGGGTAGTTGAGATTTCATGGGTTTTCTCATTGACACATGGATTGACTCTATTGGCTCAAGGGTTTGATTATTTTCCCTCCCTATTCCTTGTGAAGATCATGCCCCCATCTCTTTGTTGCATTGCATAGCTGGTTGTGGGTTTTTCATTAAAATTGCATATTTATATGATGTCCGAATTTACATTGTGCATATCTAGCACAAGAACCACATGCATCTATTTTTAATTGCCGATACATAAAATGCTAAATCAATGGTGGGGCCTTGGCCTTGAGCTCCTCACCATGATCAAATAACAATATTTACATTATTTACGATTTAATGCGAAGGGGGTCAAAATGGGGACGTGACAACAACACTCAACCACTTGAGCTAACCCATCGGGCTTGTAAATTGCATGTTATGTGTGTGTGTAGATTGAATTATTTCAACTTTGTATTTTCATTCTACTTATGCACACATGTTTTTATTGTTATGAATTCATAATTATGGCTATGGGACAAAATTTTGAGGCCCTGATTCTGTTAATGTCCCCTCCTGCTGGCCGGATAGAGGGATGGAGATGTTACAACTACTTGTAAGAATCCTAGATATAATGTCTTCTAGAATGTACTGTATTATTTAAAAGATGAATCTCATAAATGATCTACAACTTGTAACTTATGTCTTAATGTTTATGTTTAATATTTAATATTTAATGTTTAATGTTCAAGTGGTCTTATGACATTGGTAGTGACAAAATGGTACATATAGAATATATTTTATAAGTTCCAAATGATTTATTAAGTGGTTTATTTTGATTAATTGTATTATTTATGGTTTGGAAATTAATGACTGTATGTAGATATTGTGTATAAAATATAAATGTGATGATTAATTCATACACGTATGTAATGTGTAATTGTTATGCAATCATACGAAAGAATGTTATGATGTAAATTATTTGATTGTTATATGTTTATACGAGAATGCATGTGAAGATGTTATGAAATGATGTTCATCTATAGAGAAGTGCATGAATGCATATGTACGTGTATTCTATGTTTAATAGTCCTAGAAATAACACCATCTATCAAATTTGGTCCTCTATAATGTAAAAGATGAATCTCATAAAGGCTCTACATTTTGTAACTTATGTCTTAATGTTTATGTTTAATGTTTAATGCTTGAATGGTATTTTGACATTGTTTAATGCTCTAATGATTAATATAGGTCAAATCATAACACAATAGATTATCTAGTAAATTATTGAAATATGCATACAAATTTTAAATAAATCAAAATGTTTCATTTCATGATTTATTCTCAATAGGTCTAATTGTTACAATCGAAAATTGAAAATTTTCTTGATATTCCACATTACTAATGGTATTGTACTATTCCATGATTTATATGTCAAATGATAAAAAAAATCCGTATGTGTATGAATTGTAAATCATAATTCAAATATCATTTTGGGAAGGTAACTAAACAGATGTAGGATGAAGTGATAATTACAGGGTTGTCTAACAAGACTAATGGCACATGATAAATACTTTAAATCAACCCGTTTTATTTTACAAAAACATTCAGGATAAGACTATTGACAACTAAAGGTCAAAGGAGTATTTGGGGTGCTAGTGGATGATCCACTGTCATGATCTCATACCTGAAAGGTCCTTTTGGACATATAGGGACCCAAATCGGTAGTTTTGGCCTACAAGCTAACATAGTACAAGGTACATGACATGGCATGACTATTGCAATGCATATTCAAGTAAATAATTAAATACACATCATTACCTACCTTAACTGAATACAACCAAAGAAAGTATGGAAACAAATTTCTTCAAGAGAGGCCAACCACTAATTGAACAATCAAGAATGCACATCATAATTAGACAATATATTAGTCCATTGAAAATCACAATGTTTGGTTGTCATAGTGCAAATCCAATGAAGATAGAACACCACATATCCATTCTATGTAATGCATAAAGTGATGAGTCTGAAAATCTTGTTTAGAAAAATCAGAATGGAATGTTGTCTTCAAGTATTCGCTCATGATCAAATTTCATCATTTTCCATATTTAGCTTGCATTTTTTTTCGATAGAACTTCTATTAATTTTATCCAAGCTTCACATACCAAATGACTATATTGTTAGCATATGACATCAAGTTCATAGTCCTAAAAGTGAATATAACTTTCACTTTGATGGGTTTCTTGGAAAAAATAACCTTTTAATATAATGGATCCTCTCTAATACATAAATACTTTGTCATTATACTCCTCCAATAACTTCATCTTCCTCTCAATTCATCGCATAAAATAGTATTCCACTTTTTTTTTTTTTTATGGGTGAAATCACCACAAAGACATCTCCTGTAGTTAAGACAATTTTTTAAATGCATTTTGGATATTAAATAATTTAATTTATATATATTATATATAGTGAACAATGTTTGAATCTTTGTTTTTTGACATTTGTATTGTTACCTTCTCTAACAACGTCATAAATTATATCGCCATCAATTGATACTGTGATGCCCTATGTTTCTATCTCCTCTAAGCTTGTGAGTGGTGTTTCCCCCTTTGAATAAATTTAAGTATGTTTTCAAGGTTTAACATAGTTGTTCATTATGTTTTGATAGACCTCTATAGTTCGGTGTTTTCTATACAAATTCGGAAAAAAAGCATTATTCTTTCTACTATCAAATGCAAACACATTTTAGAAGAATTTTGTTATAATTGAGTACAAATCTCTAGTCCCATGTATGGTGCTAGCATCATATGATATTGATCTATATACATCTCGGATTCCAATAAGCCAAAAAATTCATGATTTTAAAAATTTATGAAGTACATTTTTTAATGTTACTGTACATGTTATAGACGAATTTACGACTTATAAATATTGTTTTTTAAATCTAAAAATTAATAAAAATTTCAAGAACAAATATGTACATACCTACGCACATATTTTTATTTTTTATTGTATTCACGAATTAGATTTGAATGATACCATTCAATGACCTGAGTATTTGATTGAAATTGATTGTCAGAATGGTTCATTGGCTACCTTCAAAGTTCTCATTTTACACATGCTCATGCACCATCGTGCTCTCCTTTCCATGGTCAATATCAAATAAATTCCCATGATTGCTAATGTTCATTGTTCTATGAAGCCGAAATAACAAAAATAATGATTATGAATATTTAAATTTTCCTACACATCCATCTAACCATATCCAATGTTCATTGAGTTCAACTTTACATTTTTTCAGTGACTCAGAAAACATTGCCAATACAATGTTGTACAAAATGTGTACTAAGGGTATGATCATCACTGATATAAAAGTGATATTCTTTGAATACATGTTGAATGTCATTCATGATTTCTATGCCATTGATATAGTATTGAGAATGTCTATATAGAACTTGCACAAATATAGAAACTTGGTCGGAATTGTAGTATTCACTTTATATATCTTTTTGTGTAGAAAATGTGTAGTTTTCTACAAAATCAACTACAAAAAATTTGTTCGTAGTGGAAAAAATTCACGAGACTATATGAATTGTAGATCTTTCCATTGTTCTCCATGTGAATGGTTGGTGTATTTATAAATTTCTTCAAAAAATATGTCACACATATTTTATCTTATGGAAAATCAAGTTTTTTGGAAAGAGAATCAATAGAACTTGTAGCATTTGGAGCATAATTAATATATTCATGTCTCTTCTAGTCAATTGTTACATTTGAGAGCAACTGATCATTATCAATGTGATATTTTGAGTGGAATAAATATATATTTCCACAATGATCACATATTTTTCATTGACAAAATTTTTATGGTATAATTCATCATCTTCTCTTTCGGATTGTATTTGATATATGAAAGCACAGATTTTGGAAGGAGGAGGTGAATTTAGCCAATTTTGTTTTACAAAATTCAAGAAAATTGTCATAATATAATTCAAATCCCACATAATGCTGACAACATGTGTCATGAACACCGATAGGTCTAACATAACATGGTTGATGCTGTGCAAATGTATTGATCAACATATTAATTTCACAATGACTCTCTTTGAATTGATTGAACAATTGTATTTGTGACATTTCCAATATATGTTTTTCATGGGTTTCATATTCATTTAGTGACACTCTTTATGATATCACATCCCTTGGATTTTGTCAAACTTTAAAATTTGTCAACCAATAATTTTTTTTGTAAGATTTGAAGATTTATATTAATAGTAGAAATAAAATATACAAATATCTACAAAAATGCACATATTTTTCATTAGGATCATGATATACAATAAGCAGAGAAAAGCAAGAACCTAGACTAGTTTCAAAGGTTTGGAGCCAGCAAGGCCATTGTGTTTCAATCCTCCACAGGCTGGGGGTTATGACCTTATTCATTGTAAAAAAGCCAAACTGATAAAAAAAAAAGAAAAAAAAAGTACATGTCAGTTAATCATCCTCGTGGATTAGGGATTGAATGCGACTTGCATGGGCTTGGTTCGATTGGTCACCCGGTTGTTGAGTAGGTTCCTTCTTGGCATCGAGGTTGGTCATCTCTTGGATCTCCATGAACTCTAGAAAGTGCTCCATTTTGCTGTTGAAGTTGGCATTGATTGTTACCTGATTCTTGGTTAAATTTTGAATTCCCACTTCCATTTGTTTGAAACCATTCTCCATTAATTGCACCAAATCCTTGATTTGAGTGGGGTCATCAGAGGTTTCTCCCACATCTTGAGTGTTTTTCTTCACCCATACTTCATCCAAATCCATTCCTAACATGCCTTTCATATCCCAAAGGAGACTAAGGGTCTTGATATGCCTGATATATCTGGTTCTTGGGGCCCCGAAGTCCTTAATGATACCTTCGAAACTTTCCTTCATAGCTTCTAGAATAGTATCCCCATGCTTCTTCTTCACACAGTTCTCCCACCATTCAATTCTCTCTCAATCCTACTGGCTTACTCTCGAGCCAGAGAAGCCACGTAGTTTTTCCAAATCCTTCAGGGCTCTTGGGATATGAGACCTTTTTGGACCATAAGTTGTGCGCTTTCATGTGGTTTTGGTACACACCATTGTATCCAGTAGTAGGAATAACCCCAGGTCAAAGAAACAAGAGGAAATAGAGCACTAGAGCAAGCAAAATCATTTAAGGCTACGGGAGACAAGTTGTAAAACCCGAATTGAGTAAGATAGATACCAATTCCAATTAGGCATCTTCCTGCCATAATTAGAACATACCACTTGGTTCCATCCTGAACCCTTCATGATTGAATCTCTTCTGTATGGATTAGCGTATGCGTACGACTGTGATCCTCCCTTTGAAACACGACCTTTATCACGCTTCATTTCATGAATGCACTAGAACAATCAGCGACAAGATTTAAATCCTCCTCTCTCCACCTCTTTTTCGCATGCAAGTGAGTTGTCATGTCCGTGTGCCCCATTAAGATCATCATGCCACTCGTTGTGGGTGCATGTCCCGATAGTTTAGATCTTGACATTTTTGATGGAGTTGGCATTCTATACTATCATTCAAGGTTTCGTTTAAGGCTTCCTTTGGGTGGTCCACACCCCAATTGGCCAGCTTGTATTCCAATTTGTTGGCATTTAGTTTGACATGGTGAGCGATGATGACAAGATTTTGATCCAAGATGCTTTCTAGTCCTTCAATTTTGGTGGTCAATATCCAGTTGGGACTGATATTGTGATCTTTGGAACCATTAAGAAGCTTGAGGAGGATCTATATCATTAGTGTGAAGTCTCCTTCGACAATGACCTTGAAGAAAGCATTGGTTCAAGCTATGTCTATGCTTGATATCATGGATAGAAGCTTGGTTGCATTGTTGCTATCTGATGCCATAAAGCCTGAATAAATTCTTAGTATTTCACCTTTGCAATTCCTGATAATGCCTCCATATCCTGCTAGCCCTGGGTTTCCCTTACTAGCTCCATCAAGGTTCAGTTTAATGAATTCATTTTTTGAAGCAGACCATCGATCAAGGATGGGCATGTTTAGTTTTTTCTTGGATGCGAGTGGTATTACTAATTACTGGTGGATATTCCATGCTTGAATGATGTTTCTGTCGTGACTTGAGCCTTTCCACTGTACTATACTCCATTGAGACGATATGAGTGATTCCCTGATATTCTTTTGAATTTTCTTCCATGAGTAGGTGGTGCCTTGTTGGTCATCTTTAAAGATCCTTCGATTTCATTCCTTCCACACCTCCCACACCTCCCACATGAGAAAACCTGGGTAAAGTTGGAAAATATTGTTTACTATCTTGTTTTCTGATATGGTATGGTTCCATTGGGCTATGATGTTTGGGACGCTTTCTCTGTCTCTATATGATCATCTGAAGATAGTTTCTCCCCTGTCCCATAGCTGCTGGGTGAAGGGGCACTGATTGAGGATATTTTCTAGTGTTTCTTATTCATTATGGCATAAGAGGCAAAGTTAGGGGC
The DNA here is from genome assembly GCA_027924585.1 of Larix kaempferi. Classification (NCBI taxonomy): domain Eukaryota; kingdom Viridiplantae; phylum Streptophyta; class Pinopsida; order Pinales; family Pinaceae; genus Larix; species Larix kaempferi. Next base: position 543,524 of record BSBM01000957.1, read on the forward strand.
CTTCAAATCCTTTACGAAGAATGCAGTCTCAGGTAAGGACTTTGTTCCAAGCGACTAGCCACAAAAAAGTGGAAATTTTGGGCCATAAGTTTTGTTTCCAAATTTGCTTCCAAATAAGCTCTTATTGAAGGCTGTTGAAATCCCACAAAATAGAGCATGCTTTCTTCAATGAGAATGTTCCCTTTCTCTTATGGCCCCATCAAAGGATGTCTTCTCCTTCTTGTAGCATCATTTTTCGTAGCTTGAGCTCTTTCCAGATGGTATCCCAGGTTTGATTTTGCGGGAGGGGTTTCCATGTTAACTCCCCCCATTTTCTCCATTGCAAATCTTGGTTGTCCGAGTCCAAAAGTGGCACACCAGGAAGCAATTGGATGAGAGGGTGGCTTGTCGCAATGGGATCCTTTTTTCAAGAGAATTTAATTTTCCTCGTTGCTACCATGCATCATCCTAGAAGAAATCCATTTGGCCATTGCAGATTTCCCAAAAAGCATGCTCCTGGATAATTCCCATGTTCTACCAATCTTCCTTCCAAACAATTGATCCATCATTGGTTTCTTGGATTCTGATAATTTCTTGGGTGGGTATGTTGTGCGGGTAATTAATTTCCCATATCTGGTCCCATAGGGATTTCGGGTGTGTGAGCCATATCCACCATAGTTTGGTCGATATTGCCTTATTTTGTGTTTCCGGGTCTTGAAGTCCTACACCCCTAGCAGTTTTGATTTGCAAATGTTGTCCTAGGAAACCATGGCCAATTTTATTTTAGTATTTTTATACCCTCCCCATAAAAAGTTTCTCTAGATCGAGCGAAGTTAATTGAGAATGGTCTTGGGATAAACAAGGATTAATAATAGGTAAGAGCACATGCCTCACGGGACTGAGTTGATAAGGATCAATCTTCCATCCAGGTTGAGGGTGCGGAATTCCCAATTGGATATTTTTGAATCCATTATGGAAATATGATATGCCAGGCATGGTGTTTGCTGGCCGATGAGCAAAGAGGCAGTCTAAGATAGGAGGTAGGCAGAGAGCCTCTTTTGAAGGAGAGGAGCCAAGAAATGCCTAGCTAACGATGGATAGGAGTGTTGAAAAGGAATATCTCGGATTTCTAATTGTTAACAATGAGGCCCGAATATTTTGAGAAGGTGGAGAGGATTCCTTTTAATTCTTTGGATTTCCTCCATGAGGCAGCAACTAAAATCATGGTATTGTCTACGAATTGTAAATGTGATGTTTGTTGATCATCGTTAGCTGGTATGACACTTGAGAGACGGTTATTGCTCATAACATTTTTAATGGCCTGACCCAGGCCCTCAATCATAATAATGAATAAAAATGCAGAAACAGGGTCCCCTTTTCATATACCATAGGTTGGCCCAAATTTCATGGAGGGTAAGCTATTAACCAAGATCGAGAAGAAAGTAGAGGGGGTAATAGCTAGAATCCATCGAACTCAGGTCGAGTTAAAACCAAATGCTAGGAGCATTTTTTCCATAAAGTTCCAGGATAGTTTGTCAAATTATTTTGATATATCAAGTTTAATCATCAACCCTGCCTTTTTAGAGGTTTTGAGAGTGTGGATGGCTTCATGAACCACCAAAATACCATAAAGGATGTGTCTTTCCTCCGCATACCCTGATTGTTCCTCCGAGATGAGATGGGGAAGGATAGTTCTAAGGCAGTTGGCAATTATTTTAGTTAGAATTTTAAAGATAACATTATAGAGGGAGATGGTTTTGAACTTACCTGGGTGCACCAGGTTTGCTTCTTTTGGGATGAGCGTGATAAAAGTAGCATTCCAACCTGGGTATTTGTCAACCAATATTCATGTACCATAGTTTTAACATTTTCTCCCAATTTATATTTGTAATTTTTTCTACAAATAATTACCCAAAAAGCAAGTTCATCATTTTCATCTATTTGCAATCGAAATTTGTTATCTTTGTATAATTTTTTTCTCGAGGTTCTTATTGTTGTTGCCCATTGTTCCATTAAACATTTTTGTCTAGTACTGGCTAAAATATTTTTTGTTTGAACTGATCTTTGTGTAATGCTAGTATCTTTTCTTCTAGATCTTCCAAATGTTTTGATTGCACTAGTTATAATTTCAAACACATTTTGTTTCACCTTTTAATCTTTTATGGCTTTTTGAATACCCAATAATGATGTAGTGTCTTTTAACATTTTAGACTCTAACAAACATCCCAAAGTTTGAGCTTGTGCTACTATTGATTCTTTTTGAAGAACATTTTTATAAATATGTTGAGCATGATATCATGCACCGTGCTTAGGTCTTTTGTCCCCAAAATTTTTCCATTCATTGTTTTGCAAAATTTCATCATCAATGTTGAAAATGATTATATATTTCAATTAAATTTAATTTATCATGCTAGATATACTAAATTAGAAATATAAGATAATATAGAATTCACATTTATTAATTGGTATTAAAAAACAAAATTCAATCATAAATTAAATTAAATGTACTAAAATTTACACACACACACATGTACATACCTATGTTTGACTTGATTTCTTCTTCGTTATGGGTTTCAACAATGCCTTCAATATCTTGATCGACATTATCAGACAATTCTATACCTGTTTATTATTAAGTATTTTCAAAATTACAATTCATTATCAAAAATACTTTATTGGATTTAAAAAATGTATATATATATACATACTTAGTTTGATTTCTTGTTGTTGAACTTAATTTTCAATATTCATTTCATCAACATTAGGATGCAAATCTCTATTTACATCTTCAACAAGTATTTCTCCAATACGTGTAAGCTATGCCTTTTATTATGATGGAGTCTTTGCTTTTTAGTATGAACTACATCATCTCGAGTGTGGTCATTTTTTCTTTAGTGTTGTCTTTTATTTCCCTTGATTATTCAATCTATATAAGTTTTTATAAAATCAACACCTTAAAAAAAATCAAATTAAAAAACAATTGTAAGTCATTTAAAAATGAATAATTTGTGAAATGTTGAAATTATATCTAGTTTAAAAGAAATCTATCTTAAAATAAATAAACAATATAATTTTATAACATCATGATAGAATACTTGCAAGAGTCTTCACTTTAGAATAATTTCACTAAGAGAACCTTCGCCATAGAAGAAATTGGATAGGAAAATCTTCAACTCAAAAAAAATGTTAAAAAAACATTTAAGTCAAGAATTTCACCATAAAAGAAATCATTTTAAGAGAAATTTTTCTATAAAGAAATTGATAAAAAAATATTTTCCCACAAAAAAAGAAGAAATTGTTTTTCAAAAGAAAAAAAAAACACTTTAAAATAAATTGCTTTTGAGTCTTTTAGATACCACCTTAAAAGAAATTGTCTTTGAGCCTTTGAGCCATTGAGAAAACACCTTAAAAGAATTTTTGTCTAAGGCTTGACCTTAAAAAATGTGTTTGAGCCTTTGTAAAAAAAACACCTAAAAAATTCCCTTAAAAAATCATCATAAAAAAAATCCCTTGAAAAAATCACCTTAAAAAAGTCAGTTAGAAAACCTTTTGTAAAGTCCAGAATGAAAATGAAAGATGTGAAATTGTAGAATTGGATTAATGTATAAATAAGGTTTGTAAGATTCTTTATTATTAAAAGGTGTCGTGCATTATTGCGACTAACCAAATTAATTTTAAGATCAAGTTTTTGGATGAATCCATTTTTTGGTTGAAAATTTGTCTTTATTAGATTTAACAATCGATGTAACGACAAAAAAAATTCGGCCAAAAAGATTGTAAGTTTTTGGTTGAATTATTCTTCATTTGAAAACCTATGAATTTCCAGAAACTAGATGGTTTTCATATTTCTCCAACTTTAGAAGTTACGAGTGATGTTCAATACTGCTAATATACTTTTAGAACTTATATTATTACTTTTGTCATTAAATCTAGTTTCTGTAGGAACAATTTTTTTTGAATTTGGTTGAGATTTGCTAATTTAAATTAATTTTTTGTTAACATGTGTCAATTTTGTTTTAATTTATATTAAAATTTAGTAAAATGAAAAATCAATAACTTCAAAAAAATATAATGAAAAAAATATTTACAGGACAGATCATTACAGTGTCTACTTCAAAATGTTACTTTTAGATTGTTTTATTTTTAGTGGAAATTGGGGAGGATGTTATGTCTTCATAAACATGTTTATATTCTATATTTTTTCAAATTGATCCATTTCTAAAAATAAAATAATTAGTATATTCACCCATTGGATACAAAATTATAGTCATACGTTAATACGCTTTGTCTAGATTGTCATAGCATTTTTTTTTTTAGTAAACAAAATTTTAACAACATGAATAAATGATGGTCTTAAAACATTATTATTTACCATTTTTATTTTGTAAATTGTAGAGATAATTTATATTATAGTACAAAAAAAGTTACATGCACATGATATTCTGTGGTTCTGAGAGCGAACTAGTGCCTCTCGTAGAGTAGAAAATCAGAAATAGAGTCTTTGAAAATCTTCCCACAAAAGACTAATTCTTCTCATAAAATGAGCAGTGCAAGACAGTAAACTGAAAACCAAAACAAGGAGACCTGATACTTTAACCATCTCAAAAAGGAGCTTGGGTCTACCATAGAAACCTTAGATGTCTGCATCTGTGTTCGGGGGGCTGGGCTTGTCTTCTATGATGGGGCAGCTTCCAAAGAGGTCATCATCCCAGCTCTGTACCGAGATAGGTTCAGTCTTGTGAGGAGTAGCAGCTTCGCCATCATCTTTTCGGACCCTTTTGCAGTGCAGCGCATCAATGGTTGAAGGAATCGGGAAGGAGGCTCTAGGGGGAGCATCCCCCTATAGCATGAGACCCGCAGGAGAGGTTGACCCTAAGGTGGATCCCAAGACAGGGGCTGGGAATTCCGCGGTGACTGCACCAGATGAATCAAGCAGAGTGGAGCCGGGAGCGTGGACTTATGTGGCCATAGTGGAGCTTGCAGGAAGAGCGCTTCCTTTACCTTCCGGGACCTCTGTGTTTTTACTAGGCATGTTGAGACCAAAGTCACTGTGGGGAGTGGCTTTGCAGAAGAGGGAAAACTTGCCTCCAGTCACACTAGATTCTAGTGTAGTGAGCATATCATTCAGGAGGACCATGTGTGTCCTGGTATCCATGATGGATAGGTTGGCCATGGTCCAATTCGCGAGAATTTATTCGACCATGATACCAAACATATTCTTCATAAGCCAGTAATAGTTGATTTGGCTACCTTGGCTGCCAGAGGAAAGGATTTCAGAAACATGATTTGCTTCCCAGTCGTCCACCAGTCTTCGGACAGGAATGGTAATCCTATCATTGTAGCCGCGGATTCCTTTCTTCTCCTTCTTCGTGGAGGTGGCAATTCGACCAACACCATGACAGGATCCACGTTTGGAGGTTCCGCGTGGACAAGTCGTGGCATAGTTAGCGTGCACGCAGGAGGGGGAAGACAAAGTAGAACTAACAGCCGCGGGATCATGCAAAGGATAATTAGGAATGTCAACACAGATGAAGCTGATGGAATGAGGAGGCATCATGTCTAAGACTTTTTGCAGGGATCACCTTGGCGTCACAAGAGATAATTGAACGCACGGACTGTTGCAGTTATGAAGCAAAGACGTAGATAGCTGAACGGTATTAATGCTAAACACCATCGCGTCAGCTAGAGTGACGGAATCGCATGCAAAAGATCCAACTGGCATGGGAAAGGACCAAAGTTTAAGTGCAGTGCTCGAAGAAGGGATCCTGCTGAGGCCCACTGCTAGATGGTTGAGCCAGCCTTCCATGTGGGTGCATGGTGGTGCCTTCCTCGATCGTCACTTGTTTAACACCCAAAACCAGGGTGACATGACTATTTACCATTACTTTAATTTTATAAGAATATATTGTCAAACATTTTCTAAATTACCATATAAAATATCAATAAATAAAAAAATATGAAAAATAATGAATAGAAAGCTAACAAAATTCTTCACAAGTTTGTTTTTACATGAATACAAATTGGATACAATGCATCGTGAAGTTCAATTAGGGACCCAATATGGATACATAATGGGTACATAATCATGGTCCAATCATGGATGATATGAAGAACACATGTCAAAACAATGGTATCCCAATGGAATATTGAATCATAGTAACTGAATCCTGGTTAAAATAGAAGGAACCCAAGATATGGAAGGAGTAGAGAGGAATCTCACTTCTCACAGTTGAATCAAATAAATGAAAGAACGATTCAAATGGGTCCATAGAAATACAACTCGAACTGGATCAATTTCCAACACAACCTAAATACTAGAGGAAGCATGTGATTGGAGGGATTCCAAATGGTCTCAGAAATTGGAGCAAGTCAGGGATATTTGAGTTCTTTGACCAAATTAGAAAATGGAACCATCAGCATGTACGATTATCAATGATGTGATAATGAGTTGGAGTCAAGAACATGAGAATAAACCAATCTAAGGAGCACTGGGGTATCCCCTCAGTTGGTCCAAGGGAACCCATTAATGATGGTTATGGGGAAAAGGTACAAGGTGCCTCTAGGTATATAATCTCGAATAGATGTATTGATGTTGATAGAGGGAGACCCACTGCCAGCAAAGAAATGAGGTTTCCTTGTTGGAAGAACAAGGGATATGACTAGATAATAAAGAGAACTGTGGGACTAAGACACTAATGGGGGATAGGGGGTGACTAAAAAGGGGACTCAAACTTACTTTATTAAGAGTATGAAGGCATGGATGACTTGGAATCATATGTGAAAATCATGATGATATCATTGGAGGGACACAATTATGGGAACCAAGGGACATAACTAAAATGGGGGACTCATGGAGGAAAATAGGTGGCAACTGACGTCGACTCTAGGAGAGATTGGCATCAATAAGAATCCATGGGTTATCCTAGAATGCTCTGAATAAAGGATAGTAAGTATGTTTACACAATAATATCATATACAATATGCAATAATGCTAAGGAACATTGTTTGTGATGGCTTCCCAAGTGTGTGGGCACTTGAGAGAGATGATAAGAGGATGAAAGGAGATAAGTGTCCAGTGTACAATGAAGTGCATAAATTGACAGAGTTATAATAGATGGAAGTGATTATGGGTATTAAATCAATGGAAATATCCTTGAGGGATGATGAATGGAGGTAAAATAATGTAACTTGTACATTATGGATGGAGTGGTGGACTTGTCCGTGTGGAACACGAAACATCAAATCACCATAAAGGCCATAAGTTTTGGAGTATGAGTATGCATCTAAGTGAAAATCGCATATTATAAAAACTTCCTATCCTATGAGGAAAAGAAACAACATGGGCACTAAATGGCACTGGGGGTACTAATCAATGGAACCCATGTACCTATCTTCGTTCATATGAAATAGAAAACGACGTTGTTTGTGAGATGGTTTCTCCTTCCAATTTTTTTTTCTTTTTATAATGAATGAATCAGTCCCTAATGGCTGGAGATACCTAGTTTTGGATGAGTTTTCCCTGAGCTACGATATTAAATCGATTGTAGGAAATAGGATGTGGTAGCAACAAAATTAATGGTTGACTGTAATATTGCTTAGTTTGATTGGCTTGCATAAATTTATTTCAGAAATAGGATTCCATTATCATGATACTTTAAAATAAGAAAGAAAACTGTGTTGTAATGGATTTGCATTTGGCTTGGAGGGCCAATGTTGGGCCTGGCCTAGATGGAGCAATTTTGAAGAGAAAGAATTTTGAGAACTGCGGAGCTAAGCGCAATTAAGTTTGAACAATTTTAGGATAAGTTTTTGTATGCTACGAAGTTGCGCGCAGCACAGTGTCGAAGGAGCTGTGTGGTCGGTGCTACGAGGAGTACATCGTCGCGATGTGCCACGTCGACAGAGAACCATCTAAGCAGAGCATGGACGGATGAAGGCAGTTATTTTGGTTAGGTCACAGAAGACCTATTTTTGGTAAAGATCGTCGATAACTACCAAGCAGTGGGTAGGTGCAGATCCAAGGTAGGTGACTAATCATAACAAACAGAAGACTACTACTACTCGAACCAGTCATCTAAGGCCGTGAAAGAAGGAAAAGCTCGGTGGAAGTAACCTATTGGAGCGCACATGATAGAAGATCCACTGCCAGATATCGGTAGTCCGGTTTTGGGAAAACCATGATAGTTTTGTAAACCTAAGGGCTCTACCTTCGAAAATGTAAAGACATGACCTACGGGTCTTGATCTATAAATAAGGTAATTTTGTAAAGGAAAAGGGTTAACTCTCAGTTTGTTGATTATTCTTGAATATTGTAAGATATGTCTTATCGAAGCATTGTAAAGGCTCTATAGCTGAGTGTGCATAGACCTAGTTTTGAGAGAGAGAGAGAGAAGAGCATATGCAGCTGAGTGCAAAGACAAATAATTGTTGTACCCTTTCCAAGATAAATAAAGAACAGCTCTTGTGGACATAGCTTCCCATCTGGGGGACGTGAACCACGTTAAACCATTGTGTTATGTGATTGCTGTGTATGATTGTCATTAATTTGTGATCTAATTTACTTAAAGTGCATGCATGAAGTTACTATTGTCTGTTATATGTTTACTATTATCTGTATTCACCATGGAAGCGATGGAATAAGATGCTAGTAGTTCATATATGGCGGAATGTTAACAGTAAAGCACCTATAAGATCTCAGTTGAATGAATCTATGAGATAACCACACAACAAAGGGTTAAAGTTGAATCGCGACATTGAGCACATAGCACTGTGCATCTCACCCATCTGCATAAGTTATGATGCTTATCAAGCTAAGTAATGATGAATGATTAAGGATTATCGAATAGATTGAGTAGAAGTGGTTAGGTCTCATAACCCCACTGCGCAGCCTGTGGACGCGCTGAGGGTATAAATATCTTTGTTCCTGAATATTCTTGACGCGGAGTAGAAGACTTCGCGTAGTCATTGACCGCAGCGCACAACCTGTGCCGCGCTATACATGAATCAGTTTATACACTCGCATCACAAGGTTGTGGAAACTTGCTTCTGCAACCACCCCCTCGACTTCGCCTCGGGTGAGACCTCAAACTGCTCACAGTCTGTTACCAAAAGGGCCGGTGAATAGGGGTTTTGTTCATATCTTGTACCGCGAAGTACCTAGGTCTACATTGGAAAACCTATAGAATAGTGTTGCGACCAACAAATGGTTCCGTTGCCATGCTATGACTAGTGATGCGATAGTGTATTCAGAAAAGTATGTCCGACAGTTGGCATCCAGAAACGATATAAATCTGGGCTTGGTGCAATAAGATCGAAAGAGATTTCGCAAAGAAAGAAAATAGACATCCACGTCTATCTAACGTACAGTGGTTGAATAGATACTTGTGGCGGGACATCCACAAATTTTTTTGGGCTTTATTTCCAAACGAGGTACACGAGTGGATATCGCGCCTAGCAGAAAGAAATAATTGTTCCCAAAGCGGAGTACCTACAAAGTGGAGTCAAAAGCTTACTGAACAACTTAAAGCGATCGACAGCCCACTGTCACGAGCAGTTGACTTCTAGGTTGATAGCATACTATAAGGATTTGTGACCGAGTTTGCTGTAGAGACGCTGAAGTCCTACAGCCAAGCTGAAGCATACTTTTTCGAAGGATTCAAAGGTAAGTTCCTCAAAAACCTCAGTCTATACATTAAAATGCCTTTAACTGAGAAAGGTGTTTTAAGAACGCAACAATAGTTCTAAATATGTCATTGTAGAGAATACATACATTGATTCTAATGAAGAAAACCATACTTTGATAAGTGGAAAGAGATACAAGCTTACTAACGAGAAGAAACCCACGTCATCTAGAAACCGTATAGATACCGAAATTCCATGTGATATCAATAATACAAACACTCAGTTATCAGCCACAATCCAATGTATTATACCTCAGAATCAATCAGTCCTGAACCCACCCGCTGCGAGTGTCGTGCAACCCATACCACAGATTAGTAATACTAGTAACAATGCAAGAGCGAGTGCTCACAACACTACGACTCACACTATTCCACAGAATACTGTCCCTAGCACAATCCAACAGCCTGTGTCTACTTTTGTCACAGGGAATCAGTTCCAGAACAGTACACAATCCGAAAGGAGAATGACAGATAACGATATAAAACTGCCGATATTCAAAGGAACAGGTCAAGAAGACCCTGATCAGCACTGGTTTCTCTGCGAAGCCGTGTGGAGTGTTAAGCAAGTGATAGATGATGCTATAAAGAGAGCGCAGCTCATAACTACTTTTAGAGACACAGCGATGCATTGGTTTATGAAGTATTCTCAAGCACAACCAAGAACCTTAACAGACATTAAGATCGCGATTGCAGCAGAGTTTAAAAATCCCAAATTAGAATCACAGTGCATAAAAGAGTTGAAAGAAATCAAGCAGAAATCTACTGAATCGGTCTGGGAATTCGACCAAGAATTCAAAACATTGTTGGACCAAGTGAGCTTTTTTATAGCTCCGCAACAACATCAAGAATGGTTCATTGCTGCGTTGTTGCCCCATATCAGACAACCACTAATGCAACAGAAGGTTGTGTCTCAAGCTGAGGCTTTGGAGATCGCAATGAAGTTGGAAGCCTCACCAATTGGAGAAAGTAGTTTTGCAATGATACAGATCCAAAATGAATTGGCTACCTTGACATTAGAATTACAAGGTATGAAGAATGGAAAAGAGTAGAGACATGAGCAATGACATGAAGTTTGGTGCACAGGATGCAAAGGAGAGGGCCACACTAGAGAACATTGCCCCTTATTTCAAGAATATCTTAACAGTGGCGCACCAAACCCAATAAATATGAATCAGAACCAGGCACCATGGTGTGAAATTTGTAGAAGCAAAGGACACAGACCTGAGGACTGCTACCTGATACAAAAATATGTAAAGACACCTAAATGTTGATGTATATGTAACTTCGGAATGTATTTCATCTATGTATTTCATATATATTTATTGTACCCTTATTAGAGATGTGTTATTCCTCTATAAGGAAGTGTTGTCATGTGGATTGACAAGTGTCGCAAGTGTGTGTACTTGCCGATGGGTTATTAGACCACCATGTGTGGGGTCGGCCTTGAAATATATATTATATTGTGGATGTACCTAGCTAGACAAGTCGGCCCCATAAGGTCACTGGGAAAACAGGTTAGTATAAATAGAGATCAGGAGATCTCTATTTAGATCATTTTGGAAATTCATCTCTCTCTCACTCAGAAAGTGGCGCACTAGTGAGGAAGAGGATCATATGCTTCTAGGAGACTATATCAAGTGTATTTTGGTTGTACTTTTGTTGAGCCATTGCTCTCTCTATCTCTGAGGAAGTTGTGGGGTTTTTCACCTTAGGGTTTTCCCCACGGAAACTCTGTGTCTCTTGTCTCTCATGCTTTTGATTCTTGTGATGATTGTCATGCTTATTGTGATTGGTATGCATTGATATACTGTATATGTTATTCTCTCAGTGAAGATCCTAGAGTATTGTGAATTTATGCTCAAAATTTAACATGGTATCAGAGCTAACTTGAGAAGAAGACATTTTGCAGTGACGGAAACTTGAGTTTCTTGTTTATTGGGTTTCTCTCCACAGATTTTGGAAAAGCAGTATAGTAGATTGACTCTACTCATGAAGGAGAATCTATCTGTCCAATCAGAATTCAATTCTGAGCATTTTTAGATTTGGCCCTAAAAATTAGGGTTTCCACAAAAATAGGAATTTCTGAAATCTGAAGATATAGCTGGAAGCTCCTTGCAAAAATCGAAGTTTAGAGCTTTGGATCGAGATTTTTGGCTAGGTAGATCTGCGGGAAACTCAAACCCTAATTCAGGACTCTCTCTAGTGAACCCGGGAGGACAAAAAGGCAAAACCTGAAGGGTAAAGCTTTGCTGATCAGCTCATCAAGGTGCATCTTTCTATCCTTTCAGAAAACTGAAATTCACATTTTGAATTTTTAGGGTTTTTCCGACAAACCCTAATCCGGGAATAGATCCAGTTTTCAACATTTCAAGTGGTAAGACCTAAATCTTTTCTATTTCCATTTGAAGTACTCTTTAAGATGTCTCACCACACCAAGCTTAAGGATAAGCTTGAAGGAGCTGATAACTTCCAAGCTTGGAAGTATAGGATTGGGTTAATCTTGGAAGAGAATGAGTTGGACTCATATGTAAAAGAAGACATCCCTATCCCAGAGGATGAAGAGGCTAAGGTATTGCATAAGAAAAACTTGGTCAAGGCAAAGAGAATCGTTGCTGATTCTATCAAAGACCATCTCATACCCCATGTGTCTTCTCTAAAGACACCCAAGGAGATGTTTGACTCTTTGACCAAGCTATTTGAAGGGAAGAACATAAATCGAAAGATGACCCTGTGGAACCAATTGAAAGGAGTAAAGTTTCAGAATGGAGAGACCATTCAATCTTATTTTTCAAGGGTCTCCCAGATCAAGGAACAACTAGAAGCAGTGGATAAAATGGTGGAGAATGGTGAAGTGGTGATGACCACTCTAAATGGCCTACATAGGTCATGGGATTCCTTTATTCAAGGAATTTTTGCAAGGAAGAAGTTGATCTCCTTCAACAAATTGTGAGAAGAATGCTCTCAAGAAGAAGCTAGGCTTGTGGCCCAAGAAGAAAAGATGGGAAATGAAGATCAATCTCTCACAGCACATGCCATGAAAGGAAAGTCCAAGAAGGAATCATCTCATAACAAGAGATTCTCACACCACCATTATCATAAAGATAAGAAAGATCTCAGATGCTTCAATTGCAATGAGAAGGGACACTTTGCTTCAGATTGTCCCAAGAAGAAGAAAGACAACAACAACAACTTCAATAAGAAGAAGAATAATAACAGAAGAAGATATCATGCTCATGCTGCCGAAGATGATGAACGCCCAAAGAAGAAGGCTAGGGCAGAAAGTGATAGTGATGATGACTCATCAAGTGAAGAAGAGTATGTTCTAATTTCTGCTCTCATAGGTACTATCTCCCATGGTTGTAATGATTGGTTGATTGACAGTGGGGCTTCCAAACACATGACTGGGTTTAAGGAATCTTTTGTGAATCTATCTGAACATGAATCACCCCATAAGGTGAAACTTGGGGATGATTATCAATACCCAATCAAAGGAAGTGGTGAAGCCTCCTACAACCTAGATTCTAGAAAATATTTGAAGATGAAAGAAGTCCTTTATGTACTTGGGCTCAAGAAGAACTTACTCTCCATCTCTGCATTGGATGAAAAAGGTAAGAGGGTTGCATTTGTGGATGGCCAAGCCCTAATGTGGCCAAAGGGAAAGAACATAGATGATGCAGTAGTGATTGGAGAGCAAGAGGGAGGTTTGTATAAATTGAAGGGACAACCTGAACATGCCATGGTACATGAATCCATGGAGCCAAGTGAACTTTGGCATAGAAGACTTGATCATATGCACTATAGGGCACTTCCAATTGCAAGCAAGGCTGTAGAGGGTCTTCCTGAGATCAAGACCAAACATGAAGGTGTTTGCAAAGGATGTGCAAAAGGTAAGAACATTAAGAAGGCTTTCCCAAGCAGTGAAAGCAAGGAAAAAGACATCCTGGAAATCATCCACTTAGATGTATGTGGTCCTATGTCATCCAGCTCTCTGAGTGGGTATGTTTACTATGTCTCATTTATTGATGACTTCTCCAGGAAGACTTGGGTATACTTCTTGAAGAACAAAGATGAGGTGTTTGATAAATTCAAGGAATTCAAAACCTTGATGGAGAATCAAACTGATAAGAAGATCAAAACATTCAGATCAGACAATGGTGGATAATTCACCTCAGGTGACTTCAAGAAGCTTTGTAGTGATTCAAGGATTAAGAGGGAGTTGACTGCTCCTTATAATCCTCAACAGAATGGAGTTGCAGAAAGGAAGAACAAAACAATCATGGAAGCAGCAAGGGCAATGCTGCATGACCAGGATCTACCTATGCATCTATGGGAAGAAGCAACTAGAACAGCTGTATATGTGCAGAACAGAACAACCCACAAGATATTGGACAACAAGACACCAGAAGAGGTCTTTTCTGGTAAGAAACCTGAAGTCAGCCATTTTAGAATATTTGGTTGTCCAGTATACACTCATGTCCCAAAGGAAAAGAGGACTAAACTAGATCCTTCAGGAAAGAAGGGTATCTTTGTCGGTTACAGTGAAAGCTCGAAGGCTTACAGAATATACTTTCCAAGGTTCAAGAAGATTGATGTCAGTAGGGATGTAACATTTGATGAAAACTCAGCATTCATCAAATCAAGGAAGGCACCTATCGAAGTTTTTGAAGAACCTAAGGAAACTAGATTTCAAGACACTACCATGACTGAAGCAATTCCAGAAGTTGTTCATGAGTTTGAAGATCCGCAAGAACCTGTAGATCCATCCCATGAGGATAACTCTCACAAGAGGAAACCTGCATGGGCTAGAGAGCTCATTCAAGATGCAGAAAGATTTGGCATTCCAGAAGAAGAACACAGAGCAAAGAAGAGAACCAGATCACATACCAGCTATGTTGCTTTACTCTGTGACATTATGAACAAAGAGCCTTCCAGTTATGAAGAAGCAACGGAAAAGAAAGAATGGAAGGATGCCATGGTTGAGGAATACCAATCAATAATGAAGAATGATGTTTGGGATGTTGTACCAAGACCTAAAGAGAAGTCTGTTGTGACTTCTAAATGGATCTACAAAATCAAGCATGTTGTAGATGGCAGTGTAGAGAAATACAAAGCAAGATTCATAGCTCGTGGCTTCTCTCAGAAAGAGGGAATAGATTATGAAGAAACTTTTGCACCTGTAGCCAGGTATACTTCCATCAGAACAGTACTTGCCCTGGCTGTAGCGATGAAATGGAAAATACACTAGATGAATGTCAAGACTGCTTTCTTGAATGGTGTAGTTGAAGAGGAAGTATATGTGGAGCAGCCACTCGGTTTCGAAATACATGACAGGGAGTCGTATGTGTGCAGATTGAAGAAAGCCTTGTATGGCTTGAAGCAAGCTCCCAGAACTTGGTATGGCAGGATCGACAGTTTCCTATCTAGTTTGGGCTTTACCAAGAGTAAAGCAGATTCCAACCTTTACTACAAGGTTGAGGAAGGGAATCCTGTGATTCTACTGCTGTATGTGGATGAATTATTTGTAACAGGAGATGACAAATTGATTGCAGATACGAAGAGGAAGCTTGCTGCCGAGTTCGATATGAAAGATTTGGGAATGATGCATTATTTCCTAGGTATGGAGGTGTGGCAGAGTATAGGTGGGATCTTCCTTGGTCAAGGGAAGTACATAGTAGATATCCTGAAGAGATTCGGGATGATGGATTGCAAGGCCATGGCCACACCTATGGCATCGAATCTAAAGCTTCTATGTGATGCTTCATCTGAGACGGTTGATGTCTCTATGTATCGTCAGATGATTGGGTCCTTGATGTACTTGACGAACACTAGACCAGATATTTGCTTTGCGGTGAACACATTGAGTCACTTCCTGACAGATCCAAGGAGTGTTCATCTGGTTGCTGTAAAGCATGTTCTAAGGTACCTGAAGGGTACAGTGGATTATGGGCTCAAGTATGAGGTGAATCAAAAGTTTAACTTGCAGGGTTATGTTGATTAAGATTGGGCTGGCAGTGCTGCAGATAGGAAGAGCACATCTTGGTGCTGCTTCAGTATGGGATTAGTTGTGATCTCTTGGCTTAGTCGAAAGGAGTCTTGTGTAGCACTGAGTACAGTTGAGGAAGAGTATGTTGCAGCCTGTTCAGCTAGTTGTGAGGCAGTATGGCTATGGAAGCTACTGTCTGAATTATTTGATCTCCCGTTGGATGCTACTGGTATCTTCTGTGATAACCAGAGTTGTGTGAAGCTATCCGAGAACCCAGTGTTTCATGACAAGTCGAAACACATAGAGATCAAATATCACTATATCAGGGATATGGTGCAGAGAGGAGTTGTGAAGCTCCTGTATGTTGCGACGGACAAGCAGATTTCAGATGTGCTGACGAAGCCACTAGCCAGGGTGAAGTTCGAGTACTTCAGAGAGAGGCTTGGTGTTCTTCGGATTGATGACACTTCGAGGAAGAAATGATGGACACATTTGCTAAATCCATTCCAAGCATGTTGGAAGGAGGATCCTTCACATGGCTGTGGATGTAAGCGCTAGATGATGAGCATCGGGATGATGTTCTGGTTTCTGCTTTGTATGATCAGTTGGATCATTTTTATATGTATGTATGTATGCATCATGTTGGATGCTGGATATGATCATTTGGATCATTTATATGTATATGTATGTACGCATCATGTTGGATGCTGGATATGATCAGTTCGATCATTTATATGTATGTACGCATCATGTTGGATGCTAGATATGATCAGTTGGATCATGTGTATGTATTTTGTATATGCATCATGTTGGATGTTTGGACCATGTATCTGTATATGTATCAGGTGGATACATTGTATGATCAGGTAGATCATGTATGTTGATATGTATCATGTATTTGTATTTGTATCAGGTAGATACACTGTATGATAAGGTGGATCATGTATGATGATATGTATCAGGTAGATACTTGGTATGCATCAGGTAGATGCATTGTATGATCAGGATGATCATGGATGACGAGCTTCAGGATGTTGCTCCAGATGACATGCAGCAGGATGTTGCAGTGATGATGATTAGGTGTACATCAGGATGATGTATGGTGAGTATCAGGTTGATACTCTGTGGTCGTGGAACAGGTTGTGCAGATAAGCATGTAATTTGTGCCCTGGGAGATTTGCAGATAGTCTTTCAAGGTTTTTCCTATGGCATGTAATTTGTACCCTGGGATAACTGGCAAATGCTCTTTCAAGGTTTTGCTTGGGAGGACATATAATTTGTGCCCTGGGAGATCTGCAGATAGTCTTTTGAGGTTTTTCCTATGGCATGTAATTTGTGCCCTGGGATATCTGGCAGATGCTCTTTCGAGGTTTTGTCCTATGGCATGTAATTTGTGCCCTGGGAGATCCGATAGGTTTAGCTGTGTGCTCGTGATCAGTCCTGGGATGCTCTTTCGAGGTTTTTCCACGACCACATGTAATTTGTGCCCTAGGAGATCCGATAGGTTGAGCCTTGTGCTCGTAATCAGTCCTGGGATGCTCTTTCAAGGTTTTGTGGTGACCACATGTAATTTGTGCCCTGGGAGATCCGATAGGTTGAGCCTTGTGCTCGTAATCAGTCCTGGGATTCTCTTTCGAGGTTTTGTGGTGGGGTCACATGTAATAAGTCCTGGAGATCTGGACAGGATGAAAAAGGCCTCAGATGCTCTTTACGGTTCTTGCTAGTCAAGAGACTCTTTTAAGGTTTTGTGATGCACGTAATAAGTCCTGAGATTTCCACAGTATCGCGAGTGATGATGAAGACCTGCAGGTGGTGGGCCTACATCCAGTATGAAAAAGGACTGGCTATGTAGAACTTCCTATGACGAGTAGAGTCAGATATTGGTTGAGATAGTAGCAGCAGTGACGATGATGATGACGATGCATTGTTGACGATGATCCCGAGAAGAAGACTTGTCTAGCAGATCTGTGTCGAGAAATACCTTCCTAGTTAAGAGGGAGTGTTGATGTATATGTAACTTCGGAATGTATTTCATCTATGTATTTCATATATATTTATTGTACCCTTATTAGAGATGTGTTATTCCTCTATAAGGAAGTGTCATCATGTGGATTGACAAGTGTCGCAAGTGTGTATACTTGCCGATGGGTTATTAGACCACCATGTGTGGGGTCGGCCCTAAAATATATATTATATTGTGGATGTACCTAGCTAGACAAGTCGGCCCCATAAGGTCACTAGGCAAACAGGTTAGTATAAATAGAGATCAGGAGATCTCTATTTAGATCATTTCGGAAAGTCATCTCTCTCTCACTCAGAAAGTGGCGCACTATTGAGGAGTAGGATCATATGCTTCTAGGAGACTATCTCAAGTGTATTTTGGTTGTACTTTGGTTGAGCCATTGCTCTCTCTATCTCTGAGGAAGTTGTGGGGTTTTTAACCTTAGGGTTTTCCCCATGGAAACTCTATGTCTCTTGTCTCTCATGCTTTTGATTCTTGTGATGCTTGTCATGCTTATTGTGATTGTTATGCATTGATATACTGTATATGTTATTCTCTCAGTGAAGATCCTAGAGTATTGTGAATTAATGCTCAAAATTTAACACTAAAAACTTATACTGTAATTTTTGTAAGTCAGTTGGACATGATGAGTCCAACTGTCGTGCTTATGAATTAATGACTGAAAGAGAACAAGATATGAAAGCAATGCGAGGTGCTATAATGTATCGCATCCAAGAGGAAAATCAGCCAAAGCAAGAGAACACCCACTATGATCAAGGAGGATATAGAGGCCGCGGTGGTGGATATCGCGGGAGAGGAAGAAATACTGGTCAAAATCAAGGAAGAGGATGAGGCCAGGTCATATGCTATAACTGTGGTCAGCCAGGTCATGTATCAAGAGAATGTAGTAATCCATGCGCCACATGCAACTACTGTAAATCATTTGATCATGTCATTGAAGACTGCCCCATGCTTGAAGTAGAAATGCAGAAGCGAAGAAGAACAAAAACACCATACCCTAACATCCAGTTGATCGCATCAGAGAGAAAACCTACAGGTCAGAGCGTTAATGCAGTAA
This sequence comes from Larix kaempferi, assembly GCA_027924585.1. Taxonomy (NCBI): domain Eukaryota; kingdom Viridiplantae; phylum Streptophyta; class Pinopsida; order Pinales; family Pinaceae; genus Larix; species Larix kaempferi. The sequence continues at coordinate 562,246 of BSBM01000957.1, forward strand.
CGTGAAGTGGTGCTGATACAAGAAAAGACAACAGCACAAAAGCCTCGAATTCTGGAACAACTGCTCCTAAGAAGAACCCTAGAGAAACAGTAGGAATTAGAAAAGCTCCTGGGAAAGCACCTCCATTGAACTTACAGAAAAATAAGGAAATATTTAAAGAAACGCGGGACATGTTTAAACAACTACCACCTAGTTCACCAAGAATCCCATTGCGCAGTCAAGAACCGCAAATAGAAGATATTCCACTGGCATATGATCAGACACGCGCTACACTAGATACATCTATTTTTGTTGTGTAGTTTTTACAAAGCTGCATCAAGTTATTAAAAAACAAAGACACTCTTATGGAATTTGAAAAACTGATAAATTAGTATGAATCATGCAGTTAGAAAGAAATAGCAGATGGCGCAGTACATAACATTAGGAGTCCCAAAAGAACCGGTAGGGAAATGTGGTTCACTGCACAGATAGGAGACTATGAGATGGATGATATCATTCTTGATCTTGGATCTGAAGTGAATTTCCTAATTAAGCAGACATGGAAAGCGATGGGAAAACCAAAGTTACAGTGGTCACCTATACAATTAAGAATGGCTAATCAAGGCATAGTTATACCTCTGGGAAGGTTAACCAATACTATTTTCAACATTGATGGAGTCCAAAGTTATGCAAACTTCGAATTAATTGAAATTGTGGATGATAGCAATCCTTATCCAGCACTGCTGGGCATCGATTGGGCAATGATGAATTCCGCCATTATCAATTTGAAGACAATGAAAATGATATTTGAAGGAAATGACATAAGGGTCATCACACCATTGGATCCTTCATAGGGGGAGTGATATCTTGAACCTACTCAAGAAGAGTATAGAGCTCAAGACCTTGACCGTATCTATAAAATGACAACAAATGTTGCGGATTATATTCATCCTACTGCGGATGGAACGCTCAGCTGGAGCTGCGATAGTTCTTGCATCTCAGACTGTGACACAGGATTAGAAAACTGGCAACACAGAATGCATGAAGTATCTTCCAGGAGATGCGCGACAATTACAAAGTCACTCTGCTGGATTGGAAAATAGGTAAGTCCAATCCCCACTTATGATGGTACAACTAACATCTATTCATTTATCAAAGAATACATTGTAGCAATTGCAAATGAACATTGCGTCTCAGCATTGGACATGGCACTCCACGAGACACTGGCTAGATGGTGGACCACACATAAAAAGACATTGACAACCTGGGACAAGTGCAGAATCAAACTACAGATTAGATTCGCTGATAAGGTAACACTACCATTTGAGAAATATAATGGCCAGACAGATACAAAGAATCATATCGCAGCTTGTGTACAAGCTTGGAAGGAAAGACCACCGACAGAATGGGTACATCTCTTTGTGCATATGTTGGATCAGCCTATTCCAAAGAAATGGTACGTAGAGGAGGATCTGCGTAGAGGAACAATGAATTGGTCTGTCCTAACTGCGAGTTTCCAAAAGGACTTTAGCTTTGAAGACAACCATCCGACTATCCAAGACGCACTACAGCTTATCAAGGAAAAGATATTTACACCAGATTCCATGGAGGAAAACATAACATCAGAAGAGTTTTTTGAAGCAAACAATGTACTTGTGAGTCTACAACCAGATTGGACATAACAAGTAGAGCAAGTCATGGGCTGCTATAAATTAGCTGAAAAAGATAAAGATAAGGAATACAACGATGAGGAGGACCCGTGCAATATAAAGATCCCTGAATCTGAAGGAATGCACGAAGTAGAAGGACCTCCATTAGAGATTCCTAATATGACTGGACCGGTCAAAACAAAAAAAAGTGAACATCGGTATTAGTGAAGAGCTGAAGTTCGCAACAATAGGAGACTACTAGGATGATGACACAATTGCGGAGATCACAGCTATATTATAGGAATATTAGGAAGTATTCCCAACAAAGTTCATAGAGATGAAAGGCATCTTGGGAGACTTAGGAGTGATGAGAATTCCTATTAAGCCGGGAGTGAAACCTATTAAACAAAGACCATAAGACTGAATCCGCGCTATAAAGAACGATTTAAGGCAGAACTCGACAAGATGCTCGATGCAGGAATCATTGAGCCGGTTGAAGAATATGAATCGATAAGCCTGATGGTAATCCAAGACAAGAAAACAAAGGGTGAGATTAGGATCTATGTTGATCTCAGAAAGTTGAATGATGCCTCTATGCATGACCCATTTCCTACACCTTTTACCGACGAAGTTCTTGATAACGTTGGAGGTAATGAAGCATACTCTTTTACTGGTGGATTTTCTGGATACCATCAGATTAGAATTGATCCAGCCGATAGGCACAAAACCACTTTTGCAATGAAATGGGGGTCATTCCAGTACACAGTAATGCCATTTGGTTTAAAGAACGCACCAGCCATATTCTCAAGAGTGGTGATCGCAACATTTAAAGAATTCATACACAAGTTTTTAGAAGTTTACTTTGATGATTGGACCATTTTTGGGTTACTGAAGAACCATGCCGCGAACCTCAGGATGATGCGAGAAAAATGCAGACAGCATCAGATTTCATTGAATTTGAAGAAATGTATTTTATGTGTTCCATATGGGATTCTGCTGGGACATATCGTGTGTAAGCAAGGGTTGATGGTCGATCCTGCGAAGATAACAGTTATTGTAAACTTTCCTACACCAAATTCAGTTAAACAATTGCGCACTACACTGGGGCATACCAGATACTACATAAAATTTATAAAGGGGTATGCACAGATAACCACTGCAATGGAAACGATTTTAAGAAAGGATAAACCATTCAATTGGAATGAAGACTGTGAGAAAGGATTCGACACATTAAAAGAGAAAATGGTCACGGCGCCGATCCTAGTTTTTCCAAACTAGGAAACGCCATTTCACGTACATGTTGATGCTTAATGTATAGCATTGGGTATTGCTCTTGCACAACCAGGAGAAGGAGGAATTGATCATCCCATTGCATTCTCAAGCAGAAAGCTGTCATCTGCTGAGAAAAACTATACCACTACTCAAAGGGAAGGACTTGCAATGGTATATGCACTATAGAAGTTCAGACACTATTTGCTTGGTGCACACTTCTTAATGTTTACCGACCATTCTGCATTAAAATACCTGGTCAATAAGCCAGTGTTAGGGGGGAGAATATGAAAATGGCTCTTACTCTTCCAAGAGTATGATTTTGAAATAATAGTTAAACTAGGAAGATTAAATTTAGGCCCTGATCATCTATCAAGGATCGAGTTAGGAGAGGAACCTACGAATCTAGAAGACAATATGCTTGATGCGCAATTGTTTTCTATACAGATTGTCGATGATTATTATCAGGATATCATTGACTTTCTAACTACCGAGTTCACACCTACTGAATTCACTACGTAGCAAAAGAAGCAACTGGTAGTGCGAGCTGCAAACTTCACCATTATCGCAGCACAGCTCTACAAGTTAGGACTTGATGAAGTGTTGCGAAGATGTGTATTAGAACATGAGAAGCCATCTATATTAGTTGATGCACATTCAGGAGTCGCAGGAGGTCATTATGCAGGAAGGGCTACTGCCATAAGATATTGTGCGCAGGGCTATGGTGGCCTATGATTCATAAGGACTCCAAACAACATTGCCAGAACTGCGATGTCTATCAGAGGACCGGGAAATCATCAAGAAGAGATGAAATGCCATTGAACCCTCAACTGACCTTGCAGGCATTCGAAAAATGGGCAATCAATTTTGTGGGACCTATTAACCCACCAGGAAAAAGAATTGGTGCGAGGTACATTATTACTACAACTGACTACCTCACTAGATGGGAAGAAGAAAAACCAGTCAAAGATTGTAGCACAGCTACAGCGGCACAGTTTATCTTTGAGAACATCCTTACACGATTTGGATGCCCAAAAATCTTGATGAGTGATCAAGGTACTCATTTCCTGAACATAACTATTGAATCTTTAACTGAAGAGTTCTCCATACATCATCAGCGCAATACACCTTATCACCCACAAGCGAATGGAATTGTTGAAGCATTTAACAAAGTACTTGAGAATGCACTAACCAAGATATGCAATGTAAACCGCAATGATTGGGACCTACGCATTCCATTTGTATTATTGGCGTAGAGAACAACATGTAATAAATTAACTGGACATACACATTTCAAATTAGCTTACGGACAAGAAGCAATAATGCCAATGGAATATATTATACCCAGCTTAAGAATAGCTGCATTTACAGGGATGTGTAGCTAGGGTTTTCACCCTAGCTTGTGCAAATGAGCACCTACTAAGGAGAAGGGATTCCTTAGTAGCAGTTCAGAAAATACAGTAAAAAAAAGACAATATAGTAAAACAGTAAACTACTCTAAGCATGTGCATAAAATAACAGAAAGATAATAAAAACGGTTTTTTGTATTAAAGATTATACCTCCAATGTGAAGGTTGATGAAGCCTTTGCAACAGTCCAAGAGGGTTGCTCCAAGCTCCAGTGTTGTTCCTTTCTCTTTCTCCAAAGGGTTTTGGAAATGGTCCAAGGGGGCACTCAAATGTGAAAGTAGCTCAAGGGTGAGCTAGGGTTTCAGGAGTGATTTTGGAAGAGTAAGGGTGTGGTTGACTGTGGATATGAAATGAGGGGCCTCCATCACCTATTTATAGGTTTTTAGTGGTGGAGTGCTGGCCCATGGTTTTGGGCACCATATGGTTTAGGTCAGCTGTATAGGGTTTTTGCTTCCTTTTTCCCTCTTTTTCCTCCTTTTCGTATTTTTTATTCCCTTTTTAGAGGGTTTTTGCTATTTTGGAGGAATTTTGGATTATTTTTTGGGGAAAAATGGGTTTTTTTTGGCCTTTTGGAGGCCTTTTTAATGGTTTTTTTGGCCTTTAGGAGGCTTTTTAATGGGTTTTTAAGGTTTTGGAAGCAAATATGGTAGGAAATATGGACAAATGAGTCATGTAATGGGGTAGATGAGGTAGTGAGCACTTTTTGGGTGTTAACAGATTGCCCCCTGATGTGTGAGGGCAGGAGCTCATTGTATGGCCGATAGACATCATAAGTCTTTTATGGTTTTCCTGGGATGTGGAGAAGAGAATAAACGAACTAGAGCCCAGAACAACGGTCCCGAACAAACTGCAAAAACTGAAAGTACATGACCTCAATAATGAATGAGGATTAATCTGAACATATGGACGAGGCGGACATTCCCATGCTCGTATCAAGATATAGAACAACAATAACAATGGGGTCCAAAATATGGGGACCTGAAATATACATGGCCTCAAATAATGAATGAGGAAGAATCTCAATATATGGACGATGCGGGCATACCCATGCTCGTATCAAGATACATAAAAAATAACTGTGAGGCCCGAAAAAGGGGGACCTGTAAGATATATAGAGAACCACTGTGTACATCATAAGGGTCCAGAGTGGACACAAATCTGGGACATACTGCTGGGCTGACCATGTCTGAGCTGAAGAACTAATACACTGGAATAACAACAGTGTTGCTGAGTGTGGTATCAAAGGAACTGATGAGCTGCTAGATCATAGTGATGGGGAGTCATACCCTCAATGGTACACTGAACTGGAACTGAACTGGGTACTCAAGGAAGCATATAACTGGATGGCTTCTGAATACAATCGCCAACGCAACCCGGACATCCACGGGAACATATAACTGGGCGTTCCAAAGTGACTCACCAATGTGCTAGAGTCGGGGGAAATCTGAGGTATTCGACCAATAACTAAAGGGATATAAACCCTGCACGATTCTCAACGATGCGATCAAGGTGTTGAAGTCGAGCATGTGAGAGACAACCACTCAGAGAGGCAATGATGACTCCTCTCAAAGTGGTCCGTAGGCACTCACCACAGATGGTGATGGGTCCAAAGCGCAAGGACCTCTGGGTCTATCCTCTGGAATAGAGGGGATGTCGTCGACAGAGGGAGACCTGCAACTAGCAAGGCAATGATGTTTCCTTGATAGGAGCACGAGGTGGAGAACCGAAGTGTGAGAGTACTGATGGTAGGACTGTCATACTGTGGGGGATAACTGGGCAAGTAGAGTGGGTGGACTCAAACTTCCTTTGTTCAGAGTCTGATGGCGGGGATGATTGGGCAGCATATGAAACTGACTGGTGGGAAAGGGATCATAGCTGTAATGGATCAAGGATAGTGACTGGGGTGAGTGATACTTAAGTTGGTGTAAAATGGAAGGAGACTGCAGAATACTCTGAACAAAGGCAACCTGATTGGGGGTGCTGCTGAGACAATCGATCACAGTGCCTAGAGGCACGGGGGGGACTTCTTCACAGGTTAAGGAACTAGAAGAAGTGTGTTTAAAATGGTGCTGTCGTGTGGATTTATACGATCCCAGGACAGTTCATGCTCGTGACTGCTTTCAATTTTAAGGAGTCTGAAAGCGATAAGAAGACTCTAAAATAATGAAATGGTACTGTCGTGTGTATTTGTACAAGCCCGAGACAGTTCATGCTCGTGGTTGATTTCAATTTTTAGAGAGTCTGAAAGCGATAAGAAGACTCAAGGGGGTTGCTTTTTCGTGTGTTAGTCTCCAAGGCCCAAAGAAGCATAAAAGAATGCAATGAACAACTCTTCTAGCCGGTGTGACTAGAGTATTCCTTTTTCGTAATTAGTCTACCAGGTCCGGAAAAGGGTTAAACTTATACCAGATAGACGCCCTTTCAAGTACTTTAACAAGCATGAAAGGAAGCAAGATTACTCAACGATCTTTTCATTGTTTTAGGAGTTAGAAAAAGGACTTGTCCGGCCTGAAAAAGGGATAAAATTATACCGAACAAAAGGAATGGTCAGGCAAGGAGGAAGTGCTCAATCAAGGAACATTGATGATGACCAAGAACGAGGGTAGGGGGGGACACTAGTGAGCCTCCTTGCGGGATAATGAATGGTGGCAAAATAATGAAATAATTACAGTATGAAATGAGTGAATGGCTCATGTAAAAATGTGGAACAATCCGATGGTGGCCGATGTGGCACGCAAATCGAGGAAGCAAGGTGTCGGGACACAATGTTGAAATTGTACTTGGTGAGAGCGAGAAATGATCTCAAGCATCATCACGAGCTCGGAAAATTGGATCCGATGATATAAAAAGGGTCAAAAGTGGAAAACAGCTGATGTGGCATGCAAACCGAGGTGATGGGGGGTGTTTTGGAAAAAATACCCAAAAAATCTGAGGGTGAGAGCGAGAAATGATCTCAAGCATCATCACGAGCACGGAAAAATGAATCCGATGACATAAAGTATATAAAAAATGGGCCACGACCGATGTGGCACGCAAATGAGGCGACAAGGTGTCATGTCACGATGTCAAAAAAGGTTTTGGTGAGAGCGAGAAATGATCTCAAGCATCATCACAAGCACGGAAATATAAATCTGGCGATATAAGGAACGTCAGAATGGACGACGGTCGAGGTGGCACATGAACCAAGGCGCGGGGGGCGTTTTGGAAAAAATACCCAAAAAATATGAGGGTGAGAGCGAGAAATGATCTCAAGCATCATCACAGGCACGAAAATATGAATTCGGTGGTGCAAATGTTGCGAAAAACGGAGGTCATAAGGACTCCGGAATGGTCAAAGGAAATAACGAGGTTAAAAAATGGCTACAAATAAAGGTGATCCCACCAAGCGAAGGATGTAGTGGTGGGGAGAAATGATGGTCCGCAGGGGCAAAATACTAGGCGTATCAAATCAAATCAAATATACAAGTGACATGTGACCTCAAAAATGGTTGAGATCACACATGTGAAAAAGTGAGCAGGGTTAATGACCTGCCGCCATGCTATGTGCATGGGGTTTGTGATTGTGGATCGCATATGTGTTGGTTTGAACGATGGGTTCATTGACGTGATGAGATAGATGTGATGTGGTAGGTTCAAAATGATTGATCATGCCCCCTATCCTAGGATCAAGGTAATCTATTATGCCCCTTGACTCAGAGGTGTTACTGTGGTGCTCTATGATAGCGGGGTCAAGACCAGGAAAAGACATCATGGAACGCTTGGAAACATTTCTTGTACTCTCCGATCTCGTGCTCGGTGCAGGAAGTTCCTAAAGTAATGAGTTTAGGGGCACCTCCTGGGGTAGAGATATCAATTTGGATTGTGGGTGAGATATTGGCCATGCTACCTTCCTTGAATGCGTTGGGGGCAGGAATGGGGTCTTTAAACTAGTCGACTTTGGCGGGATGGAAATCTTTGGACTCAACCGAGAATTGGGTGGTTGTGGTGGAGGAGGAGGCCTCAGGGAGGAAATAGGAATGATGGTGAATATCCTCCCAGGGGTAATCCGGGGCAGTAAGAGCCTCTAGAATCTCCTCCATCATTGCAGAAACTTTGAGTTGTCAAATCGGTTGACGAGGGAGTGGTATTAGAAGAGATCATATAAATGGTGTTAATCTCTCCGGATGAGGGTGATACTGGGGGGTGGATCTCCTCAATTGTGGGGGGTGTCGTCTCAAGGTCCAAACTATTCATCTCATATAGAGATTCTCTGTAATCTGAGAGACCAGGGCAGTGATGTGATTAATGGTCGTAAATACCGCATATTGCACAAGGGTGGTTGGCACGCAGTGATTTATCACGAGGATTAGGGGTTGGATCGAGTTGGACAACCAGGATGTTGGGGTCGTCGTCAAGCATTTGCATGTGTTCCTGTAATGCAGGTAATTGTGGACACTGATGAGTCGGATGGCCTAACTCATCACACAACGAGCATTTGGGAGGAGCACGAAACATGGGGGGGGGGGTTTAACTGTTTTGGGTGGGGGTACAGCAGTGTATGGTTGTGGGCCTCTACCCCCAGTGTGCTTGATAAGAGGGGGGGGATTCGTATATGACTAAGGGGTAGTGACACTGGGAGGTGGTTGACTAGTAGTGGCGATGGGTTACACCGGTTGTAGGATGACATTCGGTGTCAACGGGGGAATGGGAGGAGAAATATACCACACGGGTAATCCTAAGGTTAACCCGGGGAGGGTGAGAGTAACCATAACCGAGGCGCTTACTACTCTCGAGGGAGGGAATAGGAAGGGGATTGTGTGGATGGGTGTAACACCAATATGACTGGGTACCAATGGTGGTTTGGGTAATAAGGGCGGTTGATTGTTTGGTGTTTGTGTATTGTGGGAAAGGGTACATAGGTCAGATACTTCGGTCACAGGTGACGGGGGTGGAATGGATTGGAATGTTGAGGTCATCGGCATATCTGAGTAAACTCTACGTCCCACGGAGGAAACAAACGAGGTAGTTGCACCACAAATAGGTTCAACCATGGAGAGAACATTTTCGGTTGCAGTGGGGGCATTGGGATCGTAATAGGTGAGTTGATCGACCTTGACCACACGTCCGTCATGGGGGAACATCATGGTATGAAAAACAGATGAGGCAACCGCCCGCATGGCATACATGTATCTATGGCCAAGTAAGAGGTCATAATCAAGTTGGGCATTGATGACCTCTATGCCAATGAGCACTGTTTTTCTAGCCAACTGGACAGGGACATTAGCTAAGAGACCTCGGGGTTGAGCCGAATGGCCATCGTAGGCTCGTAACGCAGTGGTGGACTGCTGGAGAGTAGGGGATCCCAACTTCTGCCAAACGAACATGGACATAATGCATGTAGAGGCATCTTCATCAATAATGCACCGATGGATGACAAGATTCCGAACGGAAACAGAAACTTGGAATGCTAAAGTGGAAGGCAGGCGTGGTTTGGATTGGTCCAAATCGAAGGCCATCAGTCGTGAATCATTTGGGTCAATAGCACTAATGGAGGAGAGCAAAGTCTTGCGCTGTGAAGGATAGTTTTTTAAGACCTCCAACGCAGACATGGCTGCGGGGGACTGGGCTAGGTCATCTACAATGTTGTAATTAGATGCAGCGTGAGCATTGGGATTATTGTTGATGCGACGAAGTGGGAAGTGAAGTGCTTTGGAGGCGCCATCTAGTGGAGCCGGAGGTATACATAATGTCTGATCAATGGGATGAACGTTAGTGTTTTTGTCGACGGGAGGGGCTTCAGGGATGGAGCCATATTGGTTTTGACGGGTTTGGAGGTTGACATCGGTGGATGACATCATTAACAAGTGGTGGGTACCTGAGTCTATCATGGGTTGATCAGGAGCGGCATAAGTGATTTGTTGTTTTGGTGGCGCGTTTCCTTGAGGGGGGGCCAATGGCTGAGTGTTCACTACGCCTTGGGTCGGTAAAGGGTTTTGTAACACCAAGGGTTGATGTTGAGGTGGTGGGGGTTTGGGTGGCGCCTGAGGAGCCGCATGCCCTTGGCGATGGGCATTATCAGTCCAGAGTTGCCGAGCTTGCTCCAAATGTGGGCAAGCATGTGTGTAGTGGCCATAAACCCCGCAAATAGAACAAGGATGGTTTGTTCGCAAATTAGGATTTTTGGCCTACTTGGGTGGCCGATCAGGGTTATGGTTGGCAGGTGCCACGCTATTGTTGTTTGGGGGATTGGGAGGTTGACTGCCTTGGTCTGGAGGGGGGTTGTTCCCACGGTTACGGCCTTTGCCATGGTTTTACTGGCCCTGTGGGCGTTGGTTATTTTGGTTCTGCTGCGGATTTTGTTGGGCGTACACTTGCCCTTGGGAAGCAGGTGGGCTCTGGGGTTGTGCAGGTGCGGGAGCAGGCTGCGGTGGATAATAAGTAGGTGGAGGCGGTGCAGGTGCTGAACCTTGTGGGGGTTGCTGATACGTCTGCAGAACAGGTTGTGGGTTTACCTCAGGGGCTGCCTATGGCGGGTAATAAGCAGGTCAGGATTGAGAGTACACAGGAGCTGGTGCAGCCTGTGGGTGGTAATATGGCTAAGGTGCGACTGGTGGGGCGTAAGCGGGGGTGGCATGGCCAAAGCACTGAGGTGGACATGAGCGTCCGTGGGAATGATGGTGATGTGCCATGGGAGCATACGAATTGGTTGCTCCGGACTGAGATGTAGCCTGCGAAAAGTATGGTCCATGGCTAGGACGTGCTATGGAAAAGGGTTGGTTATGTGAGGCTATATGGCCAATGATGCCATCTGCGGCATGGGATGCCCCCGGCGCATCGTGTCGAGAGGAATCACCGCAAGGGGCGTCAGGTATGATGGAATACAGATAACCCAACTGGGCATAAATAAGGTCAAATTGTTGGGCTTTGAGGATGGCCTCTTCTTCGGACTGGGGTCGTTCGGATGCCACATCCTTGGCAATGACAGGAAGGAGGGATTTTAGAAACCAATCTAAGAAGATACGGTCATCTAACTTGATTTTGCAGAGGCTGCGGCGTTGACACCACTCATGAATGTGGTCAGTGATGTGGGTAGCCATGTTCTGTCTGCAAGACAGTAGGATCTCAACTCCCGCGTCATAGCGGACAGGTAACTGAAAGAACTGCAGGAAATTCGAGGTGAGGGAAGTAAAGGTGGCATGGGTCCCATGGGGCTGCTCGATGTACCACTTAGCTGCAGAGCCAGTGAAGGTGCACTGTAACAGACGGAGGCGGATAGAGTCATCCACTATGGAGTTGGAGGAATACCATAGATGGAAGGACATAATATGATTTTGAGGGTCCTCACCTGCCTTGCCCTCAAACTTAGGGATGTCGGAGGGGAGCTTGGTGGGCATGTGAGGCCATGCAGGGTCGTGTCTGATGGGATCGTTAGTTTGTCTAGCTAGGTTAGGAAGGTTGAGACTAGCCATGAATGGAAAACTAGTAGAAGGATGTGACATACTAATGGTTGTGACCATGTTGGGGCCAATGCCCCCAAGTGGGGGGGATAGGTTTGGGATGTTGCCCCCAAGTGGAGGAACGAAAGTGGTATGGGACGGTCCTGCACCGCCAAGGGTAGTGCGAGTCACTGATGGAGTGGGGATAGGTATGCTAGCTACTGGAATGGGTACAGTGATCGGAATGGTATATGTGGGCCCCATCGAGGGCATACCCAAAGCAGGTGTGGTGGTGGATGCTCCACCAATGGTCCCTACAAAGAAATCAGTGGAAGTCATGCCAGCCATGGGGCTATTTGGTGCAGTGTAAGTGGGGTTCTTGGACTCTGCCTCAGAATCAGAGGTAAAATAAGGGGCGTCTAGATCGGGTGACGGAGTTCTATGTCGTTGACGAGTGGAGTCAAGTGACAAAGCTCGAGATCTATGATTAGTGGTATCAAGTGATGAAGATCTACGTCTATGACGGGTGATGTCAAGTGAACCGTGCTGTGGGGACTCACCCTGGAGGCACCGAGAATGTCTCGAGGACTCAATGGTGACAAATGGTGTCAAGTATCTGGGGGTTGTGTTGAGTGAAAAACAGCTCAAAAAACCCCAATGCAACCGAGTGTGCAGAAGGAGAGCTCAAAAAATATGGCACTCAGTCCAACAACCAACTCAAAGCACTTACTGTAACAGTTGTGCTACAATAAGTGGAGTATCAACATAAATGGTCAGAATGCCAACAAGCAGCAGGTTTCCTAGAAAATAAAAATAGTGGACTCGCTAGACCAAAAGGAGGTAAGGGAGCATGTAAACACCTAGCTAAATAGTATTCTGACTCAACTAGACATATCCTCTGCAAGGTTATGAAATCCAAGTCAGACAATATGGATAGTAGAGCCAAGTGGCTAAAGATATCCCCCTACCGAAAGGGACACTGGGTAATCAATCCTAGAAGAAAAGCAACTAAGATACCCCGTTCATGACACGTTCGGTTGGGTGAATCTGCCGTTTGGTTCTATCACCGCTGTATCCCCATACAGGTGATACACCGAGAACTGTGAAAGGTATCCTTCGGTTACTAAATGGATTGTGGTATTCCACTTAGGCTTCCGGAACCATTCTGGTGACTTCAACCCTCCTAGGGGAGAGGCCTTCCCAATAAATTGGTTTTAAACCGTGTCAAAAAATACTAGGGGATTTTGTTTCCCTAATGGACAACAACTATGTCTCAAGTGTAAGCAACCAAGGGGTGTTATTTGGATTCCTATCCCCTCGATCCTACCTAACTACAAAAATTCTTATGTGTTCCCCAAGTGGGGTTAGAATGTTGGTTGTGTTAAGTAGTATTTTAGGGCTCACTTGAATTAGGTGACAGAGTGTGTGCATATGAGATGATGAACCCAAGTAAAAGTGCCACGGGGTGGGAAACTTTCTAACTAAAAATATCAATGCAGAAATTAAACTTTAAAATGTAAAATTTTCTCTTTTCAATTAAAATGTTGAAGTTTTAAAAAATGTTCTGTAAATGGAACAGAAATAATACTGCAGAAAAAAGGCTGTAGAGAAGTATGGCTGCAGATAGGACAGATGGCTGTGTAGGTAAATAAAATATTGCCGCAAAGTGCTGGGTTCAAAACATTGAAAAAAGTGCAGAAAACAGACCGCAGGTTTGCGGCAAATCTGAGCAGTCGGACCGCGGGAAACAAGTCGACAGTCGCGGACAGGTTGCGAGAACTTGGCTGAAAGACTCAAGTGGACCGCGAAAAAAGGGCCGAAATTCGTAGGCGGATAGCAGGTAAATGGCTGAAAGCCGCAGGCGGGACGCGGGAAATAGGCTGAAAGATGCAGGCAGATTGCAGGAAAATGGCTGAAAGCTGCAGGCGGGAAGCGGGAAAAAGGCCGAAAGATGCAAGCGGATAGCAGAAAAAGGGCTGCAAGCCGGAGGCGGGACGCAGTAAAAAGGATGAAAGACGCAGTCGGGTAGCAGAAAAAGGGCTGCAAGCCGCAGGCGGGACACGGTAAAAAGGCCGAAATGTGCAGGAGGGTAGCAGAAAAAGGGTTGCAAGCCGCAAACGGCCCGCGGGAAAATGGGTTAACAGCCGCGGTCGGATTGCACGAAACAGGCTGATAGCTGCGGTCAGATCGCAGGTAACAGACTAGAAACCATTGGTAGATCGCCAGAAACCGTCTAAGAGCCGCGGTCGGATCGCATGTAAAATTATGAAAGACGCGGTCGGAACGCAACTACGTGGGGCAAAAGACGTGGTTTACAACAACTGAAAGGGACATCCGAAAGGAAAAAACAGAAAAATATTGCAGAAAATAAAAAATGTTTAAAACTATAACCAGAAATTCAAAGGAACACAAGGGGAGTCACCAAAACTGTAGCTAGGGTTTTCACCCTAGCTTGTGCAAATGAGCACCTACTAAGGAGAAGGGACTCCTTAGTAGCAGTTCATAAAATACAGTAAATAAAAGACATTACAGTAAAATAGTAAACTACTCTAAGCATGTGCATAAAATAACAAAAAGATAATAAAAATGGTTTTTTGTATTAAATATTGTACCTCCAATGTGAAGGTTGATGAAGCCTTTAAAGCAGTCCAAGAGGGTTGCTCCAAGCTCCAGTGTTGTTCCTTTCTCTTTCTCCGAAGGGTTTTGGAAATGGGCCAAAGGGGCACTCAAATGTGAAAGTAGCTCAAGGGTGAGCTAGGGTTTCAAGAGTGATTTTGGCAGAGTAAGGGTGTGGTTGACTGTGGATATGAAATGAGGGGCCTCCATCACCTTTTTATAGGTTTTTAGTGGTGGAATGCTGGCCCATGGTTTGGGGCACCATATGGTTTAGGTCAGCTGTATAGGGTTTTTGCTTCCTTTTTCCCTCTTTTTCCTCTTTTTGTATTTTTTATTCCCTTTTTTAGAGGGTTTTTGCTATTTTGGAGGAATTTTGGATTATTTTTGGGGGAAAAAGGGGTTTTTTGGCCTTTTGGAGGCTTTTTTAATGGTTTTTTGGCGTTTTGGAGGCTTTTTAATGGGTTTTTAAGGTTTTGGAGGCAAATATGGTAGGAAATATGGACAAATGAGTCATGTAATGGGGTAGATGAGGTAGTGAGCACTTTTTGGGTGTTAACAGGATGGCAGATCCCGCAGCACTAGAAGAAAGGCTATTACACCTGGTTGGTTTGGAAGAAGATCGCTTCATCGTGGGATTCCACTAGCAAGTACAGAAAGAACGAGAAAAAGCATGGCACGATCGCCATATCAAGAATAAGTCTTTTAAGGTAGGTGACCTAGTCCTCCTATATGATAGTAAATTCATGAAGTTTCCAGGGAAATTTAAAATGCATTGGCTTGGACCATATACTGTAATAGATGTTACTAACGGTGGCGCAGTCCAGTTAGCTACTTTAGCTGGTGATAGATTACCCAATTTGATAAATGGAAGTAGACTAAATCTTTACCGCGATAGTCTTGATCTGCAGCATCCGGTATGACCAGAAGGAGGGAAAAGTTTCTAGGTGCCAAGTATGGTCAGAATTGGGCAGTAGAAACTGTGGAAAAGTCTATACTTAAACTTATAGAGATAGCTCTATACAGTGCGTAGTGTTGCTAAAAAAAAAAGGGAAAAAGAAACAATGCGGTGTTGCTACATTAAAAAAGAAACAACTGGAAAGAAAAGAAATTATATATCGTGAAATCACTGTGCAGAACGAAAGATTGACTGCCACGCAGTTCGACGCAAGGATTTAGAAAATAGCCATTACAAGTGTTGGTTGGGAATATAGCCATTATACAGTAGATTCCTACAGACCGCTCGGGCATTTAAAGCATAAATAGCCGTTATAAGCATAATTTTGAAAGACAAGACAAAAGAAGCAGCTGGATTTCACCAACGGATACCACCATTAAATGCTTATCTAGCTGTTCAAGGGCATGGAGGAGTGTCCACCGCACCTATAAATAACATTGCATATCATCTCGCGGGCGTATCAAACATTTAGAATTTTCTGCATATACTTTTGTCTGAGCTAGTTTCATAAGCCGTCTACACACTTGGACAGTGTTTGCATGTCTGAAAGCTTTTCAATTGAAGAAGAGTTCACGGTCGAAGAGACTGTGAGGTTGTTCCAACATGGAGGAATTGAAGAGTTAATGAGAACTCCAAACAAGAAAGTCATCACTGAATCAGAACAAGGTCCAAGAAGATCATGAGGACACGGCCCCTCAATGTAGGACAAAGGGAAAAATCCAGTAGCACCGAGATCAAAACTACCGAATACAAGTTCAGTAGGGCCAAATAAGCCTCTTGTCGATAAAGAGATACCTTTAACTATGACTCTAGACTATATCTCACTGCATGCAGTGGATGCGCTAGCCATTAGACTTCTAAAGCGTCCAAGGTATGAGATACCACTCTCACCGATATCGAAGCATGTTGAGGTGGACAAAAATATGTTGGGAAAGATTCCATAATGCAAATGGGAGGACTATGATCTGCTAGCAATGCAGAAGGAGAAGCCAATCGAGTTGAATTTCCCACAGTTCCAGCTCGATAAATACATGTGATGGAAGAAGAATGCAAAGGGTGACCTCACCTTGGTCACCGAGAGCTGGTTGTCCGGAGTATCCAAGTCGAGGCTTCTCAACCTGCTCAGCCTCCCACACTTCGAAAGATCACCGGAGCTCAACGCAGTGGTGCAAACTCTTATGGCTCGCATCCACCAAGGATATTTATGGCTAGACCAAAATATCGACCTGACAATTGACTTAATCCACCGTATAACTGGATTAAGCAAAAGTGGAGAAGACCCAAGGAATTTCTTCCAGGGAAAGACAAATGATAAAGAGGTAGCCGCATTGATGAAGCAAACACAATCTATGGTCAAAGGGAAGTGAGGATTCTAGATGGATGACATAAAGTACCAAGCAATAAGCTTTGTCACGCAACTGTTAGTAGGAAAGTTTTTAAGAAAGTGTAGACCATTAGAAGTAAACGCAGGCGTAGTACTACTTGGCACTGTAGCTGCCGAGGGACAAGAATTCAATTGGTGCCAATATCTATTAAATGAGTTCCTTGAAGAACTGAATGATGTTGATGTATTTGTAATTTTGGAATGTATTTCATATATGTATATTGTATTCCTATAGAGATGTTATCATTCCTGTATACGGAAGTGTCGTCATTTATATTGTAAGTGTCGTAACTTATACTTGATGGGTTATTAGACCACCCTAGTGGGCGTCGGCCCTGTCAACATTATGTTATGTGGTTAAGTTGAGGCCGACCTAGTAAAGGTTATTAGGCATGTCAAGTCGTGTATAAATTGAGTGCGGGAGGCACTCTATTTGATCATTCACTTTCTCTCTCACACACTCATTGGAGAGTTCCACACTTGTGGAGGAGGAGAAGCTGCTGCTAGGAGATCTATCTCTTATGCTTTGTTTGTATCATTGCTCTATCTATCTCTGAGGAAGTTGTGGGGTTTTTCACTTTCTTGGTTTTCCCCGATGAAACTCTGTGTCTCTTGTGTGCTTGCATTATTGTGTCCATGATTGATATGCTGTAGATATGTGGTAGATATGTTGTACATGTTATTCTCTCAGTTAAGATCTTAGATCAGATTGAAAATTATGAAAAACTAACATGGTATCAGAGCTAGCCCAGATGGAGCAATTTTGAAAAGAAAGAATTTTGAGAACTGCATAGCTAAGCGCTGTTAAGTTTGAACAATTTTGGGATAACTTTTCGTATGCTGCAAAGTTGCATGCAACACAGTGTCGAAGGAGCTGCATGGTCGGTGCTGCCAGGAGTATAGCACCACGATGTGCCACGTCGACAGAGATCCAGCAAAGCAGATCATGGACGGATGAAGGCAGTTATTTTGGTTAGGTCACAGAAGACCTATTTTTGGTAAAGATCATCGATAACTACCAACCAATGGGTAGGTGCCGATCGAAGGTAGGTGACTGATCACAACAAACAGAAGACTACTACTACTTGAACCAGTCAGCTAAGGCTGTGAAAGAAGGAACAGCTTGGAGGAAGTAACCTGTTGGCACGCACGTGACAGAAGATCCGCTGCCAGATATCACTAGTCCGGTTTTGGGAAAACCATGATAGTTTTGTAAACCTAAGGGCTTTGCCTTTGAAAATGTAAAGACATGACCTACGGGTCTTGATCTATAAATAAGGCAATTTTGTAAAGGAAAAGGGTTAACTCTCATTTTGTTGATTATTCTTGAATAGTGTAAGATCTGTCTGATCAAACCATTGTAAAGGCTCTGCAACTGAGTGCACAAGGACCTAGTTTTGAGAGAGAGAGAGAGAGAGAAGAGCGTCTGCAACTGAGTGCGCAGACGAAGAACTATTGTGACCTTTCCAAGATAAATAAAGAAAAGTTCTTGTGGACATAGCTTCCCATCCAGGGGGTGAACCACATTAAACCATTGTGTTATGTGATTGCAATGTATGATTGTCATTAATTTGTGATCTAATTTACTTACAGTGCATGCATGAAGTTACTATTGTCTATTATATGTTTACTGTTATCTGTATTCACCGTGGAAGGTATGAAATAAGATGCTAGTAGTTCATATATGGGGGAATGTTAACAGTAAAGCACCTATAAGATCTCAGTTGAATGATTATATGAGATAACCACACAAAAAAGGGTTAAAGTTGAATCGCGACATCAAGCACACAGCACTGTGCATCTCACCCATCTGCATAAGTTATGATGTTTATCAAGTTAAGTAATGATGAATGATTAAGGATTATCGAATAGATTGAGTAGAAGTGGTTAGGTCTCATAACCCCACTGTGTGGCCTGTGGACGCGCTGAGGGTATAAATATCTTTATTGCTGAAGATTCTTGATGCGGAGTAGAATACTTCGTGCAGTCGTTGACTACAGCGCACAACCTGTACCACGCTATACATGAATCAATTTATACACTCGCATCACAAGGTTGTGGAAACCTGCTTCTGCAACCACCCCCTCGACTTCTCCTCGAGTGAGACCTCAGACTGCTCGCAGTCTGTTGCCGAAAGGGACGGTGAATAGGGTTTTTGTTGGTAGCTTGTACCGCGAAGTACCTGGGTCTACATTGGAAAACCTCTAGAACATTGCTACGACCAACAACCAACATCCTGTTGCATACGGTTTAACCATATTTGGAATTTACCAAAGTATGAGACATATGATTTCACAAATTCTTCAGATAGCCAGCTTGAGAATAAGAATCCTACAATAGATGTGGTTTTGCTTGGATGGTTGGGATCTAGGTAGAAGCATCATAAAATGTATACAAATTGGTACACCTCTAGGGGAGTTGATGCAATTACTTTCACAGTTCCCATGATGGACATTTCCAGCTTCATACCTGGAGGAAAAGCAAAAAAGAAACTTGATTTGCTGGTAACACATCTAGCTCATTGGAAGAAGGAAGATAATAAAGATTCCACAGAGAAATTCCTAGTGTTTCATACTTTTAGAAAAATACTAGTTGGCTAACGTAAGTATTCTTTATTATGTTTTCTTCTCTTTTACACCTTCAATACAAATTTCTTACAAGCATTCAATGTTCACCAGATGCAACATTTTGTGCCCTGCGAAATTATGGAGTTATGCTTGAGAATCTTTTAGATTTTGATCATACTTTAATAGATAAAATCGAGGGATGTATAGTGGACTCTGCTCCAGCCGCAACACCTGATACTCAGGTTTGTAAATATCATATAATTGTTCAAAGGACATGTGCATCAAATTTTTTGAGAGTTCCCGAATGTTTTCAATCCACGTAATGGGCTCATATTCTGGAGAGAGGATTCTCGAGTGATAGCTAATGACCATCATTTTAATTAATAGTTCTCTTTTGTACTTCTCCTTCTAGTTGGATCACAGGATGCCATCAATCATTCAATTTGAAACCATCCTCCCTAGAAATTTTTTCAATTTCGATAGCTTCTCTTATCTTTCTTTGCCTATAATGGTCTTCTTTTACAATGAGTTTGGCATTTTCAATGCATATATAATTGTTACTGGATCCTCCCAGTCTTGCAATTCATGGTTAAGCATGCCAAATTCGACCTTTCGTTATAGGGTTTTTGTTTGGATACTGGTTACATTCAAGTCTTACTGTGTGTTGTCTCTTGTTTCAAGTTTTTCTGTTGCCTTGCTAAATAAGCAGAGTGTTGCGGCAAAGGGACTATGAAAGGGAAGAGAAGGAAGTGCAGAACTATTGGGGTTTGACAAAGTTCATTCAAATGAGGCAAAACCTGATGTTGCAAAACAACATTACGTGTGATGTTGGAGAATTTTTTCAAGCTATTTTTCAAGATCTGATACGTTGACAGTGTTAGGATATTCCTATACTCCATCCTAGTCCCACTAGTATTTTGATCATTTACATTTTCAGTCATGCATGCACCTTTTAGGGTTTGCATGCATTCTAGGGTTTTCATGCATTTTGCATGCATCCCAGTCATCAATCCAGCACCTAGCCCTCAGTTAGCCAGCCCCCAGGAGCTTCTCACTATTCAGTTTTAGCCCTCCAGTTGCTTAGTGCGCCCTTCTTCCTTGATTTTAGGGAGCAACTCGCCCTTCTTCACCTACCAGTTCAGTTACAGTCAGTTACACTCAGTTACATTGAGTTACACTCAGTTACACTCAGTTACATTCAGTTACAGTCAGTTACAGTCAGTTACACTCAGTTACATTGAGTTACACTCAGTTACATTCAGTTACTCTTAGTTACATTGAGTTACACTTAGTTACACCTACCAGAGTTAGTTTGACTGATGGTCGACAGTTACTTGAGCATTGATGACTCCACTGATGATGATGAAGACTTCCAGTTGCGCTTCGATGATCATGAGGACACCTAGTTGTGCTCCGATGACACTCCAGTGATCCTTTGATCACTCCATGAAGGCTAATTCGAATTGCCACCTTAGGCATTCGAATTCCTCATGCATTGTATTATTTATATGTCCATTTGTGATTAATAACATAGTATGACCGAAGTATTATTGCTTCTATCTGAGTTCTACTGTACCATATTATTTTGTTGCTCATTATACTGCATGTATCACTCTTCTTCTATTTTCTTGGTTAATCATAATTATTCTCTTGTGAGATACATCATCTCTTAGATCTGCTGTGAGGATTTTCACATGGTATCAGAGCATGTTGAGAGTATTGTTTATCTCCATTCTTGAGAGTTTTTTGCAGGTTATTACCAAGATTTCGAGTGCAGCAGTTGCAGCAGAATCTGCATTTTTGCAGCAGTAGCAGTTGCAGTTATTCTATATTGTTTTTGCAGGTCTTCTACATCTTCAATGTATCCTGAATTAGAAGAAATCACTCCTCTTTCTCTATTCAACTATGATGAATGGAAACCAAAAATAATAGCATATTTAAAGAGCCATGATCTCTTTGATTGCTATTTTGAAAGAGAGTTCGAATCCTCTACAAAGAAGATTAAATGGTTGAATAAAGGTGACATGCACATTGGAAGAATGAAGCTTACTATGACTGATTACATATTGTACCCGACCATCTTTGATATTGAAACTCCAAAAGAGTTATGGGCTCATCTGGATGAAAGATTCGGCAAAAAGAATGATAGTTTTGGTCCAAATCCATTCAAAAGCAAGCGAGGTGATGCATTCGCTCCACTTGATGGTCTCTTAGATCATGATGCATTCGCTCCTCCTGATGGTCTCTCAGATCATGTTGCATTCGCTCCCCTTGATGATCTCTCAGATCATGAACCAGTATCATCTCATATTGAAGTTGTTGACAAAGAACTTGCAGATTCTCCGCTCATGCTCAAACTTTCTTCTCTTTCTGTGCCAACTCCCACTCTAGATATTGCAGAAGGTCCTAAATCCTCTCTTGCACCAGATTTTGTTGGTTTGCATCATGATCACATGATTATTTCGGAGGTAACATCAGCTATTGGAGGTAATGCATTCGCTCCTCTTCAGCAAACATCTCTTATTTACTACTATATGATCATTAGCACATGCTTTCAGAAGGTTATTGAAGAATATGGCCATTGCCACCTGCTTGAGATAATTTCTCATGCATATGATAGTTTTGATCTCACCCTTGTTGGTTCAAAGGAGATCACAAGAAACTGTTTTGAAAGTCTTAAATCTGATTTTGATTTCAAGCAAACATGTAATAGTTATTTTTGGCACAATCTCACCCATGGTGGTTCAAAGGAGAAGACAAAAGACTATATGCACTTTCACAAATCTGATCCTACCTCAGCTGATTCGAATCACAGGTTCAAGGATCATTCTCATACTATTGGATTTGTTCTCATCACATTCGATCTGAAGAGCAAGTACAAGCACATGCTTTTTGAGCATGATCCACTTCTTCCCAAGAAGAAGATACCTCCAGACATATGACCAAGCATCACACATGCTTGAGTTTGGAGTATTTATTTTTATGTGTGCCTTACAGTCTATTTTTTGAGGAGGGGGTATGTTTCCCATGAAATTTTCCCACTTCCTTGGTTTATTGATTGTTATTATTCATTGTATTGGGTGACCTTTGGTCTTAGTTACCAGGGCCCAGGATGGATTAAGGGGGGGTGTTAGGATATTCCTATACTCCATCCTAGTCCCACCAGTATTTTGATCATTTACATTTTCAGTCATGCATGCACCTTTTAGGGTTTGCATGCATTCTAGGGTTTTCATGCATTTTGCATGCATCCCAGTCATCAGTCCAGCACCTAGCCCTCAGTTAGCCAGCCCCCAGGAGCTTCTCACTATTCAGTTTTAGCCCTCCAGTTGCTTAGTGCGCCCTTCTTCCTTGATTTTAGGGAGCAACTCGCCCTTCTTCACCTACCAGTTCAGTTACACTCAGTTACAGTCAGTTACAGTCAGTTACACTCAGTTACATTGAGTTACACTCAGTTACAGTCAGTTACACTCAGTTACATTGAGTTACACTCAGTTACATTCAGTTACTCTTAGTTACATTGAGTTACACTTAGTTACACTAAGTTACACCTACCAGAGTTAGTTTGACTGATGGTTGACAGTTACTTGAGCATTGATGACTCCACTGATGATGATGAAGACTTCCAGTTGCGCTCCAATGATCATGAGGACACCTAGTTGTGCTCCGATGACACTCCAGTGATCCTTTGATCACTCCATGAAGGCTAATTCGAATTGCCACCTTAGGCATTCGAATTCCTCATGCATTGTATTATTTATATGTCCATTTGTGATTAATAACATAGTATGACCGAAGTATTATTGCTTCTATCTGAGTTCTATTGTACCATATTATTCTGTTGCTCATTATACTGCATGTATCACTCTTCTTCTATTTTCTTGCTTAATCATAATTATTCTCTTGTGAGATACATCATCTCTTAGATCTGCTGTGAGGAATTTCACAGACAGGTATTTATATAGTTTGCATGTATACCTTTCAGCAGGGTATTAAATATTTTAGTGAATAAATTTCCTTTTTAACATTCTTTTCTTGGCTACAATTTATTGTCCCATGATAATAGTGTAAATAACTTATGCTTTGCTAAGGTATGTTGTATTTGAACTCATTCTAGTTCTTGTCTCATAATAGGAGGCATTCTGATGTGCTCAAAATTTTATCACATCAACAACCAAAGTGCTCTCAATTATACATTTACAGTTTTGTTTATAAGGTTATCCCTATTGGATTCATGGAGGTATTCATTGTGAAGCAAAAGCAAGCAGGATACAAATTCACAGCTTATAATTTTGTACTGTCACCCCATGCAAACGATTTTAAAAAATTTCCAGATCTTTATACTGCTCATCTAAGCAGCTTCTTGGAGGAGCGTCTGCATTGTCCTAAAGGAATAAATACAAATGTGTGATACATAACCATTACATCAGATCATAAAAATCACTATAAGGTCTGAAGGAAATCAGGCCCCTAGCTTAATGAATTGTTGATTCAAAAAATTGATTTTCATATTTAGCATGGTGCACTACCAATGCATCAACAAGTGGTAGTGGATCACTATGCACCTTGGATCCATTTGACAACAAAAATAAAATGTGTTCCTCTTAGTATCATAATAATGGAATTATGCCTGAGTTATGCCTTATATACAAAATTCATTGCATTCTTTGATTCGATTGTAAGGCTCTCAGCACGAGGTCTCCATCCATTTCAATTGTTCAAATTTGAAATCATATTATTCATAAAACAAACAACTGTGGAGGTTACTATCGAAAATCAAAATCAAATTGGTTGATATTATTTTGCTTTCGAGTTCATTGTTGCAATGGAACAAATCATTTTGAGTGTTTAATAACCATGAAGTTGGCTTGTTTTTCCCATACAAGGTGAGTAATTTTACCCTTTCAAAAATGTTATTCAATACACAGATTTCTAAATCACATTAGACTTTATGAATTAGTGAACCAATGGTGTAAATTTTGGTGTTTACTTGTCTGCAATGTCGAGTGGTAGGTAACTCTATTGGCCACATCTTTGCTGGGGACATGCCTTCTAGGGATTTTAAATGTGGGTCTTATCCCTGAAAGTGCTATGATTTAACTTCGTAACCACACCCAATTCAAATTCATGGTCAACCCAATTCACATTCAAGGTCAGATTGTAAATGGGTTTGTACATATTTTGACTGCTGACAAAATGCAGCTAGCCTTGTTTCTAATCTGGATTCCTTAATTCGAATGTCTCTTGCACCTTTGTGGAAAGAGCCTCCACTTCATCTGACTTGTCATCTTCCCTCGAGACCGTGTTACATGTCAAACTTCAATTAAAATCCAATCCATTTTGGATGGAATGGAACTATTTTATTTGGGGATGATCATCAATTGTACTCATGATCTTAGCTTAATTATTAATAAGGTATTAAGCATGGATCCTCGCTAGTTCGAGTACCAAAGGTTGTTGATTCACCTGCATCCCTTATCGCCATATCGATAGCTTGTTATGGAGTATGAACCATAGGAAGGGGAGAACACCCCAAGGGAAAGTAGCAAGGAAAAAGGTAGGGGAAGAGGGCTCACCCCCAATTATAGATTGAAATAAAATAGTAGATCTCACCTCGGAACCCTAGAAATAATAAAATCTGGTTTAAATTGATTTAAACCATTGATATATATATGCTATACGCAATTTAAGTAGCATCTAAGTACGCATATGAGTCATCAGCTTAATAATCCATTTTCTGCTTCTTCCTTTACTTAGTCATTCTATTTGCATTATCATGTTCATGCTCTTGCTAGCCTCATTCTTTTGTCACAGACATTGCCACCTTGTGGCTCTTGTTTATTTTGTATTCATTTATGAAGTAAATTACAACTAATTCTTATCATGTCAATTTCGTTCAATGTACTGAAACATATATCTTCACATTGACTTACAAGTCCGTATTAATTTTATGAATCTCTATTTACAACCAAAAAATATATAGAAAAAGGTTGTTCAAAAAAAATATTGTGTTTATTTATAATAGTAATTTTAAAAATTGAAAATTATGATATTTTTTAGTTTATTTTCTAATTATTTTTGCTTAAAATTTAGTAAGAGTTTTTGGATTTCTAGATATAAGTTGTTGAGATTGGACAATCCAGATATAATAGGTGGTATATTAAAGTTTAGATCTATCAAAATATTAGATCATTGTATTTTTTCAATAATGAATGAAAAAGTGAAAGACTTTTGATAACTTCATTTACAAACATTGTTGTCTTTGTTCTCAGAGATGATTTTGAGAAATTCTTTTTAAGTGGAAAGAAGAATGAAGTTGGAGGTGTTATGACAATTTGCATTTCACATGAAACTTAAGTTGTGCAACTTGAGAAAAACTTGGTCTATTTAAAAAGTTGTTTTCAACAAAATTGAGGATTACTTGGCATATTTTGAAGAGCTAGATATGGACCACAAAGAATGTGAATAACACTTCCAATTAAATGAAGATTAGTTGATATAATTTTTCTTTATGGATTTGAAAACACTTTATTGTGTTTTTTCACATTACATGCAAATAGGAGTTAAAAAAAGAGATGATAAGAATCTACAATTTGTTGACTAGGGCACAAGAAAGCTGCTTGAAGAAGTTAGATGCCATGACCCTAGGAGTAGTTCCCCAATTTTTCCTTTTTCAACTCCAAGGAATGTGTGGCCATACAAATCCTTGTCCAAGATATTCTAGACAACTCCCAACATGTTTACCTGACTCCTCAAGGAAAGAAGTTAATATGTCTCTCATTGCCTACACATAAAACCTCTATTACATATGTGGAAATCCCTCAAATGCTCATCTTGTCACTTCTTCACTATGTTCATCACATGATAGTGAAGTGTTCCCAAGTTTCATTTTTCAAGACTACACCCAAATCTAGCTACCCAAAAATGCTCTCGGAAGTGTGCCCAAGTTGGACAAGTCTAACCTAGAAAACTACTACCGCAAGTGCACCCAAATCATCCTACTTTCTCTCGACAGACCATGGCCAAGTCATGCTACTCTTTCCTGGAAGACTACACCTAAATCATGTTATTATGTCTTGATAGAGTGTACCCATGTCATGTTATTGCGTCTTGATAGGTTGTGCCAAAGTTGTGCTACGTTGTCACGACAAACTAGGCGCAACTCATGTTACCCTATCCCAACAGGCTACACCCAACTTGTGCAACTCGATCCCAACATATTGCGCCAACTCATACTACCGGCGTCCCAACAAATCTCCCCCAAGTCATTCTACTATGTCTCAATAGATTGTGTCCATGTCATGCTACTACGTCTTAATAGATTATGCCCAAGTCATGCTACTGCATCCCGATAGGTTGTGCCCAATTCTTGCTTCCACTTCTGGCTGAATTCTTTTGAATTTTTTTCTTGATTGACTTACCTCCTTTTCACTTGCACCCAAATTGTATATAAATGGTATTCCCTTTATAAGGTGCATCAA
Source organism: Larix kaempferi (assembly GCA_027924585.1). Classification (NCBI taxonomy): domain Eukaryota; kingdom Viridiplantae; phylum Streptophyta; class Pinopsida; order Pinales; family Pinaceae; genus Larix; species Larix kaempferi. Next base: position 588,970 of record BSBM01000957.1, read on the forward strand.
AATCCCACATGCCAACTCAAGTGTACCCATGTCGATGCATGTCGAACTCTCAGGTGAGCCCAAGTCGATGTGTAACTAACTCTCACAAGTGGACAATGTGAAAGTAAGTGTTGGCTTCTCAAGATGACCAAACAGGTCGGTGCCTTGGGTCCATAAGCTCACGTCAATGTACTTTAAATCTCATTCAACCCCAAATTATAAAGTCTCTGCAAGACATAACACTTAGTCTTTTTGGAGTGTGCATGCACCATGTTGATGTATATGTAACTTCGGAATGTATTTCACCCATGTATTTCATATATGTATTTTGTACTCCTATAGAGATGGCATTATTCCTCTATATGGAAGTGTTTGTATTCCTATAGAGATGTTATTATTCCTCTATATGGAAGTGTCTTCATTTATATTGTAAGTGTCGTAACTTATACCTGATGGGTTATTAGACCACCTTGTTGGGGTCGACCCTGTATAAGTCATGTGGGTCGAAGGGCTATTAGACCACCCTATTGGGGGTCGGCCATGTGGTTCAAAGGTTTATTAGACCACCAAGTGTGGGGTCGGCCCGGATTAAGTTAACCATGGGTTAATCTAGACATGTAGGCCCCATTATTTTATTGGGCAGGACATAACAAGTATAAATAGAGATCGAGAGATCTCTATTTGATCATTCATTAACACACTTCTCTCATTCGGAAAGTGGCGCACTTATGAGGAGGAGGCTCTACTGCTAGGAGAAGACTATCTCTTGTATTATGGTTGTATCATTGCTCTATCTATCTCTGAGGAAGTTATTGGGGTTTTTCACCTTTATGGTTTTCCCCAAGTAAACTCTGTGTCTCTTGTGTGCTTGCATTATTGTGTCCAAGATTGATATGCTATAGATTTGTTATACATGTTGTTCTCTCAGTTAAGATCCTAGATCAGATTGAATTAAATTCTGAAAATTTAACATGGTATCAGAGCTAGCCTGAAAGAAGGCATGATATGGCATGTATGACACTTGTTGCACTTACGATGCTAGGGCTTGATATAGAAAAACCCTGTGATCGTAGCACTTTCACAATAAATCCATTTTGGAGAATTTTTCGGATTTAAAATTGTTACAGGTATAAGCTAAGATCCCCATGTACCGTGTGTCCAAAGGACAACCTCTAATTCATTGTACTTTGTGATTTATGATCTATACAATATAGGGTTTCTGCCTCTTCCAGATCTGAGTCATAAATAGGTGACCTTGGTAAAAAGGTCATAACTTGGGCTACGAAGCTCCAAATGAAATTTCGTAAAAAGTGACAGGTAGTACACAGACTGTACTATATCAAGAAACATTTTCAGAGGCCGAAGTTGAACCAATAACATGTGGAACGACGTACAAGTTCTCTCTCCTGTTTTATCCCATAAACAGGTCACATTGTGACACTTGGCATAACTCTCTCTCAGAGAATCCAATTGAGGTTAGACCTGTCGGGATGGAAATATGATAGGTCAGGCTACCACAAAAAACGTTTTTAGACCCTTTAGATTGAAAAGTGTGGAGTTACACCAGAAACAATCAGGTACATATTTATGTCAAAACAGAATTTTTTTTTAGCACCTTCATTCATGGCTTCCGGAATTTAGGGTTTCGAAGAAAGTTGGAATTTTTGTAATAGGAGACTAGGGATGAATTATGCTCATAAAAATATAAATTTAGAGACCAATATTAGAATTTTTGGTTGGGAAGAAGACCGGGCTTGATCAGACCCTAGTTCGGGACTTTGATTGGAAAAGTGGAAAATTAGGGCTTCTGCAAAAATGGAAATTTTTGAAATCTGTGACCACGGCTAGAAGCTCCTCAGAAAAATAGAATCTTAGAGCTTTGGATCAAACCTTTTGATTCGGCAGAAGAGTGGGCTTCATCAAACCCTAGTTCGGGGTCATGTCAAGTGAATCGAGAAGTTTCAAAGGCAAAATTGTGGAGTGAAACTTTGTAGTTTTCAAATTATGAATATACCAGCTTGATCAGATCATCAAGGCGCATATTTCTATCCTTTCGGAAATTTGAAATTCAAAGTTTGAATTTTTGGGGTTTCTCTGACAAACCCTAATCCAGCTCCAGGTCCAGTTCTTGCAAATCAAGTGGATTGGGTTAATCCTAGAAGAAGATGGATTGCTCACCTGCATAAGTGAATAAGTTCTTGTCTCAGAGGGAGATGAGGCTAAGGCCTTCTATAAGAAGATTACAAGCAATCTTGACAGGTATGGCTTACAGGTATGTTTCGAATTTCGTTCATGGTTAAGTTTATGATATGTTTGTCTTCATATCATTACAGTACAATCTTGATTAATTACTAGACTTGTCATATCACCTTAATAGAAGACATTCATTGATTAAGGTTTTGACACTTATGATTGTACTAATGCATTGTGATGTTGTATGAGGTTTATGTTGTTCGCTAACATAAAAGGTACACCAAGAAAGACAAATCATGTTCTACTTCAAGAACATATGATCATGGTGACATGAAGGCAAAGATTCATCCATTGTCATGGATCACATAGAAGATCTACTTACGAGGTATGTATAACTTGGTTCTACAATGGTTAACTTATGAGACATGCAAGTTACTAGCACAAGTCACTGAAGAGAACCAGAAGACATTATGCGGGTATGTTAGACATAACTAGCTAGCATGCTAATCTAGGTATGTTTTTCCTATATCAAGCTAGAATCCTACCTTGTGTTAGGATCTTATACTGTTGTGTTGTTGATAATGATTATTCATGAAGTCATAGGTTTGAATAGTCATGGTTCTATGCATATTATGTTTCTTACCATAATTGATGATATGACTAACCAGAAGAATCGTGAAGTTATAGGTTTGAGTAATCACAGGTTTATGCATCGATGATTTAACTAATCAGAAGAGTCCTATGATCAAATAAGAATATGCATGATTAAAAGAAGACTTCCCTGAATACTAATGTTTATTACCTGTGAATGATCATGACTATACATGTTTAAGATTATTGTGTTTTGATAGTATTAAGATTATACTAATAAATGTGTGATTATGTATGAGACCTTAAGGATAACACAATGATGATACTAATAAGCATGCATAGTGATTAAGGATGGATATAAGTTCAAGAACAGGTAATCCAGGAAGCAAAGATCAAGAGGGAGCATACTCCAGTTGTTCCTACAAGAAAGCAAAGGAGCACACTTCAGTAGTTTCTGCAAGGATGCAGATATTCAGAGGGAGTTGACCACTTCTCACAATCCACATCAGAATGCAGTTGCAAAGATTCAGAAGGAGTCCACCCAGCAACCAAACAAAGATAAGTATTTGAATTGTCATTTCTTACATAATGTTATTCAATGATGTATATGCTCATGTTCCTAGAATTAGGTTGTGTATTATGCATATTAGAATAGTTGCATTGATGAACAGTATACTACTAATATACATGGGTAAGTGGCCTATGGCACCATGCAACATTCCATTGCTACTTATCTAGAATGAAACCTCTTTGCTGACATGTTGGGAGTAGTGAAACTCTTAACAATGTTTTGGTAGAGATTGGAAGGCATCTAGAAAGTTATAGGATATGGATAAATGTTGTATTGAAGCATTGGCTAAGATAATTGCATGACTATATGACATATTTCTTTATGTGTAAGAGTTTGTTCTGAAAACTATAAGATGTTTTCTAATCATGCAATTTAACTTGTTGTGTAGGAAAGATCGTATACCATCACCTACAAAAGAAGGACTACAACATTTGTTCAGCAACAAAGTTATCTATTAAAATATTGAAGATATTGAAGTTCCCAGGATCTGGGAAGAATGCCATGATCGAGGAGTACCAGTCAATCATGAAGATGTTTGGGATACAGTCCCAAGACCCAAAGGGTAGTTTGTAGTGACTTCCAAGAGGATCTACAAGATCGAGCATGCTGCAGGTGGTAGCATAGAGATTTTTGCTCCTGTAGCCAGATACACTTCCATTAGATCTGTACTTGCTCTGCCTGCAGTAATGAAGTGGAAGATACATCAGATGGATTTCAAAATAGCCGTCTTGAATGGTGTAGTTGAAGAAGAAGTATATGTGGAGAAGCCACTTGGTTCTGAGACACATGACAGGGAGTCATATATGTGCAAAACTTGGTATGGTAGGATAGACAGCTTTCTATCCAGTTTGGGCTTTACCAAGAGTAAAGCAGATTCCAACCTTTACTACAAGGTTGAGGAAGGAAATCCAGTGATACTACTATTGTATGTGGATGACCTGTTTGTAACAGGTGAGGATAGATTGATTGCCGACATGAAGCGGAAGCTTGCTGTCGATTTCGAGATGAAGAACTTGGGGATGATGCACTATTTGTTTTTGGCATGGAGGTGTGGCAGAGTGCAGATGGAATCTTCCTTAGACAAGGGAAGTATGCAATAGAGATCCTGAAGAGGTTCGGGATGATGGACTGCAAGGCTATGACCACACCTATGGCATCGAACCTGAAGCTTTTTTGTGATGCTCCATCTGATCCGATTGATGTCGTGATGTATCGTCAGATGATTGGGTCCTTGATGTACCTGATGAAGATGAGACCCGATATTTGCTTTGCGGTGAACACATTGAGCCAGTTCCTGATGGATCCGAGGAGTGTTCACCTGGTTGTTGTAAAGCATATTCTGAGGTACCTGAAGGGTACAATTGATTATGGGCTCAAGTATGATGCAAATCAAAAGTTTAACCTGCAGGTTTATGTTGATTCAGATTGGGCAGGTAGTGCTGCAGATAGGAAGAGCACTTATGGGTGTTGCTTTAGTATGGGATCAGGTGTGATCTCTTAGTTTAGCAGGAAGAAGTCCTGCGTAGCACTGAGTACATCTGAAGCAGAGTATGTTGCGACAGATGAGCAGGTTGCAGATGTATTGACCAAGCCGTTGGCCAAAGTGCAGTTTGAGTACTTCAGAGAGAGGCTTGGTGCACTTCAGATCGAGGTTCCTTCCAAAGGGAAGTGATGAGTCCGGAAGATGCAGATGCACATGAGCTTCTCTGACATGGTTTATGTGTTCTCCCATGGTCGTGATGTAATTGCTGAGCCATTCTCACATGGTGGTAGATGTGTTCTCCCATGGTGTAGATGTAAGGGCTGAAGCCATTTTTCACATGGTGGTAGATGTTGCTGAACAATCCACTCGACCGGAGGCGAGCTAGATCTACCTAGCTCAATGTGAGTCTAGAACAAATAGAACAGACTACAAACACATTTCCTAGATCTACTTAAGGATCAAGTACTAGATGTCTTACCTCTTTGATTTCACTATCCTTTCTCCTGAATGTTGCTCCACGTCCCACGGTTGTCAAATCCAAGCTGCAAGACCTGTTAAGACACAGAAAAGAGAAACGAGTAAAGAGCATCTATACAATAAGAGATCTATGTAAACAGTTAAGCAGGTAAACAACACAACATCATCACACATCAAGAATGATATTGGTGGAAAGCATTTGTATTACTACAAATAGAGGAGTACATGATAGAGATATAGAACCACAACCAATGACTTAACGTAGCAGCCCTTCTCCGCACATGCCAATTGCCAAGCCCTTCCAAGGAAGCATGAATTCTCCAAGAGGTGAGTGAGGGTGTCTAAGAGAGATTTCACTAGCATGTAGATACCATAGTCTTCCTCCCTTTGGTATGGGAGTGAGCCTCGTATATATAGGACTAAGTGGATGAGATTATGGATAGGATAGGTTGAGAGATGGTAGGAGACAGATAGGGGATCTTCCCAATGAGTTAGGGGTCGAGTATCAGCTCTCCAAAAGATCAGGGATAAGTCCCCAAATGGGAAAGCTTCGAGGAATATCTCGAAATGGCTATTTTTGCCCATTAAAAAACCTCGTCACACCCTGCTATGGAGCAACCTGCGACGTCGCATGTTGCTAGTGTGCAACCTACAATGACTTCTCAAAAGGTTGTACAAACTGAGTACAAATCCTCTCAAATGAATACTTGGTCCAGATGACTTCAGGGATGTATAAACAATGGTCAAGATGACGACATTATCACAACGGTCATGATGACAACACTTGGTCATAACAACGGTACTTGCAACTGTCATGATGACGACACTAGGTCATGACGACGACACTTGCAACACTTGCGACACTTGTGACACTTGCACAAGGGTGATGACATTTTGGTGTAACAGAATGCCCCCCAAAGCATGAAGTTGACGGAATGAGACAGGTGAAATGCTTTGATAGAAAAAATGGCAAAAGACTTGTCGGATGAAGGACGTTGCTGCAGTACAATTGACTCTGAACTGGAAATATCATATGTAGTACAACATGGCTGCTCACCAATACATTGCAGATCCATGGGAGTAATGACCGACTGAACACAATCATGGCTACTAGACACAAGCGTAGATCCATGATGAGATGATAACACAACCACGACCAATACAGAAGTGGATCTGTGTAATATGACTCAATACAAACTCCATCGCAACCTGGGTAAAACATGACTCCCTAGGGTCTTCAAGCTGAACCCGCAATGATACGAATCTATCCATGTGATTACAAATTTTTTGACGTCGAACATGATATAAACCACTTGATTACTGATCATTGATGTAAACCATTAACAAGTGCGAGGGAGATCACCATTAATGTCAATGATTCCCAAGGTATCACAGTACATATCATCGAGCGTGAATAAATGAGTTGACGTCAAATGCAAGATGAAATATTTCAATCAAGAGTCAATGATGTAAGCTCATGATGAAAGTGAGGTAACCTGCCATTGAGGCATGCAGGGCCAAGGTACTTGGTTGGTTTCTAGATTCAATCCTTGGATGATGAGTTGAAGTCGACAAGGATGAATCCGTCGAAGGAGGGCCATAATGAATCCCCCATCAATCAACACGAAACACGACAAAAATGTATAGAGTGGATCGGATAGTAAAATAACATGTAAGACTAACTCAAAGTAACAATGGCATGGCGACATGTGTACTAACTGTGGACGTGTTCTTGAACATGGGCATGGCATGACTTGGCAGTATTGACACAATGAGAATGATACCAACCCCTAATGCAACTGATGGTGGAAGCATTCTTTAGCTGATCCAAAGGAGTGACGCGACTCATGGAATTGACAAGACTTGAGGACAAACAAATTATCCAAGTACTGAATTCAAATGCAAACGAGTGGCATGTTCAAGAACGACTATATACTGCCACTAAGGTATGTAATACAAACACTTTCCTTTTTCCCCATCATGAATGATGAGTGCCTCACTTGTTTTTTAGCGAGCTTGATGAGGGTAACCAGATGCTCAGTAAAGCTTATCTCATAGATGAGTCCAATCCCAAACGTTTTACGAACCTAGGAAAGGAGGGGTTCGTCCCATAATGGGCCCTTCAATGTTTAAAATTTAACGAGTCCAGAGAAGGAAAACTCAGCGTCATTTCATGTTTAGAGAGTCTGAAAAGAACTAAAGGAGACTCCAACGGTCCTTTTTCGTAAAGTTAGCCTCATCGCTCGAAAAAGGGTAAAACAATGCGGGAGAGAACTCTTCCAGCCATGGTTGGTTGGATTATTCCTTTTCCGTAAATAGTGCTTCCTGGTCCGAAAAAGGGGTAAACTATCACTAGAAAGATGATCATTCAAATGCTTTTACAAGCATGAAAGCATCAAGTTCGCTTGGCAATCTTTTCCTATTTAGGGAGTCTGAAAAGAGCTTAAAAAGGACTCCATGAACAACTTTGTCATGGTTGATGACCGAGTACGACAAAGGAAAACGTAAACTCGGCACAGTTCCTTTTTCGTAAATAGTCTAGAGAGGCCGGATAGAGTGATAAACCTATACTCGTTAGACACACCTTTTTAACTCAAATTTTTAACGAGCACGAGAATGGTATCAAAAGCACTCGGAATCTTTTTCTTATTTGAACCAGAGCACAAAAAAGTAAAAACTAAGCTCAAAACACTTTTCATATTTCAACCAGAGCACAAAAAAAGTGAAAAAGTAAGCTGAAACCACTTTTCATGTTTCAACCAGAGCACGAAAAAAGTGAAAAAGTAAGCTCAAATACTATCTTACTATTTTTAACGAGCTCGAAGATATGTTGGAAGAATGCTCATGATGTCTGCCTCATTTTTTAATGAGCTTGTAGAAAAAAATGAAGTATGCTCGGGATCATTTTCATGGTTTAATGAGCTCGAAACCTAAAAAAAGGAAAGTATGATCGAAAATGTTCCCAATGGTGAACTTCTTCCCGTCATGAAATCCAATGGTTGGTACATGCCCACGGCATGATTTCTAGAAGTAAGCGACTTAGCTCCAATGTGGTGTGGAGAGGCGATTGAGTTGACTTCAACGTAACTTTCAGAGGTTGAAGACATGCCCCCAAGCTTTATTTCATTTTCCTAAGGCATAGGTGGGTGAAAAGAAGGTTCAGTTACTATGCCTACGAAGAGACTCGACACAAAGGGAAAGGATATGTTTCATTTTTTAACGAGCTTGACACAAGAATAGAACTCTGCTCAAAAGACTTGTTTCATTTTTTAAAGAGCTTGACACAGAAAGGGAACTACGCTCATAGGTTAAGGCCCATTGACGGGTTCCTTCCCAACATGATGCCCAGAGGTTGGTAAATGCCCCCAGCATGATTGCTAGTGGCTTGACATGGTAGTGTTTTTTCAACATGATTGTTGACGGTACGACATGTGACATGCCCCCCAATCTTCATTTAGTCTGAAAATGATGCTTGCTAACCCAACTACCAACCTGGCTACTAATATGAAAATGTTCACCAAGGGGGGGGAAATGAGAAACAGATGAAATGAAAGTTCAAGCTCTAACTCTAGCAAGAGACTCAAACTAAAGGGAGGGAGATCTATTTCATTTTTACACAAGCTTGAAATAGACTATAACTATGCTTGAGGGGGGCCATCTTATTTTTTAACGAGCTTGAAATGGAATAAAACTATGATCGAAGGGGTCCCATCTTATTTTTTAACGAGCTTGAAATGGAATAAAACTATGCTTGAGGGGGCCCATCTTATTTTTTAACGAGCTTGAAATGGAATAAAACTATGCTCGAGTGGATGGTTTCATTTTTGTGCAAGATTGAAACCAAAGATAAACTATGCTAGAGGGGTCTATCTCATTTTTTAACGAGCTTGAAATAGAATAAAACTATGCTCGAAGTGGATGGTTTCATTTTTATGCAAGCTTGAAACCAAAGGTAAACTCTGCTAGAGGGGTCTATCTCATTTTTAACGAGCTTAAAATAGAATAAAACTATGCTCCAATGGATTGGTTTCATTTTTATGCAATCTTGAAACCAAAGGTAAACCATGCTAGGGTGGTTGGTTTCATTTTTTAACGAGCTTGAAACATAACATAAACCGTGCTCATAAGAACCTATTTCATTTTTTAACGAGCTTGACATAGAATGGGAACTATGCTCATGTGAAATGGTTTCATTTTTATGCAAGCTTGAAATCAAAGAGAAACTTTGCTTGAAGGTTGGTTTCATTTTTTAATGAGCTTGAAACAGAACATAAACTGTGCTCATAGGAACCTATTTCATTTTTTAACGAGCTTAACATAGAACGGGAACTATGCTCATGTAAAATGGTTTCATTTTTATGCAAGCTTGAAATCAAAGAGAAACTTTGCTTGAAGGTTGGCTTCATTTTTTGACGAGCTTGAAACAGAAGATAAACTATGCTCGTACCCCCCATCCTCAGGGGGAAGAAACCACTAAAACATGTGGAACATTCAGGGAAGTCTGATGACTGGGAGTCATATGATGAGCGGGTGTCACGAAGGAAAGCTGATCAATGGTCACAATATTCCCATGATGAGGAAAATACATCACTCGAAAGAGTGTGGACACTACAGCTTTCATAGCATAGACATAATCACATCCAAGGAGTAGATTGAAATCTAAAGGACCTTGGACAACCATGACATCAACATAAACAGTTTTACCTCTCAACGTGATAGGTAACTGCGGGAGAATCCCTAAAGGTCCGATAGGCCTTCTATTAAAAGACAAAATCTTGTTAGTTATTGGCACAAGCTGACGAGAACCTATTTCTTGCCATGCGGGTGAGGATAAAATACTAACAGAAGCTCCCTCATCAAGTATCGTACGAAAGATTTCTTTATCGGAAACTCCTACAGATATTTGAAAAGGAATACTCGAAGGAAGACGAGATTCTGTTAGACCATTCCAATCAAAGGAAATGGCCTCAGTACTTGGGGGGGTCCTATAGGAATGGACAGGGTTTCCCCTTGCCTAGGACATTCTGAACTGACTAGGAAAACATCAGCAGTTTCCAATTCACTCTCACTTGGAAGATAAGAATGAGACGAAGATTGTGTCATGGTGACTGCTTTAGTCTAGACTTTCTCCAATGAAAGAGCGGGATCGAGTGGAGATGAGATCGACTCAATCACTTCACTTTCCGAAGGAAGAGTGGGATCAATTACAGATGAAACTGAATTGACCACTTAGTCAACCAGTGGGGGGTCGAGGGACAACTTACTATCGCTTGTTGGAAGCACCTGTTGAGAACTAGTAATATATTCCAACCACCGTAAAGCTTCATCCATGCTTGGACAAAGGTAAGTACGATGCAAGCCCTTGCATATCCAGCAAGGGTTTGCAGCTCTACCCTTCCGACCCTTCACCAAAGGGTCACTGGTCGAGGGATTGTCATCAACATGATGGTCAGAGGTTGACGATACAAGTGGTTTGGGGTTTTTAAACCACACTTCTGACACACGGGAAAGATCAGGACAATCCTTGAGAAGGTGATCACCCTTGCAAAGTTTGCAAGGGAACTTTTGCTTATGAGGTATTCTCATAGAATGAGTGGTGTCAAAGGCAGATGGTTGACGCTTGGTCTCTTTCTTATCTTTCTTCTTCTTAATCTTCCCTTTCTTCTTCTTCACACCAGCCTTCTTACTAACATCAGAGTCTTCAGTAGGAGAAGAGGAAGAGATGGAAGCCGATTCA